>VFFE01006624.1:329813-400015 GCA_008921705.1 Burhinus oedicnemus | reverse complement strand
TGCTGCCATTCAGCGTGACCTGGACAGGCTGGAGAGTTGGGCAGAGAGAAACCTCATGAAGTTCAACAAAGGCAAGCGTAAGGTACTGCACCTGGGGAGGAATAACCCCATGCACCAGTACAGGTTAGGGGCTGACCTGCTGGAAAGCAGCTCTGTGGAAAGGGACCTGGGAGTCCTGGTGAACAAGTTGCCCATGAGCCAGCAATGTGCCCTTGTGGCCAAGAAGGCCAATGGCATCCTGGGGTGCATCAAGAGGTGTGTGGCAAGCAGGTCGCGGGAGGTTATCCTCCCCCTCTACTCTGCCCTGATGAGGCCACATCTGGAGTCCTGTGTCCAGTTCTGGGCTCCTCAGTTCAAGAAGGACAGGGAACCGCCAGAGAGGGTACAGCAGAGGGCTACAGAGATGATGAGGGGACTGGAACATCTTTCTTATGAGGGAAAGCTGAGGGACTTGGGTCTTTTTAGTCTGGAGAAGAGAAGACTGAGGAGGGCATCTCATCAACACTTGTAAATACTTCAAGGGAGGGTGCCAGGAGGATGGCACCAGTCTTTTTTCAGTGGTGCCCAGTGATAGGACAACAGGTTACGGGCACAAACTTGAACATAGGAAGTTCCATCTAAATATGAGGAGGAACTTCTTTCCTTTGAGGGTGGCAGAGCACTGGAACAGGCTGCCCAGAGAGGTGGTGGAGTCCCCAACTCTGGAGACATTCCAAACCCGCCTGGACACCATCCTGTGCAACCTGCTCTAGGTGCACCTGCTCTGGCAGGGGGGTTGGACTAGATGATCTCCAGAGGTCCCTTCCAACCCCTGTGATTCTGTGATTCTGTGTGGAGGAGAAGAGAGCAAAACCACAGCTGCACCTTCCCTTCGGTGCCAGGTATCCTCAGGCCCAGAGGGTGGCTCTGAGCACAGTCACAGTTCAGGACAATCTGTTCAAATGTGGTTTGGTACTCAATATTTGAATCTAATTTTTTTTACTGGAGACTTGTTTGAGAGCTAGGAAATGTGACTGACCAACAAATCCCTATGGTGGAAGAAGGCTCAGAGGAGATGGGCAAGGACAATGTGCCCGTGAAGCTCAGAGAGTAATGCAAAGAAGCTGACTTTATCTCAAACAAAGGGTACCAGAGGGGACCTTTGTTTTAGATAAACAGCTATCAAAAGTTGAGTGGATCAGCTAGTGGTGTAAATGTTTCCCTGAGTTATCCAGACCAGCATGCAGGGAGTGAACCCAACATAGAGTATAAAACTAAACAACTAACAAAAGAATTTCAAGGAGAGCAATGGGTTTGAACTGACTTCAATCCACTTATTCCTTCCCTTTGACTGGGGACACCCAGAGTTGTGAGCGTGATTGTATTATAGAGACTGATAATGGGAATCACACTAGTATTTTGACCGAACTCTGCATTGCAATTGCTATATTTTGCTACATTTCACCTACATTGGTATTGTGTTTTCGGTATATTTTGTAACACTCAGCTAAATCAGAAATCCCACATAACATTGGCTATCTTCAAATAACTAATTTGATATTAAGCATTATGCCCTCCACACGTGGAGTACCTAAAGAAAGCTGATCAGAGAGTATTGAACTCTGGCAGGAAGACCATACTTTTTCCTTCCACATAGCAAAGACTGCAGCACCATGGAGCACCCCCTCTGAATTTGCACTTAGTTGTATCAGCTGCCAAGATGCTAACGCTCCTTATCCCTCAGTCATACTAAATAGGGAGCTGGGCTTCTAAGTCCCCTATGCATAAATACAAGTTATACCTATAGTCTTTGATTTGATCATCTCTTAATTCCAATCAGTTTGCCTATGGTGACATCAATGCCGTGTTGTGTTCTGGTTCAGATGGTAATTACTTTTTACCACTTTGGGAGGTTATTTTTGCCCCTTGTCAAAGCCGAACCTACAGGACAGTACATTTTTCTTAACTCATGGGCTGTACGGGCAGCCGATTATGAAGTCCTGTACTCCGTGGAAAGCACAGAGCTGTACACAGCAGACCTGCCTTGGATCTCTGCCAAAGAGCAGCAGGCCCCTGCTCTGGCTTAAAATTCACACTTGGGCACAGATGTACACCCACACAGCACGGACAGGAGATTAACTTGGGCTCCAGCCAGAGCTCAGACCCAGGCCAGCTCCTTACCTGAACATACCTATGATTACCATTACATTAGATCAAAACCAATAAACTTCAGCATAAGCATTTCATCCCATTCTTAAAAGATTTGGAGGTCATCTGAGGACTGAAAACAGGCAGAACAATCTACTCATCTAGAAAACAAAAGGAAAAAGTATTGCTGTACCACTGTAAAACTTCAAGAGTACAGCCATGATGCACCAACTCACTTCCCTACTACCTCGCTTCTGTGCTTAAACCTCCTTGCCCGCTGTGCAACTCATGTGAACAGTACTAGACTCTTCTGATAAACCTTTGATGATATGATTCTGTGATATCAACTGTCAAAGAATGGGCTTCTTAAAAGAACTATATAGTTCAATATTTGTTCTTCCACTGAAAGCTACGGCATTCCTGCTTCTGCAGCAAACACACACAGTGAACTCCACAAAATTTTATCCCTTGCTTCATTACTATTGCATCACAGCAGTCTGATGGGAATACCTTACTCAAAAAGCTCTGTTATACCCATATCTATTTTTTGCCTTCTTTTCCTGCATTTATTTTTTTCACTGGTAAGTAAACAGGCATGTGTAAACAATTTGTCAGCTGCTCCAGTGCTAAGAAGTTGTATTGCCCTTCCAGATCTCCAAGTGTAACAAAAGGAATAGCAAAGACATAGAAATTAAAAATGCTTATTTTAAACTATTTATCTGAGGCTGACAGAATCAAGATTGGAAAACCTGTTATTGTGTACATGCATAATTCATGAGTGAGAAGAAGTTGCATCCTTGATCTCTCATCATTGATACAAAATGCAGAAAATATTTTGTAGGCAAGGCTACCTTGTTGGTATCTGTGTTCCTTAGAAACTTGTCCTTTGAAATCCCATTAATTCTCTATTTTAAACTTTGTGCTATGGGGGAAAATGCATTAAAGCACAATTTTACTCCAAGAAATGACTGTAAAGTCAGTACCTTTTCACTGTTTATCTTCCCCATGCAGGTATTCAGAGACATCTCTTCTTCCATTAGTGATAATGGGAGGTTTTTTTCTATGTTTTATTCCTTTTATCACTACAGAGGTCGTACCGGTAAGATAGCTATACATCATTAACAGCATTACAAAGCCAAGCACTAGCTCCCACACGGAGCAGAGAGATAGAGGTACAAACTGGAGACAATGGGGCGACATAACCCAAGTATCTGAAAGGAGAGTTTTGCCTGATCAACGTATGTCCTGAGGCTGAGGAGGTTCAGGACAACAGGACCCGTTTAGCTTTCACTCCGCTTGTTGAGTTTATAGATCTGATTGTCAGAAAGAGAAGAGAGAGCTTCTTTCTTCGCAAACTGGAAAGTTTTTGAATTAGAAATATCTGAGTTACAATGATATAAAATGCCATGAAATCCCTTTAATCATTTTCCTGATCAGAGCTGCACACTCAAAAGTTAGACCCGAGACTGTCCTTGTCACCAAAAAACTGTCTGCTTCCAGAGATGATCCCATTTCTGAGCCCAGCAGAAATGTCAGGCAACAATTTCATGGGCAGCTGACGCAGTGTAACATCTTATTTCCACTAAAAAGAGGGCATTTCACTGTTCCTCTCTGTTTGCACTCCTCTCCCTTCCTTTGTTTCACTTGGACGATTTTCACCAAGGTGGTTGGTTAAATCAGTTCACAGAAGGGCCTGATGAGCTGGCACAAAGTAAACAGCAAGAAGATGACCAGGAGTGATAGAGGAGGGTGGAGGAAGGAGCGACCTTACCCTTTCAGCAGCAAAAGCTGTTAAAACATTCACTGCCTCTCAGGGAACCACAGCCCAAATTAGATGTGAAGAACTGGGCAGTGCCTATCTTTTTCCATTGACTGTAGGCGGATCCTAGAGCATTGGCTTAGCTCAGAGATCCAGCTTTTAGACAGCTACACCTAGGTGAGATCAGTCCCCACCAGGAGTACTTGAACTGCCAAGGTAGGGTGGACTTGCGTCGTTTTCATCACGTTTCAGTCAGGGACACATTTTTGGGTTTTTTTCAGTCTGCACTCAGGACCACTGCAGTGATGAAGAAAAGAGTAAAACTTAAGTAAATATTTACAGAGGATCCTGGGATTTTAGCCTAATTCTGGAGCACTCTGAGTGCAGGTGCAGGCATCCCCAGTACGACACTCAAGAGGCCTGACTGTGAACTCACATCTATTTTCACTTATTTCTATTTTCATTTATATTTTTGTAGGAAAATTAAGTCCATACGTTCACCAGAGTTCAACAAGATAAGAGAAACAAGTCCACTATTTCAAAGGAGGAGAAGGCCAGTGCCAAGAATGAAAGCGTGTTGACTGGCATAGTGTGCGGCAGAGAGAGATGTTCAACAATATTTACACGCTGAAAGCAGGTCAGATAATCTGTGAGAGATGAAAATTTGTCCTTTTGACTATTCCCTTCAAAACCACTGGTCTCTGTTTACTGATCTGATTCAAATGAGATTTCTATGAAAGTATTAGTGGAAAATAATGAACTGAAATACAGTGTCTTTTCTAAGTACACATTTTCATTACACACTTGGATTTTCTAGAGATGGAAGAAGAAAGAAGAACTGCGTGTCAAACCTGAACCTCTTGAGGCTGTCTCAGGGTAACTGCCTCTAACTTGCTGAGGATCTTGGGAACTTGGACTCGTAAAAAGATGTTCAAGGCATTTTTATACCAATATAACAGTAGGTCTACAAAAAGACCAGCATGTCATATATGAAAAGGAAAATACCAAGACTTCAAATATGAAAGAAATGGAGTTCAACTGAGCAGAACCTAAAAAAAAATAGGTCCAGGAAATGCAACGAGCACATCTTGGAGAAATCAGTCTTTTTTTTCTCCATGGTCCAAGTGCAGTTAGCCTAACATTTTGAGGAGGCAGAGAGAAGTACATTCTGAAGCGGATTGTCCTGAAAAGCCATTTGTGGTATTTTCTGTGACTCTCATACAAAAAGTATTTGCAGAACACTGATTGAAAATCTCTTGTGCTGTGGAAGATACTCCCAGGGTTCCGCAATTCAGGCTGTATGCACAAAAATGTTTGTGATCACCTGAATCAAAGGGGACCATTCTTTATGGAAACTGTTTCATTTGATGCTAATAAACCACTGATACTTTTACTTTTGAACACTGCAAATATCTTTTCTTTTTAAGCACAATCTTTTAAGGGAACTGTTCACAACATGCCTTGGTAGGAAACATTTTTCTTGGGCTTTCTCCAACCATTCTTGCTAATGTGCTAAGTTCTTCCATCCATTACCTTAGGAATAGGCAACACACTTTAATCTAGAAGGTGGTTTCCTGTCCCTTGATGATCTGGTTCTTTAGCAAATCTTTCTGTGTTAAGCTTTGGTTTTATTACTAACTGACTACATTAGGACTTAAAAATTTTGTACAGCCAAAATAGGTGTGGTACTATTTATAAATCAAGGGCAAGTTATGCAGTTTTCATAAGGTGGTTTATATTGCATATTTGAAATCTGGAGGTGTTTCAGGAATGTATCATAAAACCACCTTCCATAAACTGTCTCTCAGGAAACAGTAATGATAACAGAGGCAGACACATCTCACTTTAAACAAGTTACCTTGTACCCTTGATTTACTAAATTTCTGGAATTTTTTTTAACCAGATTGAAAACCTTTCCAGCTTTTTGAAGTCTTATCAGCTGAGTTTTCAGAAGATTCACTTTACTGCTAAGGTTTCCAAACACTCAATAATGTGAGGCTATACAGCCATATAAATCTTGCCTCATAAGTTTTACAGATTTATGAAAATCCTAATTGTATACCATGTACTGGATAGAAGTAAAAATAATTCCATATATAAAATAATAAAAGTACACACATTAATTAAGCTGCCAGATCCCAAAATGGTGAATTTATAACTGCCAGAAAAAGATTTGACATCTGTGCAATTTAGTGAACATGAACTGTAACTTTTCTGGATTTTACCTCACCTCTTATTTTCACAGAAAAACGTGTGCAAAGCGTTGTGGCTGACAATGTGGGTGTCAGAAGCCTGAAAAGGGTGAAACAAATTGGAAAAGTAGAATGAAAATATATAAAAACCTGTAAAATTACTATGTTCCCTAACTATAGGCAAGAGCTATATTTAGATCTGGTAACCATAATGGGACATTGGTTAGAAGATGAAGGACAAACTTCAATACATGTTCATTACTTTAAAGAAATTACACCTTGGAGTAAGCCTTTTATATTGAAAAAGTACAGTAGTAAAAAAAAAAAAAAAAAAGCTTTTCTGCAGAAAGTAGTTTACCTAGCCTATATTCTTCTGTGTTCATTTTGCTGTTATTGAATATACCTGTGCAAATAAGAAATGCCTTTCGCAGCTGAGATTCTCTGTTTGCTCCATCCTTCAGCGAAGTCAGTTCACACCATCACAACCAGTTCTCATGTGAAGAAGCCCTGGAAGAGTTTTATTTTATATAGCTATCCTGAAACATTTTTCTTGCTTGTTCATTATCCAAGGTCTAATAAATCCTATCTAGCATCTGACATTTATCTCACTTGGGGTTTTTTTGTGGACGACCTTGAAGGCCCAGAAGAATGGCTAAGACACCACAGATAAAACACAGATACTGATTTTTCACAAAGGAGCATTTCTTCTAACTGCTTCCTAAGTATTTGAGTTTAATGAGTATTAATTGAAACACAGCACACAAATAAAGTAAAAACTAAATTATTTTATTCCTTTATACGATTCTAATTCCCTCTTTTTACACAGATGTCATAATCATACTGACTACACCAATATCTATTGAAAACCATCTGGATTTGTAACATTAAATACAAACAAACACCCATAAACCAGAAAATCAGCAGTAATAAAAATAAACCTTTACAGATTCTTTTACAACAGACAGGAACTACTCCTTGAAGGAAATCTTTTTGTGTAATTGTTTAGAGAAATGATGTTATGGACTTTAGATTACAATGAGAAACGATATTATGGACTTTAGATTGTAATATATATATCAATACAGCTTGAAATGAATATGTTATGAAAGACATCATGTGATAGCTGCTTAAAAACACTAATAATGAGATAAAAACATTAAAAAAAAAAATCTTCACTAGGGCTGAATCTGATCCAAGAGCTTCAGTTTTCATCATGATGCACTTGACATGGAGACAGAACAAATGTCCAAAACGAGGCAGTTTGTCCCCGCTGCTGCTCTCCTTCTTCTCCCCGCTCTCAGCCCTGTCTCCCATGGACCAGCCCTGAGGCTGGTTGAGTGAAATGAACTGGAGGGGTCTGACAGGTGATAGAACCAGCTCAAGGTAAAAGTCAGGAGCGAACTAAAGTGATGAACAAGAACCAGGTACCCAAAACCTGGAAATCCTTTCCCAAAGTTCAGCAAAAAAAGTTGTAATGTCTTCTCCAGCTTTCATATGATGTTTTGCACTCTCTCTGGAGCACTTAGGAGGTGAAGGAGGAAAAATCACAGCTGTGTGTCTTCTCAAATCAGCAGTGCCACCCTACCACACAGCTCAGAGGACTGTGACTGAAGTCTTTCTCCTTACCCCGTGACTATGTGGAGGACAGGTACACTGCAGCCTGTCTTGGGTGCTGCTTTCTTGGCAGACGCCACCCAGCCTCTGGGTACAGTGAGGGACTCACCCCCAGTCAGCTGGGCATCTCCCAGGGAGCTGGGGTTCCCATCAAACAGCTTTGAAGTATTTTCTGTCTTGGTGTCTCTGTGTAACTATACCATCAGGGCTGGTTGATTCCAACAGGGAGCTGGGGGTTATAAGGGGTAACCCTGGGGCTGGCTGTACCCTCACTGGTGGGGTTGAGCCCCACAGGAGTGAACACAGTGGGCAGAGATGTGGGCTGGCAACAGGGTCCATCAGCAGCTCCCAGCCATGGCCAGTGATGTCCTTACAGTCCAGTCAGGATCAAAAGCAGATGGGACCAGAGACAGGCTGGAGACAAGTCTTCAACATCCCACCCAGGAGACAGGGTTCCCATCACCTGGCGGACTCAGATCTTCTCAAGTGAACAGTGGAGGGATTTCTTCACTAAAGAGTTACTCCACCAGCTACAGCTGATCATGTTTTAGGCCTAGAGAAGAATTTTCATAGAAATTAGTTTGGAAAGTAGCAATTATGAGGCAATTCTGTTTTACATACAATGGGAGTTTGAAAGCAGGTCAACAATTCAAGTGTGGCAGTTTAGGAGGGAAGAATTATGAACCTCACAAGTCATCAGTCTACAGAGTTTTAATAAATGGGCCAGCTATTTTCAGGTTGTGTCTAAAGGACTCCCTTAGGAAAACCTGGCATGTGAATAGACAGCAGCATAAGCACAGGGCTGGCAGACTGCCTTGAGACAGGTCCCAAGCCACAAACTGAGAGAAGTCACATATAGAGAAAAAGTCTGAGACACAGTGAGGCCACTGCATGGAAGTGCCTATCAGCAGGCAAGGGCTGGGGAGGAGGGAACAGTCCAACAAAGGAGCAAAGGGTTATAAGAGCAGATGTGGCTGTTTAGGTATGTTGTGAATAAGCAAGCTGAAGAAATGCTGGCTTTGAGCCTAAAGGACTAGTGAACCCTTGAGTACACCATCCACCAGGCTTCACATTTTAGTAGGACTGGAGGAGGGATGGGACCCCAGCGACAGAGGTGACAAAAGGCAGGAATGCTAAATGCAAACACCAGGGTGCCTATCCCCATGAGGGGGTGCTTTGCCTGCTGATGGAGATTGTGAGGCATCAGGAGGATTTTGAGCAGCCAAGTTTGAGATACTAACTACACCAAAGAGGAGGGGTGGGTGCATGGTCATCACCGAGATTTGGATTATCCATAAATCAAGGAGCAAAGGGGAGGACTCTCCAGAAATTACATCCCAGCAAGTAAAAAAAAAAAAAAAACGTAAAAAAAAATTAATAATCACATTAGAAGGATACTAGGAGCAAGGAGAGAGAAAAGGAGGTACAGAAAGCCAAAAGGTCTCAGAATAATAAGGGTGTTGTCAAAGAGCAAGTTGAGTTTGACTTTGCAAAGGGAATGAAAGAAAATGGCCAAAAAGATTTATTTCTACAGTAAAGAAGAGAGAAGGAAGTAGTTGGGTCTGCATTGAGAGGACAGAGTCAAGATAATCTGTATATTGCCCAGAACTACGTGAGTATCTTGCCTTCTTTTCAGTGCAGCTGACAGTGCAGATCAAACAGGGAGATGCATGTGGTCATCAAAATGGTGGCCTCCACAAAGGACACAGTTCCAAGCACTGAAAACACCCCTTGTTATTCAGTTAGGAGTGGGGAGGTGGAGAACCTGACAATCTGTCTTTTGCTAACATTTTCACTATGCTGTGAAAACTGGAACATAAAAATGCACACACAGCATGAGATTTTGGTTAATCCATCATACCAAAAAGTCCAAGAAAGTAGAAAGCACAGTCCTTAATATGGAGGGAAAAGGAATGATCTAGACATTTGGAACCTGATAGTTTGAATGCAATACCATGCACAACTTGAAAACAAAATGTATGAAGGGAGTAATTAAAGACATGGAGATAAATAGAAGATGGGATAAAAGGTTACTGAAAGTAACATACCAGATTCAAAAGAACTCTTGTTCTAAGAGATTAAATTAAAAAAATAAATTTATGTGGGAGATGTAATCTTTCTTTGTAAAACTAATCTGGAGTAAGTGGGGATTAATACAAGAATCGTAAGGTGCACAAGGAAACAACTGAAGACAACCAGCAAGTGGGGAAGTACCTTGCCACAAAAATGTTGGCTTGCTAATGAAATTTTCTGATAACAGAAATTTGGAAAGCATTCTTATTAGGGAGGAGAATCTGAATAAACAGGAAGAACTAGATGACCTTAAGGAGTGAAGCAATTGAAATGGGATAACATTTAATGGTATCAAATGGCATGCTCTGTACCTAAGGATTTATAAAACAGATTTATGCAATAAACTAGGAGCACATCAGTTCAAAAGGTGAGAAGATCCTGAATGTGCTAACTACCCACAGGATCTGCTGCCAACATAATGCAACTGAGACAAAGGTAGTGCAAACCTAAAATGTACCAAGAACCATTTCTTATACAGTTAGGAAAGTATTGATGTTATTGTTAAAACCCTGGCAGATTGTGTTTGGACTATTGTATACTGTCACAAGGAAAGATTCCTCTACCTCATATTAGGCATCTAGAAGTTAAGTATTTTAGTAAGAAGAGGTCATCCAAGTCTCCTTGGAGACGGTGAAGATAAACCGAGAAGGCCATTAAACTCAGCCTATAATAGTGTCTAATACAAGTCTAATGCAATGGCTTATGCAGGTTTCTCTCTTCTCTTTCTCGTCTTTGAGTATAAGAGTGGTCAAGGCTGAACACCTCAGACGTGTGCAAACAGGTGAGGTGAATCCAGGTCAGGAACAGAGGCTAATGAGCACTATCTGACCCATCAGATGAATTTCACCAGGAACAAAAAGATATAAATTGACTTGATAAAGTCTGAAAATAAAAAGGTATACTATCACAGCCATGAGGGTTTAAAGCAATGTTCAAAAAGATCTGAGATGTTTTAAGATGAAGACCAGCACTGAAGGAGACTAGCAGAGAAAGAAACGAGATTGAATGACTTCATTAAGTCCCACGGTGCTACATCTAAACCTTGCTAATTATCCACTTATCGTTTAATCAAATTTGTGCTTTACCAGCTCTTTAGAGGTAGTCATTCAATAGTATAGACAACTTTATGACTTCACAGTACTTGCAATATATTTATAGCTTACTCCTTCCTAAAGTAAAATGCTATGTAAACAAAATTGTCCTAGACTAGCCTGTTCATATTTGTCAGTGGCTGGCAAACCACAGTGTTTGTCAGTTTGCTAAAGTCATCTTTGTTTTACCACTACCTTTCTTTGTCTCTCCTCTAGTCACAAATTGGCTAAGATTCTGGCTGAAGTTAAGTATCAGTATGAAAATGTTGTGAAAAATACTGCTTAACACACATTATGTCTGCTTAACAGACATTGTCCATGTAAATAAATGTAATTTTTTTCCAAATAAGCAATACAGATCTTTGAAAATGCCCTGCAGAGTAAATGACAGAACTTCAAATAAAACTGTCCTGCTTGGTATAAGGCTATTCCATTATTATGAATTGTGTATCAGCACATGTTTCTCAAATACTCTGTGTTTCTGCACATATGTTTCTCAAATAGTGTGTGTTTCTGCATTATTTTGCAATCCTGTGACCTAGACTAGCATTAAATCATAACAAGTTCAGCAGCTGAGCTTTATCCTTGCCTGTAGAGCACACGTATCATTACTGTTTCATAAATAGAAATAAGGCATTTAAACCTCTACGCTATGTATCCATACAGCTATTTACATTTTGCCCTTTCTTAACTATACATCTAACACGTGACATTAAGAATCATCAGATTCATGTATCCTTTCAACATCTCAGGATTTTCAGCAGGAATAAAAGGGGCCACTAGAAGATTTGCTTATGATCACATCCTTTCCAAGCTCTAACCACGGAACTGTCCTTCTTTGGCCAAAGGACTGGGATTGAATCTTCTACCTCCTGTACTTCTTTCTTGCTAATGCAAGCTGAGGTATAAAACTAAGGATAAAGCCTTGTTTCTAGGTGTGCAGCAGAGCCCTTATGAAGACCCCAGTGGGGTGGAAAATTTCCAGCGAACAGATAATGTATTTGTTGTAGTAGCTTCAATATTCTGCCTGAGGGTTCCCATGCTCTGTCATGCCTCCCTCTAATGGTTGACCCATAAAAAGTTTGCCAACTGGTTACAACTAGTGGATAGTGGAGCTATTGCTTGACCTCAGCAGTATCAAACTGCAAGGTATTTATCCTGTTTTCTAAAATTAAACATATGTGATTGCAGTGTCAGGCTCCCTTGGTAACTCCTGAAGCCACTGGCCAACTGCAGCCAAATCTGGACGAGCTTCAGAAACAAATTAAGTTCCTGCAAGTCTGTGGGGCAGTGCTGGTGAGATAGAGGAGGTTGTCCTTCTGGAAGGGGAAGGGCAGGAGGGCAGTGCAAGGGAGCTGCAGCATTTGGTACCACGTACTGGGGAGCAGCAAGCTCCAGACGGATATTCTGACAAGCAAAATCCAGCATAATCTTTTATTCTTGGAAGCCAAATTCAAATCTGATCTGAAAAGATGGACCACAACTAGGGATCCAGTGGCAAGATCTGCTTAGCTAAAATCCCCAACAGAAAGCTCCAGCCCAGGCACAGTAGGCACCGTCACCTCCAGAGTGGCCTATTTCTCCTCCTCGGCAGCAGTGGAGGAAGAGCAGATAGTGACCTCCCTGTCTTAGCATTGCTCTTCGGCATGGCCACACAACTGAGTCACAGCAGGGTAAATAACCAGATAATATAATGACTGCTTTCCGCTCTTGTTTGCCTTAGAAGAAACAAAATCCATGCCTTGCTGATGTGTCCCCTCAAGAAATAACTCTCACTACACTGTGAAGATTGTAGCTTTTTCCAAAACTGACTTCCAATGCAACAACATACATCAGTGATACCATTTGGATGATGGCAATCATGGTAGACTTCTGTGGAGTTCTCTAAAAAAAATAAATAAAATCATCATAAGTTAACAAGGTCTAAATTTCGGTATAAATTTGGACCACAAATGCAGAAGGTGAAGCTTTCTGTACTTCTGTTTTTAGTGAACAGTCACTTATCTTGCCTCTTTTGTGAACGACTATGAGGCAACTGAATTGGAAAAGTTCAGTGTCAGTTTTCAGAGAATGTGGTACAAGATTTTTGCATGTTGAAGTCAACCCTGTTATACAGCATCACAAGTGAACGAGCAGATTCCAAGGAATGTTTGAAAGAAGGATCCTTAATTCCATCTAGTTTAATGTGACGAGCTCTTGGATGCTTATGAGTGTGTTCAAATTAAGCAGAGCTCTCTAGACCTGCAAAGGAGGGAATGCTTCTGTGTCAGCTGGATTCCTATATGATCAAACTCTCCAGGGAAGGAGGGAAAACTTTTTATTATTTCATGCAAATCTTTCTTTCTATGGAAACTAAACATATATGATTTAGCAGACAGAAATAGCTGTGAACACTTCCAGTTCAGGGACAGGATTGGAGTGGACTCCTAAAATTTATTACAAATACCAAAGGCCGAAGGGGGATGAGCTGCACCTCAGAGGTGGAAGGAAAGAATCTCCCAAGAACAAGCCACAATCAACATGTCATCTAGACAAATTAATATCCCTACTCCCAGACAGAGAATTTTTTTGAAAGGGAGGGAGAAGGGGTGCTATTTTGATTTATAGGGATACTTCAGAATTCAGGGCTTAATTGTACTTTAGCCATGCAAGCTTGTTTAAGATATCGCTTCTTTCAAATATTTCAGACCGTCCTTCCTTGAAAGCTCACATCTTCAAAATGACATCTGATGATGCTTCACAAAGTACGCAAGAACAAACTGAGATAGTAGTCCAGACGGCAAACACTGAGATTAAGATCATTAATGTGAAATAAAACAACATAAAGCGTGTTCCACTCCCAAACAAACCATTTATCCTTTTTACTTCCTGATTCACCTATCAAGGATAACTGGGGGAAGAAAAAAACAACCCTGTTTATACCTCCATACTGGATGCCGCCCTCCGGGCGAAGGCCTGACACCTTCCCACAGGTGCCACTTTCCTGGACCCGTGTCAGACACTGGGAGTCAACAAGGAAACCCTCGGGGAGAGGCAGCGCGGGGCATGGACGGGGCTGGCGCTGGCACACCGGCTCTGCGCCCGCCTCATACCCGGCACCTCTCCTGCTCCTGCCCTTTGCACGCCCCAGGCATGACGGGCAGGGGTGGTTTTCTGAGCAGGTCGTACCATTAGCATTGGAGGCAGAGATTTTTTTCCTGCCACATGTTTGCCCAGCACCTAGCAGACAGGGTCTCTATATCGGTTGTGCTACTGGAAGAAAAACTTGAAAATAACAAGTAGCAATAGAGCTGAGGATACTCGTCCAGGGCATTTACCTCCTGAGTCCGGCAATGTTGAAAGTTCACTGTGTTACCAGAGAGTTCCTTGAATGTCACAGCTCCTTGCTCTGATAAATTAGTGTCTAATCCTAAAGGTGGCTCATTGGTTTTCAGTATTAGGCCCTTAATCTCCTTCCCTAACTCAGGAATCTTCTCACCCTTGCACCCGGAGAGATCATCAGTCATTCCTTTGCCCAGAGTTAGCAAACAACATCCAATTTTTTGTAAAGATGTCAAAGTGTCTGTCTAAACATCTTCTGGTTTTGGCCTGAAACTGATACGGGTTGAAAGTCTCCAGCTCTTCCCGAAAACCTGACAGTTAGCTAACAACAAATAAAAAACAGCCCAGTGATTTACTGTGTCGATCCCACATTGTTGTGCTCTGTGTTTCTTTAAGAAAGGTGTGAGTATATGTGTAAGAGTCTTGAAATACAGTGGTTGCCATGGCAATTATCTGTGTTTAGAGAGCAGAGGGGAGTAAAGTTCCATGTAAGTGGCCAGAGTAGAGTGCAAGTTAAACATGCCTCTTTGCAGGTCTAAATTATGTACTTTTCTCCACCACCACCCCCCCCGCTAAAAATATTTGTGAAAATATGCATAGATTGTCTGATGAGCTCCAAACTATTCTTGCAACAATGCCAGCTTTTTTTTCCCCCCTCAATATTCCCACTCGCCTGTAAACCCTGGGAGAATAAAGCATAAGCCCGCGGGGCAGGGGAAAGAGGAGTTTGTCTGAGCACAGACTTTGCAGAATTGACGACCACACTCCCATCCAGGATTTTGCTTATCTGGTTCATTTCTCCTTAATGGGACTGAGTGCATTACTCTTACAAAACTAACAGATCAAAAATATAGGTATAACTAAATGGCTGTAAATGTAATTGGAAGGGAATGTTATATATGTATAAATCATCAGGACAAATATCCCTTAGCATTTATATTGTGCTTTACATTTTCTAACTGCTCTGCAGATTTGTTGGTTTTGAACAAATGTGCATTGTGCCTGGACCTGGAAAGGCTCTATGCCATAAATCTTTGTCCTCGCGTTCTCTCTTATTTTCATTTATCAGCCTAGATTTTTCCCCCTTTCCTCACCTTCACAATAAGGGTATGATTCCCAGCCTCCACACGCATGCATGCAGTTTATGTATTTATTTGCCAGGTGCTCAACTCTCGATGCTGGCTCTAAGACCCCGTATGAGACTCTCTTGCTTTCACATAGGAATATTCTAATACTTAAGGACAGAGATCATAAACAGAAATTGTGCAGTCTGATGGCTGCCTGCTCTGATTTCACAGGGATAGTGTTCACCTTGGACTCTACAAAATGAATGGTAATTTTCAAATTATCCACGGGTGAGACTCTTCTACCACTTCATGCATGCCACTTCTCCCAAAAATGATCTGTGATGGACACTGACAGGGTAACGAAACTAGAGCACACACTTTGCAGTAGGTCTGTGTAAAGAGCAGTGGTAACACTAGGAATAAGTCATTCGTTAATGCTTATTTAGAATTCACATAAAACACTTAGGTGTTCCACTTGAGTATCTAGCAAATTCAGCAAAGGAATTGATACCATGACAGTGTGACATAGCGGCTCTTGAAAATGCATTGCTAGGGGCTTCTTTAAATATTAATGGGTAAATACCAAGATGGAAAGACACAATTAGGTCATTTTTAAAAAGTGGATCATGAGGCTCTGTTGTTTTCTGAGCAGCTGTCAGTAAAGGAGCCATGGGTTGCAGCAGCTCTGAACTAAGGAAAGGGAGCTGTATTTACTCCTAGATCCAGCAGCGCCATGTTGGATGACACTAAAGTCACTTCATCCCTCTGTTCCTTCCTTTACCAGTGTTTTAAAAGTTATAATAATCTTGCTCTGCAAAAGAATGGTGAGTATTATTTTTATAGTGAGCTCAGGAGTACGCTTTACCAAAGAAGCAGAAATTATTTTGTCCTTGCCTCACTGTGTTTACTCTTCAGTTTTACACATGAGACAATTGGTGGCATTGATAAACAATTCAGCTGATGAGGCAAAGAAAGCCAAAGATTACCAAAACATAATCACAGCTAATTAAGGTGTGTGACGGGCATGATGGCTCCACAGCAAGGTGATTTGTTTGGTAAATATACTCCCTTCTGGTAGCCAGTGTGGGAAGGGTGGCATTTCAGGAAGGATCTAGGCAAGAAGAGGGTGGTGAACAGATGGTGAATAGATGTGGGAAAGGTCTTTCATGATTACAGATGTACTACCATCAGCAGAGTAAATATGCTATTCGGGTAAATTGTGTCCTTTGCCTCTACAATAGGGGCTGTATTTCCAGACTATGAAGAATGGCAGATTACAAACGTCACACCATCCACTCACTTGGAAAGCACTGCACCTGTATGAACTTCCCTCCAAGCTAAACTGATCCAGTAATACAACCACCCAACTTAAAGGCTTTCCCAAAACCACGATGTCAGAAAAGTCACATTTTACAACTAGGCAACGCGCTCTCTTTCCTACCATCTGATTTACTGCTCAGCTATTGCTCTTCAGATTATTCTCTTGATATATCTAGCTGATTCAATGAGCATGGGAGCATGATGTAGACTCACTGGACAGTCCCGATGAGGCTGTGTCTCATTATTTAGAGTATCTCAAAGCGTGTTAGATGCTTCTCAGGGTCAATAAAGACCCTGGCCGGTAGATCCTGCTGCTTAATTGTTCTATAATTATGGTAACCTTTATGAAAGCATAGCAATAAATAGCATTTTCCATGAGGCTAGTTCTGTTTCAAAAAGTAATCGCTTGTATATGCACGGTATGACTGCTTTCTCCATAAGCTGAAGTCACATCGTCTCCTCCACTTTGTTCCCGTAGCAGCGCACAGCAAGCAGCCGTACACTACTCTGTGGTTTAACCCACTTTCTGAGGACATGGGCTAAATCTGTATTGTTCTGCTCGTGTGCATGCACCGTGTCTGAAAATATTCAAAGAAAAAAAGTGCAGGAGCATAAGATGGGTAGAAAAAGACAGTGAGGCAGAGAATAAAATAGGAAGACTCCTGGTAATCAGGCAGACCCCTCATTGCCTGGGGGTACCTCAGACTTATCAGTTAGGTTTTGAAGACTAAGGTTAGAAATGCAGAAGGTGTCTTGGAGAGGGAAAAAGTCCACCTCATCTCAAAAGTATTCTGCTCATAAATGCAATTCAGTGGAAATGCATATAACCAACTGTCCTCTTAGGCTCAGAAAAGAAGGTTTATGAAACTCCAGATGACCATGTTAGGACAGGGCCATGTGTGGTCTGGTGCCCTCCACCATGTGCCTCCCAAGAATCCCATCCTGCCATGCTTGCCAGGACTGTGGGTCAATTTTAACTTTAGCTTACCCTCACACCTTTGCAGCACACCCAAGCCAGGTATTAAGCCTCCTGTGGGTGCCGTGTTGGCAGGACAACCTTGCTAGATGGACCCAGATGTTTCCCCACTCCTAGGGGAGCCTTGGGAGCATTACTTATGGGTGGTTCAGCCCTCCCTACTCCTCCAAATATGAAGCGATGTGCTGCTTCTTCCTAGACCTCAACATTGTTTTAGCTTTATGGAAAGTATTGGGTATTACAAAATAACCTGTAAATGAGACCACGACATAAAGAATCTCATAGTATTTCATTAACTAGCAGTTTTGTAGTCCTGAGCATTTTGGCCTGATCTTGCAAAATACCTACAGTGTGTTCTGCAAAACACTTGCAGCCTTGCGGGATAACTTTTATTTTTTTTCAAAACTCTTTGCATGCTTGCAAAGTGCTTTTCTGGATTGAGCCCTAGACACTCAGGTACTCTTTAGTTCATTCATGTGCTATAACGAGGTGGTTTGTACTAGACTTTCAATTTAGTTGTAGATCTTGGTCCATTTCTGTAAACTATCTTCATGAAATAGGTAATAATAAAGCTAGAAGCATTACGATACCGTGACTGTGAAACACCAAGTACCTGCATTTCAGTCTACTTTAGAAAAGAAATAGCATCTGTCATTTGTAAATTTTAAAATAAATTAAGTACAGTGAGGAAGGTATTAAAGAGAAACGCCTTAAAAACAAGTGGGGAAACTCAGTGTTTTTTATTCTGTGAAGAGAGTGTGACAGCATATGGTACATAGTGGGTGGTTGTTCTAAACATAACATGTATGTGTTCAACCTAAAATATTTTATTGGTTCCTACTTATGAGAGCAGCAGCTAAAAATGACTGATGACGGTTCTTTCTATATCAGCAGTGTGTAAAGGCCCAAGGAAAAAAAAAAAATCAGTCTATATTCATAAACGTTTTTAAACAGACACAAAACTCTCTTTAACATAATGTTTTCTCCAAGGTACCCCAAGTTTAATGTTTTGTTTTTGTGAAACCACAACACTACAGTATTATTAATTATTACTATTATTTCTAGATCATCCTAAAATATGTCCAAACAAAGGACAATAATCTTCCCTTCCCCCAGAGTTACTGTAGCTCTCATGGGGACAATATCCTTTGAGCATATAGGTATCTAGCACTACATAACCAGGTTATCTTAATACAAGGGAAAATGCAAGTCACGACTACAAGTCTCCTAGATATATAGGATAAACCAATTGTACCCCCATCATCACTGCAACCAAGTACCTTATAAATGTTGAAAGTTGCACAGAGAGTGAAATCTCACCATTATGCTCTCTTTTCTCCCCTCTGAGAGTTATTAGCATGGAAGGACCTGAGGCTGAAACTGGGAAATCTTTGCTCCAAATAAGGCCAGTTTGCTACTAACCTGTCCTCCTGTGGCAGCAATTCCTGTGTCTGAGGCCAGCTGCCAAGCATGCTCCCTCTTCCTCCCACACGAGTTTCATCCTTGTGGTCAGCTGTTTCTTGGAAGCTGAGGAGCATAATTGATATTGCAACTATCAAGCTGTGCGCAGAATGAGCTTACACAACTTTGTGAACATGCTTTTCTTGCCCTCTCCACCCACCTTTCTCCAAAGCTATGTGTTTGTCGGTAAAAACAGGATTTAGGTGTCAGTTTTATGGGTGGAGCACAGGTGCTTCTGCAGATGTGTGTCCTAATCCCATTCTGAGGATCCAGCTTCGCCCAGGTGACTCTCCCCTTTGGTGAGCTCAACCCAACGGCACGAGGGGCCCAATCCTTGCACCCGGCACCACCAGCAACACCACCGTTACTGGTTGGCAGGGACCTCCTAAAGGGAATCTCAGCAGGTAGCCTTCTTGGTGGGAAAGCAGAGAAGATGTTGCACATGTGCCTTCTGAACCTGTCCCATCTCTGAATTTCACCTCTCATGTAGCTGTCCCAGTGTCTACAGAGTCCTTTTTGTTACTTGGGGTTCAGAAAGCCAAATCTGCCCCAGCGGGTGTGGGATAATTCCCTAAAGCACTGGCTGTAAGAGAGATGAAGCACATTTTGTGGCTTTGTCCCAAAGTGGCACAGCAAATTTAGGAGGGACATGGGCTTTGGAACAAATTCAAAACTGTCTGTTTGGGTTTTGTGGCTGTTTTTGTGGGGTGTTTTTTCAGTTGGGTGGGTGGGTTGGTTTTTTGTTGTTTTTCACCAATATGACACATCTGCAAGCCTTTCCAAGGAAAGGACTGCAGAGCCCATCAGCAGATGGTGCCTCACCCTTGGTAGGACTGGCACCCGAGAGCTGTGCAAAAGGATTCTGGGTAAAAAAATTCTGCTTTGTGTTTGCGCAGTCTTGCTCCTGAGAAAGCAGAAAACTCACCCAACCTGCTTTAATCAGAATTAGAGCATGAGAAAATCATTCTTGTCTATCCTACTGTGATTTGTCCAAGTCTGGAAAAGGAGATGCTGCTGAGATATTATGTCCTTTAAACGTTACTGTCATAAGAACCTCAAATCTTCTTATTCATAAACAAACATATCCAGCCCCACATTCAAACTCTTGTGCATGCTGCTTGAAATGCCTGAGAGATTCTTGCCCCAAAAGATGTTAATCTATGTAACGCACAAATCTCTGAGTGAAGATAGGCAGATTATTATGGGGGGAAAGCAAAAGAAAAACAGTCACAACAAAGACAAGTATGGGAATTTGGTTGCAATAACATTATGTGATCCCTGGTAATACATGCATTGTCTTATGTACTTTCCACAAATGAATTAGATAAGGTTAGTTTTATTATAACCTTTCAATTATTTTACTGATGCTAAATATGTTTACACAGGGGATGTCTAGAGAGCTACTTGGGAAACTTTACATAGCATTGTAGTACACTGGGGAGATAAATCCTGAGTATGCAGGGCCAGCATTATCCCTGCCTATTGCAGCACTGGGAAATGAAGTCACGATGTAGAAGAAAGCATTGGGTCACAGAACACCTCAAAAGACTGAGGAGACAAGAAAGGTTGTCAAAGAGTATTCATTTTCTTAGAAATTAATCCCCCAGCTATATAGTATTCAGTGGCAGCAAAAAGAACCTTTTTCTTATAAAATTCACTATATTTAGGCCCTTGGTAGTGCGATTATGAAAACAGAATTCAAACTCACTTTATTATAACTGAGGTGGTTAATGACAGAATTTCCAGTAGTGTTTCAGAGATGTTGTTTGAGAGTATCCGTATTTCTGGCAAAGAGTTTGCTCCAGTGATTTTCCTTAGTGGGATTAAAGGAGTTCTTCTATATTAAAAGTTTTATATTTTGATGAATATTAAAGTCATACTTTATTAAATCACTGTAATATAGTAAATGTAATGAAACATGTTTTACACTAAATGGTTTGGAAGGAAAATCTGCGTAACCATTGTCAAACAACTTTCTTTTCAAAAGTAAAATTGCAGTTTTAATATACAATTCTTTCTGAGTCTTACATGAATTGTCCAGTTTTTCCTGTATTAAAAGACTGAAGAAAGCATAGAAAGTGTTCACGTGGAAAGTATTCTCTTTCTTCATTTTTAAAGCATTTTTGCCTAACTAGTTCAAATACTAATTTAAACTGCATAAAACTGAGAGAAAATCTCTGAACATCTGCAAACAGGGAAGAACTTGATAGGTGACATTTATTGGATGTCCTCAGTAAAACACAATTATATTTTTCAATGGAGAAGATTACAAAGTGGCTTAAATTGCCCAACTGAGAGAATGCAGTCAGCTTCTCTTGAACCAGTCATAGTGGATGAGGCCTGTTGTAGATGTTTGTTTTCTTTTAATAGGTTTCTCCAGGATCCAACCATGATTTATTTCAAGTGGGAGTACTGACAGCAGTTAAAATGAGAGAAAAATCATTTCACAGTTTTATTGAATGGACTCCACCAATAACATTGAGAGAAACAAATTAATACAACAGGCATTTAAAAGCTAGTAAAAACAAACCATGCACCAAATCACAAATGTAATGATTATTTAATGATACACTGCACAAGGAAAATGTGTTGTATTTCTTCTGCCTGGTTTCCACTGAGGCACCTGGTGTAGTGCTACGTGGATGAGGATGAGCACAAAAATCCTTGAGATGGGTGGAGAAGAGGCTCATGGAGGTGTCAGTGGGTTATGCAGGTCAAGGAAGATGCAAACCCAAGGGAGAAGAGGAGTGGAGCTTCGCAAGAGCTGCTTTTGGGATGCATCTCTGTGCAGCAGTGCCAAGGATGGCTTCAGCACAGAAAGGAAAAACATGTTAATGAAATTCATTGTTGACCTGATGCTGGGAGGCATCTCGTGCATAGGAGAGACTTTCTCCTTAAAGAGGTGGGGACTGCTCAGAAGGTCTTACCTCCAGCTGTGACAAACATGGGCACCAGCATTTATAGGGGCCACTGTGGCTAGGTCAGTGGCTCAGCACTTCCAGAATATGACTAACTGCTGCCCTCGGGATGAGCTACCTCCTGCTTGTGCTTCTTTCTTCAGGATCCTCTGTGATAGACTTTGTCTATCACAACACCAATTCTTCCTCTCATCTTTGCAGCGCGTTGAGTAGAAGAGCTCTCAGACATAACTGACGTGCACTTAGAGGAGTGTTTGTGTCAGTACTTCCCAAGCCCTCTCCTTTATCAGGTACTCAGACTTAAGCACATGCTTAAATATTTTACTGGATCCAGGCCCATTCTCACGTACATAAACCAGACAGGGACAACTAGAAGTGATCAAGAAATGATGGGACAGTGCTCACCAGGAAAGCACGTGAACTGCCATTAAACAGGATAAATTGCAAGAATTTTAAAAAACACTGATGCCATAGTCCAGCTGTTGAGTGACCAGCGTGCACACACTTCCAAGAAAAAATATAATATGGACATGAGGCAAGCAGTTGCCTAGTGGACTGCTGAGTGCACGGGATTTATGTCTGGGTAGTTAGTATCATATTACACTCACAAAGTAGTATCCAAGTATCAGCAGCTGTGTCTTGTATCCATTATTTCCCTTCTCCCCCAAATATAAACCTTCCTCACCTTTTTAATTAGAAAAGCTGTTTATTGACTATGACATGGAAATATTTTACATGTTGTTGTCCAAAAATGTCATTATTAAATAAGCAGGAAAATATGTTCAGTGGTAAATAGAGATGACCTTTAAAACAATGTCAAGCCCACACACCCCATGATTTGTGCGTAGGTATGTGTTACTTTAAGTCACTGTATATTACCAGTAACGTGACATGGAAGGTTGGTATGGAAAGTATCTTTGGTTAAAGAACTGTAGGCTAAACAAATATTTAAAAGAGAAAATGCATAGCCAACTTACCTGGTAAACTACCAAATTCAAACCTGTTCATAGGAGGCCTGACTTTATATTTACGGTAACATGGCTAAAAACTGATTATTTTTTTTTATCTTGAAAAATATTTTATAGCAGTTAATTGAGGTCAGGACATCTCTCACTTTCTTGGCTGACTCATTGATCACTGTACAGCAGCCTTCTCATGTGTAACAGAGAAGCACCAGTGTCACTCAAGGAGAGAAGTGGCACTGAGAAACCCAGGAAGAGAGGCTGAATTCACCTGTGTAAAATAATAACATTTTTCAGAAAACATCTACAGAAGATAAATTAATTAGGCAAGAGTGCACCCTATCCTTCCCCCCATTGCTATTCCAGCGAAATGAAGCAGCTATGTGGGGTTATTCCAGGAAATTAGCAAAGATTTTGCTGTTTACATTTGTTTCAGTTTTGGTTTGTGTTTGCAGGGAAGGGAGAAGAGACAGAAAAGGAAGAGAAGGCAAAGCTGTCTTGATACAAGACAACAGGGCAAAACACTTACTTTGAGTGGCAAATTATTTCAGAAGTACTGTGAACTTTTACCGAGAAGCCTCAGTAAGTTGCCTTAATATAGATACAAATATAACTGGGTAAGAGACCCTGAGTCTCACATCTCCCATTCTGGTGACAATCATGGGTCTGTAAGAGTTTTCCAGGAGTCACCACAAGGATATCCAACACCAAAGTCTGTGCTGCTAGGCATCTCTGGCAACTCGTGTTTCTATCATTATCAAGAACACACTCATGTAACTCTATGGGCATCTTATTTTCTTATTTGCAATTTACATTACTTCTTTCAAAAAGCTGTGGCTGGGTAGGAGAAGCAAGGCAGCTCGTTGCCTTGGCCGTTGTGTGGGGCTCAGGTGAGGAAGAGGACCCTGGGCCGGCAGGGAGACCACAGACTAGTGCTCCTCACATGCTAGCACTTTGCAAAGCCATGTTTGGGAGAGTGCTGCGAGGAGCATGGAGCAGGCATCTACCAGAGATGGAGGATGGATGGATGCTTGCATGCATGCACACATGCATGCTCGCTGTGACAGACTGTGTAGCATCACCACAGCTCCAAAAGTTACCAAGCTGGTGGTGTGCAGCGAAGCCTGGAGGAGAATGCCCACCTGCAGAAACCCAGCAGGCAGAGGAAGATCAGTTCATAAATCTCTTGTTATTTTTACTTTGTCTCTCCCAACAGATTTTGAGCTTTATTTTTAAAAATTTACCCATCACCATTCCTGTTCAAACCACCCTGGATTTTGAGTTTAAGAGCCCTTTCCATAGTTTTGGTGTGCTCTATCTTAGTGAAGGATTCCAGGAAGCCTGACCCAAAAGCTCTGCCTTAGGCAGGGTCCCACCACCCTCAGTCTCCATTGCAGACCCCTGGCCTGGCCAGAGTGCCTGGGGCTGTGCACCACTGCTCGGAAAGCACCGTAGGGATGAAGCTGTGGGAGTGTGGGTCAGATTGACCTCCAGTATGCCTGGGAGCTAACCAGACCCTTGTGTAAGGAAGGGAGTGCCAGGGTGTGCAGGTCCTCACAGACAGACTTCGGGCTCCGTGCAACCCTGATGCAACAGCTGAATGTTTTACAGGATGCTTGTACCATGGGAACTGCACATGGAAGGCAAGGGCTGATAGAAAGAGGCAGCAATGTGTAAATAAATAAAGGTTCTTTTGTAAACATGAGAGGTCTGTGAAGAGAGGGGCGGCAGGACTCTCTCACAAGGGATAGACCAGAGGGCAGTGCAGGTATGTAAAGGCAGCCCCTCTCAGGTACTTACCCAGAGATTTGGTGGAGAATTTTTCAACTGAGCAATTCTTTACTGGAAAAGAGTGATTCAGCAAAATCACCAGTTTTCACGGAAACTGATTCAAGTTTACTCAGAAAGGGGCTCTGAAGGACTAGATGAAATATGGGGACAAAGAAAGGGAAAGAGCCCTTGCAACATGTTGGTATTCAAAACATCCAGTTAGGAGGGAAAAAAGATTTGGCTTAGCCTAGAGCAGAAGTTTAAGCACGAGTTTTCCTCCTCATGAGTGAGTCCAGTGACAACCATGAGATCCAGGAGAGCTCTTTTTCTGTGCTTTTCCCAAGGAGAGCAACAATATATCTTGAGGATATGTCAAACTGGAACTTCTTTTAAATCGCAGAGCTTCACAGGATAAGAAGATCAGTTCCCAGCAAAGATTTCTGATCTCTGGTAGTTTTCGTTTCACACTGCAGTGTGAGTGTCTGTGAGCAGACACCTAAAAGCCACAAACAGCCTGTTCCCATGCAAGAGTGTGCTAGCTGGGAGGAGGACATGCAGACACTCCTGAGGTGGGTGTCCCCAGGTCCCCACTACTCAGATGTAAACATAGTGACAACAAATTTTCTGACAGATCTACCTGGGCATTTTTGAGTGGCTGAAGATTATGAGGGGCTAAGGAGAAAGAGTTTTAAGCTATAGGCTGCATCTCAGCACAGGGGGCAGGGGAGCTGCTTGTACTAACCCTGAGACAAGGTAAAATTGCTCCAACTTTCCCAAACTAAGAAGGGAGCTTGGAGGGGTGGTTTCTTGGTTCCACAAATGACCTGCAATTTGAACTGCCCAGCTGTCTCTGTAAGCATCATAAACTACACTCAGATGTGGATGAGATGAGCAGAAATGAGCCATCAGCACTTGCTGTGCCACTCTCCTCCTGCCGAATGGCTGTTCCAGTGGGAACCACCAGCTCAGGAAGGGGCAGAGACATGGGAGCAAAGGCCGGGAGCAAAGGCTGTACCCTGCAACACACAGCTCATGGGAAATGCAGCAACAATCTAGAAGTAAAGACTGAACCTTGGGCTCCTTCAACAGCATAAGCTGTGAACAATGACACAAGGATGACAATCGGTCCTCCTGTGTCTGTGTGGCTGTTAGTCCGTCACTTACCTGAATGAGTTTCAAGCAGCCCTGTGGTCAGACCATCATGATCTTCAAATGATAAATAGAAAAGGTAGAGTTCCCACAAAAGAGCTAGAGATTTAAAATATTGAAAACCAACCGGACTTAAATTCTTCATCTGCTCCCCACTCTCCTGGGCATTTGGTTCTTCATCATGTTTCTTGTCTCAGTCACCCCAGAGATCCTGGACAACCCAACCATGTCCTCCTACCACCTCTGTTGCCTTTTCTCAGGACTTCAGTCCTTCTGCCTCACACCCCACCATCCCCATCCACTTCCAAACACCCCAGTCTTGGTCATCCTTTCCAAGCTCCACTTCCCCGCAAACAATCCCCCCAGCCACTCACAGAACGACACAGAATGGTGGGGGTTAGAATGGACCTTCAGAGATCATCTAGTCCAACCCCCCTGCCAGAGCAGGGTCACCTAGAGCAGGTTGCACAGGAAAGCATCCAGGCTGATTTTTAATATCTCCAGAGAAGGAGACTCCACAATCTCCCTGGGCAGCCTGTTCCAGTGCTCTGTCACCCTCAAAGGAAAGAAGTTTTTCCTCACGTTCAGGTGGAACTTCCTGTGTGCCAGTTTGTGCCCGTTACCCTTTGTCCTGTCACTAGGCACCACTGAAAAGGGTCTGGCCCCATCCTCTTGGTACCCACCTTTTAGATATTTATAAGCATTGATGAGATCCCCTCTCTGTCTTCTCTTCTCCAGGCTAAACAGGGCCAGGTCTCTCAGCCTTTCCTCATAAAAGAGGTGCTCCAGTCCCTTGATCATCTTTGTAGCCTCTCCAGTAGTCCCCTGTCTTTCTTGACCTGGGGAACCCAGAACTGGACACAGGACTCCAGATGTGGCCTCATCAGGGCAGAGTAGAGGGGGGGGGATGACCTCCCTCGACCTGCTGGCCACACTCTTTTTAATGCACCTCAGGATGCCATTGGCCTTCTTGGCCACAAGGGCACATTGCTGGCTCATGGGTAACTTGTTCTCCACCGGGACTCCCCAGTCCCTCTCTGCAGAGCTGCTTTCCAGCAGGTCAACCCCTAACCTGTACTGGTGCATGGGGTTATTCCTCCCCAGGTGCACGACCCTACACTTGTCCTTGTTGAACTCCATTAGGTTCCTCTCTACCCAATTCTCCAGCTTGTTCAGATCTCGCTGAAGGGCAGCACAGCCTTCTGGTGTGCCAGCCGCTCCTCTGTTTTGTGTCATCAGCAAACTTACTGAGGGTACATTCTGTCCCCTCATCCAGGTGGCTGATGCATATGTTGAACAAGACTGGACCCAGTACTGACCTCTGGGGAACACCGCTAGCTACAGGCCTCCAGTTGGACCCTGCACCACTGATCGTTGTGAGTCCCGGTGGAGAACAAGTTACCCATGAGCCAGCAATGTGCCCTTGTGGCCAAGAAGGCCAATGGCATCCTGAGGTGCATTAAAAAGAGTGTGGCCAGCAGGTCGAGGGAGGTCATCCCCCCCCCTCTACTCTGCCCTGATGAGGCCACATCTGGAGTCCTGTGTCCAGTTCTGGGTTCCCCAGGTCAAGAAAGACAGGGGACTACTGGAGAGGCTACAAAGATGATCAAGGGACTGGAGCACCTCTTTTATGAGGAAAGGCTGAGAGACCTGGCCCTGTTTAGCCTGGAGAAGAGAAGACAGAGAGGGGATCTCATCAATGCTTATAAATATCTAAAAGGTGGGTACCAAGAGGATGGGGCCAGACCATTTTCAGTGGTGCCTAGTGACAGGACAAAGGGTAACGGGCACAAACTGGCACACAGGAAGTTCCACCTGAACGTGAGGAAAAACTGAGCTCTGCCATTCAGCCAGTTCTCAATCCACCTCACTCTCCACTCATCTAACCCACACTTCCTAAGCTTATCTATGAGGATGTTATGGGAGACAGTGTCAAAGGCCTTGCTGAAGCTGAGGTAGACAACGTCCATTGCTCTCCCCTCATCTACCCAGGCAGTCATGCCATCACAGAAGGCTATCAGATTGGTCAAGTATGATTTCCCCATGATGAACCCATGTTGCCCACTCCAAATAACCTTCTTTTCCTCCACATGCTTAGCGATGACATCCAGGATGAGCTGTTCCATCACCTTTCCAGGGATGGACGTGAGGCTGACTGGCCTGTAGTTTCCCAGATCCTTCTTCTTGCCCTTTTTAAAGACTGGCGTGACATTAACTTTCCTCCAGTCCTCAGGCACCTCTCCTGTTCTCCATGACCTTTCAAAGATGATGGAGAGTGGCTTCACAATAACATCTGTCAGCTCCCTCAACACTTGTGGGTGCGTCCCATCAGGGCCTGACGTGGATTTGTGGGTGTCAAATTTGCTTAAATGATCTCTAACCCAATCCAGGGAGAGTCTTCCTTTCTCCAGGCTCAATGCCATTGCTTTTCTTCTAGAAAAATGACCTCCTCTGCAAGTCTTTCCCATCTTTGTTTCTTCTCCACTGCTGCTTCCACATGCAAATTTTTCACCCATTTTGCCTCTGCCTGTGTTAAATCATATACTCTGCTGCAAACAAGGCCTCATTTTATTTGCTGTGTAAAACATTCACATACATGGATGGAGCTGTATAAATAATTAATACATGCCTTAATTTAAAGATTATGAAGAAGAAGGTGTTGATTGCTGCAGAAAGATTAATGCGAATGAAATAACTCGACCAGACTATAATTTTCTCTGGCGACCCATGAAAGAATTAACCCAAAGGAGGCCCCCTTAAGTACTTTTGCAGATAGCTCAATGAATTCCAGGTACGACTTTGCTTTGCATTTTTCATTTTCCTCTTTCTTCCAAGACATATCTGCCTATCTTATATGCAAGCATACACATATCCTTGCCTGTTCCTCTGTGGATAGTTTCTCCAAGTCGTTTCACACTGTGGCTCCTCTTAAATAGTGTAATTCTTCTCACGGTGCAGGCAGGGTAGCTGAAGAGCAGGGGAGGGCCAGTTACCTACACACCTTCTTGCAGAGATCTCAAGTTGTGCAGTGTACAGCTCTTGAAACAAGGACTCAGAGCTGGAATTTGAGTACAGAAATGCTTGTTGGTTCTAGGCTTCTCATCCTCTAAATATATCCTCGACCCTTGAGGTCAGTTCCTGCTGGGAGGTAGGACAGGCAGAGGAGCACAGGCAGAGGTCCGTCAGCAAGCTGCACAGACCTCTCCAGGATCATTTGGTCAGCCCAGTGTTTTGCCTAAGTTAATGAATCTTGCAGAGGGACAGAACTCATTAACAAGGAGTAGCCTGGTGTCAGCAAAGCTATACTGCTTCTCAGATCCCAAACTCAGTACTGCTGTACCTACCAGCTTATTTGGATCCAGCTTGGATCTGCCTGACCCTTAGGAGGCTTGAGACCTCTCAAGAGGGTGGGAGTGATGTATGTATCAGTGTTCTGCTACCCAGCAAGAAAATCTCCAAGAACCCCCAGCATGACTGCCCAGTGAACACCAATGGCAGCAGAAACCCAAGTCTTGCTTTTTTCCTGGAATCAGCCCAGTGTTTCTTTCGTAAACCTTCAGTCCTCTCTGTCCTTTCCTCCAAGAAGCTGCGCAAGCACAGGAGGCTGTAAAGGGGAGAGGACTGTAAAGAGGGAGGGGGACACAGAAAGGAAGCACCTGCAGCTGGGGCAGCTGAGCCCGAATCCAGCCAGTCCAATGCAGCTGTGAGGGGAAAGGTCTCTTTTTGTCCTTCTGTCTTTCTAGCAATGCCTTACAGGGAGAAAGTAATTTTATAATGGCTGGAGCTTTCCGATGCCAAAGAGGAATGAAGGAAAGTTACTTAAAAGCCAAGAGCAGGCTTGCACCAGACTTCATGGTAGCAGCAGCCGAGCGGAGGATGGATATTTTCCATCTATGAGAAAGCCTTCATAAGGACCAGGACAGGAGTAGTTCGAACCCTCAGAGCTGGTGAAAGAAGCTGAGCATATACAAGCCTGAGGTTTTATACCTAGGATGGGATCTCGGTCCTGTTAAGGACTGTAGGGTGGGAACTTGAGGAAAGCATATGCAGCTGGATTAGGTGTCTCAATGAGACACAGCTAAGTGTCATCTGATCATGATGATGAAATGCAGAGGACAGGTGAAGCTGGTACAGAGAAGGATCAAGTCTGAAATGCTTTCGGATACCCCAGCAGACTCTTCCACCTCTTTGCCTTTGGGTCCCTACGTGAGCACATCACTGCCAGTTCCTGCCTTTCTTTCTATCAGCTTATGCCTGCTGGAATAGTGAAATGTGAAACTAGATGCAATCAGAGACCATAGAGGATGATGCAAAATATTGGGGGCTTCTTTCAGCTTTGCTAAAATTCATTTATCTGCTTTTTTCCAGGTGAGAACTTCTGCAGACTCTGCACCATGTACAGATACATGGCATCCACCCACCTTCCTGGGCAGAAGAGGGGAGCAGATCTTGCTCTAGGAAAGGGACAGGCACCTGCCAGCCTACTGGAGGCATCGTCACCAGAAATCTGTCCCTTTCCTGATCTTTGTGAGGACAGGGAGGAAGCCCAGCGGCCACACACTGTGATTCCTGCAAACCCTCATTTAACTGAGTGTCTGGTAACCTGCCCTCTCCTTTCTCGTCCCTTTAAGTCTCTCATTGCTCAAATGTCACACCTTGCTTTTTCTCTCACGAGATTTTGATTTTCCTTCCAGATCTTTCTAGGAACTTTCCTCTGATGTCACAAAAACACCTGCAGTATTATGAATACAATAAACCACCTGAGCTTGCTGACTCAACTTTTTGCAGCAGACATTCAACTTCCATTGATTTCAGTGGCAGCTGAGGTTATTCAGTGTGTTGCAAGATCAACCCTTAAAAGCAGGCTTAATGGTAGTCCCTCAAGCTCAGCTTTCTCCTTTGGTTTACATCAAGCGATGATTACCATTTGTTCCCTTTTACTATAATTTTGCAAATCTTCACCAAAGATACTGATTTTCTTGCTGGTGTAATCTACCAGCTTCCATTTATCAACCTATTAAAAAAAGATGCTTACCGTAATTTCTTATATGGATTAGGTGTCTCAGATAATTCCCAGATACTGCTTTTCCATTTTGCAGATTTCTGTGCTCACCTGCAAGCTCTGCGTTGATTCTTGTCTCTGCTTGGCTCCCGCACATAAAAGGAGAGACTCCATTGCCCAAACACACATTCCTCAGTAACAGTTTACATTAACGTCTCCCTGCTTATCCTGTAATTGCAGTGTATGTACTCTGGCTCTTTGCATTCATGTTTGTGGAAGTAGAGGTATCTCGTGTGTACGTGTTTTATCTATCATAACACCAAGAAGAGAGAGACACTTTGAAGCACACATTTGGAAACTGCGCAACCAAACTGTTCATAAATACACTGGTTAATCACTTCGTCCATGGATGAAAAAGGCTGCCTTAGTCTTGAGAAATGTTGGGTGTATGGGGCATTCTGTGTTACTACTTTTCAAGGTCCAGAAGACAGGTTTAGCTGTGAAGATTGTTCTTATGTATAATTTTTGGCCTTTTGGTTTACAATCAATGCCAGTGCTTGGGGTACAAAAGAGTCACCAGCAGTAATGGTTTCTGATGACACAATTAAGCTCTCATGACTATACAATAACTGAACCATGTTGCAGTTTCGATTACCATGTTGTTCTCTGTCTCCATATATAACTGCTAGGGTGAATGAAAGGCCTTTTAAATGAAATGAGGGGATCGATGCTCCTTATGTGTTTGGCTATACTGTGCATTGCAGCATGTCTATAAAACAGTTTAGGATGGGAAGGTTCAATCCTGCAATGTGCTACATGTTCTGCATGCTCTCCAGAAAAGCCTTGTCTTGATTTCAACAAAATTAACAGACCCAAAAGAAATACAGCTACATATGTGCTCCTACAGATGAAGGCCATGGTTCCCACAACATTGCAGGATCCAGCCTGTGGCAAGGAGAAATTCAATATGCAGCAATAAGCACCGCAGGCTAACATCACAGGGAGCCGGGGAGCGGGAGGGAGGGAGGGAGGGACCTGCTCCCAGAAACAGTCTGTGCGCAGGCTCCCATTGAAGTCAGTGATTCAGGATCAGATCAAAAGGGATTTAAGCTATAGCTGAAAAACAGATGGGGAGTTGGTGAGGTGGAAAGAGAGAGAGAGCAATTAATCCAGACAGCTGGCACGGCAGTGAGGCGGGCCTGACCACCAGCGGTGGAAGGGAGCAAGGGGAGAGCCAAGGGACGGCTGGCGTGGGAGGTGCTGGGCAGCACGGATGGGCTTGCACAAGCACTCAGGGTGCAGACATGACAGGCTTCAGAGCATGATTTTTTAGAATAGAAAATGAAATTGCTAAAGCTCATATTAATTCTGCAAACCTTGTTGCGCTGGCAGTGTGAACCTCAGGAACTAGTGATCCCCCTAATTAATGTGGGGAGTCGCTGCTTGGGCGAGCAGGGAGGGATCCAGCAGCATCCGCAGCAGCCTGGCGTTTGTGGGGCTCTGGAAAAGTGCCCGGGGAGGAGCAGGAGTTACGAAAGCATGAAGCATCCAGCGTTCAAATGAGTGATCAGCAGAGCATACTTCAAAGCCAGGGAGCTGGACCTGCAGAAAGGCAGCTTGCTTCGCAGAAAACGAGTCATCAGTCAAAGCATCCTGCTGTCACCTGTCTGCTGGGGCTTGCACAAGTGCCACCAACACTGTAGCAGGGACACACAAGCAGAGTATATGTTAAGTCCGTGTTGACACAGGGATACAAAACACTGGGAGCAAAATCATATGCTCTCTGCCCACAGGGAGCTGCCTGGTGCACCAGGAAGCCTGTGGGCTTTCCTGGCCTTCTTGGGATAAGCTTTACGTCCTGACCCCTGAAGTAGTTTTTATACATTAGAGTTTCAGCCTTCCGTTTCATAAAGATGACAGTCTGGAGCCCTCCTGGTTACAGAGAAAAGCTTGAAAACTCTAAATCAAGAGCTTCAGAATCCCAGTCAAAAAATTGCAATATTTACTTGTATTTGATGACATTACGGGTGTTGTAGCAGTTTGGGAGTGCTTGGGATGGGCGATACAGCAGCCGGCAGGAGGCTGAACCACAACCTCCTACCGCAAGCGTGTGGGCAGCACGGCTGTGCTCCGGGAACGGTGCCTGGTCATCTGTGCACAACGCGAGTCTGCGAAGCAACTCCTGTCTTTGGCTGTCCGGGGCAACAGAGCAAGCTCTGATTAACCACGTTTTAGTGGGTGGAATGATGGTTTCTGCTATTCAGTAAATATTAACTTCAGTCAGCACGGACTTTACTGGTATTTCTTTTTTTTTCTCCCTCTCTTTTTAATCAGGAATGTATATGCTATACAATTAGGCTGTATTCGATATCAAAGGCCTTGCAGAGAGGAGAATGCTTTCTGAAGACTTATGAATCCCTTTTGAAGGGGACCCTGTGATGTGGTTGCCTGCGGTAGCAAAGACTGGATTCTGTGACCTTAGAGGTCCCCTCTGGCCCTATCCATTCCTTCCTCCCTCCATACAGCTTAATTCTGGGGAATTTTATTTTTAAATACAAATTCTTAAGAAGTTTTTGTGCAACATTTAAAAGCTGCTGAACAATCTCTGAAACCACAGATGGTGATCTATCTTGTGAAATGGCCTTCAGAGTATGCACTGATCCACTGATGATCTGATCTGCTAAACCAACTCCACTAATTCCAGTCCTTCAGTGGTACCAGCAGAGCACTATGACACTGTTAGGGCATTAAAAGGTATCTTCTTGCCTGATAAAATGACATGACAAATCTAGGAAGAGTTGGGAGACAACAGTACCACAAGGATGCAGTTAAGCACGACTTCACTCTCTACTACCTATTGCAGCAATGTTATAATGAATGTTAGCTCCAAAAACTTCAGCAAAACAAAACCAAACTTACCTCTTCAAGCTTCTGGTTTCATATGGCTGCTTTTGATAAAACTGTCTAGAATTTCAGGATCCGAACACAGCTAGTTCCATTCTAACTAAGGTTTTTACTGGCCGAAACTCACCATATAAATCTAAATGTTTGGTTACACGTTATTTTAGCATTCTGCAGTAAAAATAATTTTTTGGAAATAAATTAAACATAAAAAACCCCATGAGTCTAAATTATTAATGGTTTATGCCAGTACAACTGCTGAAAGCAGTACAATTAATCCAATTTTCAGCAGTTGTACGGTGTGAAGTAAAGCATATATTCTAAGCTGTAAAATCCTTTTTAGTTATATAAAAATTAAACTTCAGCAAATTTTCTTTTGTGCTACCTCAATGTAGAAATGTTTATTTTAAATTAAAGCAGCTAAACTCAACACTGGAGGTTTTTTGATATGTAACCTAATTCTAATAAATTATAATGGCTGTTACTTTTCATACGTAGCATGTGGAACTTGTTCATTAAAAGCTACTTCCTTCTCTTAGGTCTTGATCATGTTCCAGAATCTTATACTTAATGTGCTATTAAAATCATTCTTTGACAGCCCAGACCTGGGAGGCACTGAATACCATCAACTCCCAGTGAACTTTCTAGGTTGTTTTGCACTTTGGAGGTTTTCTGTGAGTTAAAAGTCAGGCTGGACTGTTGTGATTGTCCCAGCTGGCTGGACGTCTACCCCCCTGGCTCTGCATACCCCCAGAGGCCTCAAGTCCAGGGCTGTTCCCTCACCAAATTTAAATTTTGAATAATTAGGAGCGGGCGTAGAGCACACGCATGTTAGCCGCACTTAGCTATGGCTCACTTGTTTTGCTCAGGGACTCCTAAAGGAAGAACTGAACTCAGACCTCAGACCTTTCAAAAATAAAACCATTATTTTATCAACTGTGGAGAAAAGTTTTGGGGGAAACAGGCTACAGAGAAATGCAGTTCCCTTACCTTCCTCCACTGGTAGTTTGAGGACCTTTATTTCCTTTGGCTCCTGCAGTGGCTTATTGACATCATCTTGGTAACCTCTGCCCACATACGTGTAGGTCCCCAACAACTGCTCCTCCTCTGCGGAGACAGGGACTCTCCGGTCAGAGTCTCCTGACCTTGGCAATTCAGATTTAAATCCTGACTGCACAAACCAATGGAGGAGACTCAACATAAAGTCTAATCAAGTTACCAAGATGCCTCTACTCCATCGCTGCTTTTCCAGCACTCACTGCAGCTTCTGCTCTTTTTGCATCCTTTCCTTTCAGCTAGCCCAAGGCTCTGCCAGAGGCAGAGGCAAATTCAGGCTCAGGTATTAGTGTGGCCAGGTCCGTGTATAGCATTCTCAGACCATGCCAGAGTAGCCCCAGCTCTACCGCACTGGACGTCTGGCTGGAGTCCTGGCATAAAGCTCACCACAGAATTTACCCTGATGGTTCCTCAGTCAAGAGCAATATCTTCCTAGGGAGACCACAGACAGTGTTTCAAGGTTTCTAGTCTTGATTAAAAGCCTTCAAGTGATGCATTCTACTATATCTCTTTTATGAGCCATCCCAATGATTAATTGCCCATGCCATTAAGATGCTCATCATGTGTATGTGTTATTCTAGCAGTTTTCATCTTTCCATTTCTCAACTCTGCACCTTAATTATGTTTCTTAGTGTATTTTTCTACATGGCTTCATTGCCATTTGAAAAAGGAAAATCAAGTAGTTCTTTGTCTCATACTGCTTCTTCCACTTCTCATTCACACTTGCAGATTTTCATTCTCGGTCCTCTCTGTTGACCCTCAGTCATTCCCCTTTCACCATCCCAACCAGTTTTCACCTTCCGTTTTTTCATTGCTAACCCCGTGCTCGGGGCACTCACACACAGTGCTCTCATCCTCAGGTCCCACCTTGAACTTACAGGTACTACCAGTGGCACAGTGAGCACTTGAAGTGCAGACATCTGAAATATGACTTTCCAGTCCTGCTTCATACAGCAACTCCAACTTGCATGGTCTAGTTATTCCTTGGGCTGGAGAAGTGTAGTTATGACTCTGCAACCTGGCCTTAGCACCCTTGGAAGCATGGAAAGCTAGATTCAGTTTCTGGTCCAGTGCTACTTAATATAAAACTGTGAAATAGTGAAACAGAAATTCAGGTCTTTATCTCAAATCTCTTCCTGCATGGGTAAACAGCTTTCTCTCTAAGGAAAGAAATGCTGCATGAAATCTTTAATTAACTGAAAGTTGGAGGCAATCTCAATTCATACCAAGGAATCAATTAAAGACTCTTTGCCCTTGCAATTTGAGGAGAGGGGGGTCAACCAGCATCTACAATCTGCCGATATGCCTTCCTCCCTCATTCCTGCCTTCTCTTGCTTCTGAGCAGTTTGGCTTTGTTCAGCCAGGTACTCGCAGAGCTGTAAGACCAGCAGCACCCAGCATAGCCAGATAGATTTTGTAAAAGCCCGGCTCTGCGTGCAGTGGTCCTCAGCAGCCGGGACCATCCCCGGGTCGGTGCCTGCTGGCCTCTTCACAGCTCAGGAGGGAGTCTGCTGAAATGAACTTTTTTGAGGCAAACCTGTGGGTGAGTGCTAAAGGTCAGGATGCTGGCAGGGAAAATATATACCAAAGCATAAAGGAGCTTTTCTGCGGAAGTGCTCTTGGATAAATATACTTAATTCTGAGGAAATGCCGGAGTAGGCAGCGAGGGGATTGAAAGCTGTCCCATTAACCAGGGAAGAGGCAGCAGCCGTGTGCCTGCCTCCCGACCTGCCCTGCACCGGCAGCACCTGGCAGGGCCACCCGAGCAGAAGGGCACCCAGCCGCACGGCCCCCATCGGCCCAAGGATAAAAACTACTAGGAGAGCTTGAAAGTGCCAACAGGATGGTCGGGGTTGAGCTAACAAGCGAGCTCCCAGCACAGACTCATTTTCCTCCAGCCACTTAGCAAGTGTCATCAGATAGCAATGATACTTGCTTACTACTGAGCTGCGCTGGATTCAAACTCTCCTCCCAGTGCCCAGAGGGGCTTCCTCCCACCAAAAATCTTTTTTTGAAAAAGCAAAGTAGTTACCAAGATGTATTACACGTGGCAGGTTAAGATTAACGCTATCATTTTCACCAAACAAATAGCCATGTATTGCTAAAGGTCAATAAACTGGCAAAGGAAAATGTACAGCTAGTCATAAAGAAGCTTTTCTGTGAAAGTGTTCTTGGATAAATAAACATGAGTTCTTGTAAACACTGTGTACTCTCCAGATGTAAATATTCAGGAGGTGTGCTCAAAAAGCCTGAGATGGTTCCAGCTCAGCATTTTATTAATAGGAGATGGTGAATTTTTGGTCAGCTATTAAGTACAACTTAATGTGAAAAAGTGTTTGTTTGTCTAATAAGACTTACTGTCTCGAAGATTTTGATAAGAGTATTCAGAACACTAAAAGATACTTTGGATGTTAGCAAACACCTTGTGCAATATAGAGAAATTAGATATGGAGCAGGTCGCAGGACGCAGGCTGGGACGGAGAACAGGGGGTTGGCGGTTTACAGAGTTCAAACAGGGGTAGGATGGGTTTGGTTCTGTGATATTGTTTCATATCATTAGAAAATTATAGGCTAGTTTTCTGCTTTGTCCTTTTGAATTTGAGCTTTACTCAAGCCTGGGAGTTGTCTGAACTGAGGTTTTATATTTGCTGTGCGAAAGATGGAAAATTTGTTCCCAGTGCGGTAACCTTGCTGAGCTGGGAGGGCAAGGTGAGGTGTTGGTCCAGTGCAGAAGCACACCTGAGGGGACAGGTTTAAAAACTCCAGGCTGCTCCGAGGGTGTAGAGGAGGTCTGAAGCATCACTGGAACACACCAGCCCCTGCTATTGAAGCAGCTGCCTCTCAAGGGCTGGCACCCTCGCCATGGCCTCATGCGGAGTTTCAGGAGGGCACACTACCCGTGGGCAGAAGGGCAGTCCAGCCTTATTAAACCCAGCAGTTGTTTTCCTAACTTGTCCTCAGAGTCTTAATTGCTGTTGCTCTAAGCACACCACCACCCTCCTTCCACAAAAGCTGGACAGAAAGCACCTGCTGGGGTCAGGCGGTTCACCTCTCTCCTGGTTTGGGATTACTCCTACTGTACGCTTTCTGGCTTTTTTTCACCAGAATAACTCCAAAACCTCTAAGCAGCAAGTCTTCTGCCCCTCCTCCGCAAGCCTGGTGCTAGGGGTTGGGAGAGCACACTGCCCTTCTCTCCCCACACAGAAGCTGGGATTGACCATCCCGTACACTCTCAGCTCAAAAATGGGAGCTTGGTTTGCATCTCGATGGAGATTGTGCAAAAATAACTGTATGTGGTTGGACTCCAAAACCAGCATAAGATACACATCATACATAGTACACGTGCAGCCTGGGGCTTAAACAAGGGTGGGTGTAAACAATGCAGAAATGCATTTCAGAGCCTTTTCATGCAAACGACTCTGACAGCCGTGTATGGCCTTGCGCCATGTCTCCTTCTCTGACAGGAGGAAATGGGTACACACAGCACTGGGCTCAGCCTGGGACCTGGAACCTGCTTTTCCCCGCTGAGCAGTACACAGCGGTTCCCAGCAAAGGCACTGCCAAAGGGCTGAGTCTCCAAGGGGGGGCGGGGGGGCAGTACGAGCCCCTGGGGAGAGTCCGACTGTGCACAGAGACCTTTAAGGGGGCTGGATCGGGTGTCATAAAGCAACATATCCTAAGGCAACGGCTGAAATGCCTCTGACCCCTCTGCCCTGGCCCCCGTTGTAGCTGCTTTCCAAGCCACGCACAAGTCTTCTAGTGGCCAGCAATAAAGAGGTCGTTATCCTGCACTGTAGAAAGCTCTGACAGAAGACCAACACAGTGTGTAACCTGGCCCCGAGGACAGCCCAGAACTAGACTCTGAAGATGAGGGTCCCACTGGTGCCCTTGGTGCCCACTCTCTGGTTTGGGTCCTGCCGACACTGAGCTGTGCCACGGCCCTGCTGCTCCTGCAGCGGCAGCTCCCAGTTTGCTGCCTCAGGCCCCTTGCTCCCATCTGCGTCCTGCCTGGGCGTCCCAGGCACCCTCACACCACCCATCCCCCTACCCGTGCCAGGGCAGAGCCAAGCGGCAGCAGTCCCCCCGCAGAGCTCCCCGCTGCGCTCCCAGGTGCCGGGTGATGTGTTCTGCACCCCATGAGCCCCCACACCTGGACGGGTGCTGCTCCCGCTGCTCATTAGCTGAGGTGTGCTTCAACACTTCTCTCTTTATTTGCTGAAAAATAGGGAAGGAGGAAACCGGCACCATTTGAGTTGCAACGTGAAGAGCTTTGTAGTGTTGTTTCAGACTCTGGGAATTTCCCCCAAACACACTCCCATGCAGAGGAGTCCAGGAGCAGGTAGGGAAAGCATGCCTGGGGGAGAGGAGGCTGAGCCGGCCGCCTTGCACAGCAGCCCAAGATCCCCATCATGGATGCCAGAGGAGATACAGGAACCCACCCCACATGACACGTGTCCAGCGGGGAGGCCAGGGGTTGCTGCGCACAGCTCTGAAGTCCTCGACCATCAGCCCTCTTTGGTGCTGCACAGAGCTGGGCAGCTTTGGGGTACCTGAAGCTGCTGCAAAGGGCACATACTTGCCAGGAAAGGTCTAAAAACACCTTCCACTCCTGCAGCATGGGCTGGGTCTCCTTTGCAGTCATGGTCGACCTTGGAGGATGAAATTAGGAGGAAAACTTTATAGATATGAGGTCAGCTTGCTTTTCTTGCCATGTACCAGAGTGACTTTTTATGTTTTTAAACCTGGTTTTATACCAGCCAGAATGGAGATTATTTCCTTACTGCTTCTCTGCTGTAAGAAAAAACTCATCTCCTTTCTTCTTTTTAGTCAGAGACGAAAAATATTCACCAAAATCTAAGAAGAAACTCGCTGTACTGTTTGATAGAAACATGTATCTTTACCTTATGAAGGGTCATGCTACCAGGGGTCCCTCTTCAAGGTAGGATGAATGTGTGATACTGTCCCATTTGTTCCCATCTTTGTTCCCAAGATGAGAGGACTTCAGCCTCAAGGCAGGCTCGGTATAGGAAACTGCTGAAAAATGGAAAACCCTAGCTAGATCTGGAGATTTAACGGATTTGCACAAGTCCTCTTTCTCTCACAAGCTCATATTTGAATTGAAATGAATTCTTCCTCTCTCTTTTCTAAGACTAAAGCTGAATCTGGGGAAAGCCTGAAGTGAAAGCATAAAATGGAAGAAACAGAAGCAGAGAAAGCACAGTCCTCACAAAGAACAGCGAAAGCTGGAGAGAAAAACTGATCATTTCTGAAAGCCAGATAGCCTTCACGCCCTGGTTATACATTTGGTCCCTTTTTAGGTAGCTGCGTCCACTGCTCACAGTTGTTCACCGCCTGCCTGAACATTATCCTCCCCCTCGATCTGGGGGACTTTCTGTTTCTTCCTCCCCAGCTCTGTTACCTGACCTTTCATAGCCAGGACAAGCTGCCTTCCTCCATCTCACTGCAGATAGAAACCACCAGGGATATCATCCATTAGCCAAGTGTCTCCTCCCTTCCCCCTCCCCAAAAAGCTGGCAGAGACTCCATCCTTTTCTCCAAAGCAGGGCTGTTCTCCAAAAAGGGTCTTCATCTCACTTTGGGCATGCCCTGGAGGTACCTGCCCGAAGCACACTGAATTGCACCTCAGTTTGAAGCCTGACATAGCTTAAAGCAGACAGCGTGAGCCACCTCCCTCCTATTTTTTCCCCTGGATCATATATTGGTAAACTCCAGACATCCCTTATTATACTACTTTAAATCATAGCATTCAAGATTTTTTAGTTTATTGACTGCTGCCACAAATCCTTTATATACTGTGGCATTAGAGGCAGGTTTTGGCTCATTCCTCACTTCTTTATGTTTAGAGCAGAAAAAACAAAGGAAGGGGAGGGTGGAGTAATCTTTACACTGTCTATTTAAAGGCAGTGATGGCTGCGTGCAAATCAAAGCACACAGCAATGGGAATTACATGGCTGGAGAAAACAGTTGGATGGGCGTCTTCTATGATGATTTTTTTCCTAATGCGTAGCAAAGGAAAAGAGTCGCAGAATTCGCACATCATGCAAACTACAAAAATCGCCGAGAATGTACTAATGAGAATTAAATGCTGGTAGGTGCTCTCAGATGTCATCTGAGAAACTGAAGTGGTGAGTACCAGAAATAGGTTGCCAGCTGTCTCTGGTCATATTCTTTGTACAAGAATGCTAACAGTTCCCCCTCCTATACGCCCAGGGACAAACTCTGCCATCGTGTAAATCCATGCAAGCCTCCAGCTTCTCCAGGACTGCACAGCTGTAAAAGGAATCTCACAGTTTTATTAAAGGCTGAGAAAAAAACACTTGGCACTGCTGCCTGCTGTCAGCTACCACCTTTCTGGGAAGCACTAGCGGTCCAGCCCGGCTTGCAGCATCTCACCCCTCATGACAGGCTCAGCACATTCAACATGTCAGGATGGCAGTACTTTAACTCACCACAGCAAGGGCACAAATGCCCTGCACAGGGCAAAAATGAGATGGGTGCCAGGTATTCTGAGTGTAAGTCAACCGGGTTGCTCGCAGTTGTGTTATTCCCTGTGCTTGCTCTCTGCCTGGGTGGTGCAGCCCTCTCTGTGCTGCACTGCAGCTCTCTGCTGTGCTTTGCTGCTGCATGGGGAAACCCATCCAGGTCTGGCGGAGCACAGACCCCTCTGCTGCCTTCTCTGCAACGCCCGGCACAGCAGACGGAGCTGTCTCGAGGTGTGCAACCTCAGGACCTACACCCACATGCATGTGAGAAAGTTATTTCCAAAAGTCCCATCGTTTTCTGTGATGAAAGTGCCAGCTCGACTCTCACTGTGACAGGCCACATATTTAATTTTGGAAAAGAATATGCTCTGATTGAAGGCTGAGCTGATTATCTTATGAACGCCATTTCTTGTTACAGACTTACAAATGTTCCCACAATAATTGTATCTCTGTTTTGAAAACTGCCTAGCTAGAATATCCTCTTGCCATTAGCTTGGTCCCAGCCCTCCTCTGTGTACAAGATATAGGAATAGTTTTCAGTTTTACTTATGGTTAACAGTTACTGGAAAAAAATCCCTCTTCCTCTCCTGTAGATTCACCAAGTATTTCTGCTTCACATCCCATTTCTAAAGAATTTGTCATCTCTGAATATCCTCTTTCTCCCTGCTGTTCTTTAGTACCCAGCCTTTTTGCAACTTGAGTAAGTCACCAAACTTCAGCGTCCTACATGTTGTTTCCATTGGGAAGAGAATGACGCAGACAAGGATTTATTTTATTTTCTGCTGTAATCCTGTTTATTTAAAGACTGTCCATAAAGGCCTGCTGTCCTGAACCCAGCAGGGCTCAAGCCTCAGGAGGTGGTTTCTTTGCTCACTGACCCAGTGATTGTCCCATCCCCAAGGCACCCCAAAGCGTGTCCTGCCCCGGCCCCTCGAAGGCTTCCCCGCTCACCCGCAGCCCTTGCCCCCTTTCCCAACCTGCTCCCCTCCAGTTTCCATTCCTTGTCCCATACGGACAGCTGTCACCAGACAGGTTTGCCCAATATCGGCTTCCTGAGCAGCCCCTTCCCACCAGCCCAACAGGGACGTTAAGTCTCTTTGGCAGCTCCAGGTGCTTTAGCAATCTGCAAGGCAAAAGCCACTTCATTCTCACGTTGAATTGTACCTTGTTACACCCACCAGGAGCAACGAGGCTTCTCCCAAGTTATCAATTTACAAAAATATTATCTGTATTGTATTGTTCACCTCCATTTTCCTGATGGCTCTTGGCTGCTTTTATGGGAGCCCTAATGAAGTTCTCAATACTTCAGTATTTGTGGCAAAGGGGACAGTGTTACCACGGCTGGGTACAGCCTGACACGCTGGATGCTGTGTCAGCTCTGCTGGAGTCAATCTGACATCTTTAGAGGCAATGAAGGAAGCTTGTACTGGGCAAGCTGTGCACAACAAGCAGGAACCTTTTCTTTGATAAAAACCTCTAACAAATAGGAATTGGAAGAAGTGTTGCGGAGACGTTCTTTTGAAGGTGGAAATTGCTGCCTCCTAAAATTAAATTACACAAAGCTGGACAAAGAAAGATAGCAAACCACATGCCAGACGAACTGCCACTCAGCTAATACATTACTTTCTAAATATAAAAACAACCTACTGCTTACATTGACAGTTCAGCACATAAGCAAGAAGGGAATGATGTATAACACCAGAGTGAGCTGAGGCTGCAGAAGCACATACTCATCTTAGTTTCCTTTCTGTAATTATTTATGAAAGAGTGCTGAGGAGATTGGGGAAAGCATGTCCAAAGAAGAGGAGCAGCAGCACAGAGGTTGATCAGCTGAGCCCCTATTACCCACAGGGGTTGTCCAAACCCACAGCTGACACTGGTGGCAGAGGGACTTCTACCCCCTTCCCCCCCACCCCCAAGATGATTTCTTGCCTTGTTCCTTTATGTAGCTGCTTAGAAACACTTAGAAAAAAAGTGCCTATAAACCGCTGCAGTAGTTTCTGACATGGTTGGCCACAAAGACAACACTGGGCTCTACCCAAAGGTATCCTGAAACCCATTTGTGGAGAAAAGCAGGATATAAAATGCTCAGATGTTCATACCTTTCGTTATCCCACTCAGCTCATTCAGCACTGCAGATAGCCTTCTTCAGTCTTAACCAATGTCAAGTATAGGACACACTGCAGATGATTGACAGCTTTCTCATTTTATTCCAATTCCCTAGTCTCATGCAGCCAGAGAGCAAGACAGTAAGAAGAAGAAAGGAGCTGATAATTTTCTTACTCTTATTTCTGTAACCTTAATTTCTCATCTGGCCAGCCCCACCAGAATGCCATTCCTACACTGGGCTTCTCTTTCCTTTTCAAATTGTAATACAATCAATTCACTTGTGTATGAAGTTATTTTTAGACCTAGTTAAAAAAATAAAAATCTATCTGTAATACTTTTTTGTAGTTGAATTTTATTTAAAAACAGCTTTCTGAGAGACCATGATTCATAATACTGAAGCTCAAATATAAAATTCTATTGATTACCAAAAACGTTATGGAATTACATGCACTTTTGTTTGAAATTTAAAGCAAAAATTAAGATCTTTGGAAACCTTGAGGATCTGTGATCAGCTGTAAGTACGTTGATGTAAAATGAAATCCTTTTCCTGTCGGGGAGAAAATGGATTCACTTTGGCCAGCAGTTAATGAACTACTAAATTTTACCCTCATGCTGGTCCAGCATCATCATACTTTCTCCTCCAAGCTTCAGCTATCAATACATTTTCAAAGCGGCACCCTGAAACTCCGAGAACTAGAGGCATCGTGATCAGTCACCAGCTCCAGTAGCTGTTGCGGCAGCTAAAGTTGGGTTAAACTGAGAGCTGGAGCTGAGAGCACTAAGGGAACTGGGAGCAGTCCTACTTTAAAGTGTACACTCTTAACAAAGGAAGGTAATACGTTAAAATAGATTTTACCTGGTGCTGGATTTTAGCATTATAAAAATTAATATTTCACAAAACCTAAATTAGGAAGATTCCCATTTGTCCTTTTTTGTGTCCCTATGCCAGCCAAGCACAAAAACACAGGTTACTGTGAACCTGAAGAAGCTGAGCATGAAAGCTCTTGCCATGCCTGCGCTTCAGTGGGCGTTTGCACAGCCAGGTTCTGCCTGCAACAGGGTCTCAGTGAAGCCACGTAGGTTTGGAGAGAGAGGAAACATAACAGCTTTCTGAATATTCATCTCTCTAAATTCTAAGAAATTGTTGATACTCTACACAATTTGACATGGTAAAAATGTTGAGAAATTACTTTGATTAATTAGATATCTTCTGCATTTTGAGGCTCAGCATTGCATAACCTGTCTGGGCTAGAAATATTTTGGTACATCAGGACAGGTAACTTTCATGATCAGTTGTGACAGAGCAGAAATGAAAAATCTGCAGCACTGACTTTCTAGAACTTTTTCTAGTGAAAAAAACCAGTTTGGTTTCATGGGTCCTTTCAGCAGCTGGATCCCCAGGCAGTGTGAGTGCTTTGTATTAGTTTTGAACGCCTGCATCATGATTCGAATGTGTTCCTATGCCAAGTGGTTTCCACTAAGTTAATAACCAGAAGTATTCAGCCCCGTGCTGGAAATCTATTCACATTCCAGAGGACTTGAGTAGATGGGCATCGGGCTGTCATTCACATACTCTGTCTAGCAAAACAACGTTCCCGGCTTACTTACACAGAGCAAAAGTGTTCTAGGAATTTGCAAGTGTGGTGTTCTTAGAAACAGCGATCTGCAGCCACTTCTCCTGAAAGCATAAGTGTTACTGGTGGTTTGGGGACAGATACTCTAGGAGGAACATTTGCATTGGAAAGGTCAAACAAGCAAGGCGTGAATAGCTTCAGGAAAGTCATAGTGCTACTCTTCCCCTGGGAAATATCTCACTAGTGCTGTAAGCACTGGATGCAGGAAAGCTTTCTTCATTCATACCAGGATGAGGCAGGGGGAACTCTCACCCCAGATGTCCATCTTTCTGTCCGTCTAGCTGGAGGCTGTAAGTGAACAGAGGTAAAACTTGATGATCCCATACAGGAAATACCATACCTATGCTAACAATAATCTAAAGGTAAAAAGATACTGTCAAATGGAAAAATGAAATAAGAGAAATCAAACTCAGTACAGAGCTGGAAGGAATGACCTGTTTGTAGCACTGAGCTCTTTGTGTAATTCAGACATGCAGGTATCAGCTCCCTGCATTTCCTTTTTTTGCAACTGAAATGGCATCAAAGTAGGACACATCAGATGCACTGCTGCCATGTTCACATGGTTCCCATCTTAACGTAACTGTTCAGCCTGTGAGGGGGAAATGCCACCTCCTGTTTCCTCCAGTTTTAAAATAACACCACCCAGCAGCAGCAAGAGTTATCAGACTGTAACTCACAGATTTGCACAGTAACTCACTCTGGTGTGCCATAATAAGAATGACAAAACAATTCAACATTTTGGGACTCAGTCCTTTAGACCTCCTTGTGGGCTGCAGGAGCTCCCCAAATCACCCTTTGAATTTCTCCATCTTGTTTTGTCCTCTGTGGAAGAAAAAGGTATGTAAAATGAGAGTAGCGTGCATGGCCTTCCATGAGCTCAGACTCCAGTCTTACTGAAAATGTCTAACTTAAATATTGTCCAAATGTTACATATCCAAAATATAATTTCCACACAGGACTCTCCTCTTGAACTGTCTAGTTGTGCTGAAATTTTCTCAGGAAAGATTTTGGTTACTCTTGTTCTTCCACGAAGAGCAAATGAGGACTCCATTGCCCTGAGACAGAGCTTTTTCATTTTAGAGGGTTTAGAAATGTAAAAAAATCCAGTAAGAAATAGTCCTAGTTGTTGCACAATGTCCTAAGAAGTTTTTTCACATCTGTGGTACATGTTTTAAGATAGAGTGCGTCAAGTTCAAAAACAAAATATGTACCAGTTTGAAATAACAGGCTGACCTTTCGTGTATATTTATAATGAAAGTATTTAGTAGAGTAACTTGTACAGCTTCCCTCTTTTTAGATACAAAAAGAGAAACTCAGACCCTGCTGAATCCAACAGCAAAACTCTGATTGGCATAAACAGCAACAGGCGCTTACCCATAATCTATATCATAAAACCATAATTGGCCGTCTCCATTAGGACTAAAGTAAGAGGAATGTTGTAGGTCAGGACAAAGGTGTATTTGCAGCCTGCATAGTTTCTGCACACATTAATAGTCCTTCATAAGTATTATGTTCACATTTTTCAGAATGTATTTGTGGTATTTTATTTGCTAAAGCCTGGTCGGGTGGTCACTGCTGTCTGAGACGTAAAATTATGACAGTCCCTGGCCTAATCAACAAAACTAAACAGTGGCTGAGCTCGCCCAGGTTGCCTGATAAGCTGTACCCCATCAGGACCAGTCCTGCCCATTGAGTATGTTTCTCTATCTGTCTTGGTTAGGACATCAGGAATTAGAGAGGAGAAAAATCTCTTTGGGGAGGATGAGAAATGCTGAAAACACACAGTATCTACAGCAGCAGAACTGTACAGTTTGCTTAATTTTCCTCTTTTTCTGTCCCAGCAGGAGAGGAAGCTGAGTTTACAGAACGGCAACTACCTAACAGCAGGGAACTTGCTTAGTTGAATCCTGACTCACGCTGCTGGTCTTTCTTGGGGTCAGGAGCTCCGCTTTTGCTTACTCACTGCAGCAGCAGTAAAAGAAAATCAAACCTGGTGCATTGGACAAGACCCAGCGTTACGCCTGGCAGCTGTCATAATGTTTGACTTTCAGGGCTGAACCATCAGCCTTGGTAGGTACTTTTTGGCAGCAAAAAGAAAGGCAAGCAGGGGTGCCCTGAGCAGGAGCTGAGGTGAAGACCATCTCCAAGCCTGCAGGACTCTTCCCAGTGTCCCCAAGATGCCCTATCTTCATCCCCATCGCAGGAGCTGCCGGCTCTGCCTCTGTGCTCCTCCGGTCCCTCGGGCACTGCTGGTGCAGAGGGGTTGGGTGTTGAGGACCACTTTGTGTGCTGGCCTCCGGCCTCAGGCTTCCCGGCATACCAATGAGCCTGTTTCACACCGGCAGGCTCTGAGAGCAGCAGCGTTGGTCACCTTGGTGGGCTGCAGCATTGCCCACCTCAGTGCCACGTGCTCGGGCTCACAGCTACTGCCTCCCCACCAGCTGCAATGTGGGGTGAGTGAGTTTCTGTAGCATAAAAGCAGTAAATGTCACATGAAGGGAAATTACATTTTGATCTATTTCTCTGTACTTTGCTTTTCAGCTACCTTTTCATGCAATTCAGACAGGTCAGTCCAAAAAGCGGCAGTTCAAAAACTCCAGTAAAACCAAGGCATGTGAAACAAAATGGGAAAAATTCCCCTAAAATTCCCCTGGTCCAGTTTCCACAGTAGGTATGGACCCTTTTTCAACTGCTTCTCCTCAAATACGTGTTGTCATGAACACAAATTAAAACCAAGCCTGGTAGCTGCAGATTAATTAACATTCCAAATGAATGTTTTTTGTTTTCAGAGAAAGGATTTTGCTACTGAAGGTCACTTTGCTCTGAAGGAGATGGGAAGAATGCACTCTGCTGCACCATGCTCTGCAGCAAGTGCAGAGATTTAGTCCTGTCAACGAAGCACTTCTAGCAGATCTCCACTTTTTGATATGCTTAAATAACTGGATAAGATGCTCTAATCTAATACTTTAAAGCAGGGACAAGGAAGAGGATGAAGGTTCCATAATTGCATCTTGCTGTATGAAAGGGACTTGGCTCATTGGAGCCCTTTTATCGTTAATAAAGGAGACGGGGCATGTCTGCAGTGCGTAAAAAATGTGAAAAGCTGTGCCCAGTTTTGTACCACACGCATACAGTTCAAGAGGGATAGTAAGAAACCAGAGAAGGTCTAAACTGGAGAATTACCAAGACAGTTACGACAAATGACCTGCAAGGGCAGATGAGCATCCTACAGCTACCTGAAAGACAGGAACGATGAGACCTGAGCCAAGATGGGAGCGGAAAATAAATCAAGGAGAAGCCAAGGGGCTTCCAAGACTGTGTAAATAAAATATCTACTTAGTGAGCTGAAGCATAAGGGTCTGAGTGGCAGAGCTGCTGCCATTCGGACCCTTCCGCTTCAGCGCACTAAGTAGCTCCTCAATTTACTGGTTGATGTTTAAGTCAATTTTCCGATGACTTACAGACTTCAGGAGCAAGTGAGCTATTTTCACGGATCATACAAGAGTTTCAGCGCTGAATGCTCAGTCCCCAAAAAATTAGGAAAAACTTTAAAACCAAAACTTTGAAAGGGCGATGAGTCTTTCCAGAGCTTCTTTATTTCTATATCATAGTTTGGGGTGAATTTTCTACATTTATTTTGTTTAGCTTCAGAAATTGAATATTCTGCTGTTTTCATTAAGCATATAATGAGGTTTTTTCATGTTTTCATTAAGCATATAGTCAAATACAGGCAGTGTGGTTGCAATTTTAAACAGCTGCCTCCCAAAATTATGATATGCATTCAGATATTAGCTCATCAACTACTGTTCCAGTCCCCTTGCAATGATTCAGTTCATGCAGGTTATTTCCAAAACTCCTGTATAACTCATTAGTCACAAAGTGGGAACTACCTGTGTGTTTTCACACTTTTTGGAGATGCCCCCATCCATGTCTTTCCAGAATCAATGACTAGTGCAATCCTTCCTCCTTGAAGTAAAATGGAGCAGGCAATTGCATGGAGTTCCCTGTGATTTTCAAAGCAATTCAGGGCCAAGTTCTGCGCAAAATCTCATAGTCCTGTTAGAGATCAGGGGCCTTTCAGCTCTGTTGTTACACAACAAGCCATAGCCTATTTAGGCAGGGTGACAATTGGCTATTTTCAAGTGTGTTCACATAGGGCAGCTTGGTGGCTGCACTGTGACTTTGCTTCCCAAGAATAGTTGCAGGCGAGCTGCTAAAATACTGCCACTTCAGCCGAGCTGTGTAGAAGACACTGAGCCAATCTCAGTCTTTGAGTTTGATTTATCCTGCTGTTACCTCAGCAGAGTGAGTTTGTATTTCCATCAGTTTAAATGTCAGACTCTTGGCCCAGGCTTTCTTTGGATATTGGGGAAAGGGAAGAAGAAGGTTCTTGTGCATCTCAACAGGAGCCGTTCTGTTTGGATGAGCAACATCTCTGCCTGCGTCACGGGGAACACACACCTTTCAGCCAGGGCAGGAGCAGCAGCATGAAGCTTCGTGGTCAGAGCATGAGCAGCAACGTAAGGTTCAATAGATGAAGAGCTGCCTACTCTTACAGGAGTTGAACGGAGGGGTAGCAAGTTCTACGAGATCAATGTAAGCTGTAGCTCCTGATAAGGAAACAATACCAGAAAATGCAAGTTTTTATCTAAGGTCTAACGGTAATTCCTTTGTTTGCTTTGGGCAGGAGGATCAATTTAAGAAAGGTGAATTCATTGTCTGGATCTTCTATAAAACATAAGAGGTGACAAGCTCTGCACTTCTGATATTTCCCAGCATCATAAAAAACCCCTCTGAGAAGGAATAGGTGAAAGCAGAAGCATTTTGCTTCCAGCTCAATAGCCGGTTACCACCTCAAGCAGAAGACACTGCTACACTTGATGGTCAGTGTTTGGAGAGATTATAAAGGGACTCTTTCTGCCCTTTTGGGAGGCAGAAGCAAGTCAAAGTGCCAGCTTTTTTGCTTAACCTCACATCTCCTGTCTTGTTCCTAGAAGAACCACGCTGCAATGGATTTCTCTTAGTCTTCAAAAAGGCCCTAATTTAGGCATTAGCGTTATGGACATGATTAAAGCCCTCTCCACCCTAATTACCTGCAGACACACATTTTCAGTTTGAGAAGGAAAAGAGGCAGAGACAGCTCATGGAAAGCTACCGTTTGGCTGGTTTTTACTAGGAAGGGTAAAAGAAAAGAGGAAAAACCTTGTTGATCTGGGGACATGTCTGATAGCTTGAAAAAATAACACTGGGACATAAATTTTCCCATTTATATTAATCAAATATTAACTCTAAGAGAAGCCCCCATTTTTAAACTGAATGATAATTTTGAAATCTAGGGAGCTTTTGCTGAGAGAGAGCTCAAGGGCTGATGTCAGTATTGAAATGGCTTTGGTCCTTCCCACCAGTGCCGCTGTTTGAGTGCATGGAGGGTTGGAGAGCTGGTCCTTGGTTTCTCTGAAGCAGAGGGCCACTGTGTCCCTCCTGTACCCCCTTTACCCCCAGCACACCAGGAGGGATGAGTTAGGGGCAGGGAGAGTGCTCCACGGGGCGCTGCGCACCCTGCTTGCTGCCACCCACAGAGACAAGCAGCAGGTCCCAAGGACAGCAGTCGTGGAAGAAGCCTGAGGTTACCAAGATGTCCTACTTCAGATACTTGATTTTTGATTCAGGCCAATCTAGAATTAACCGTGTCTTATTTTCATGTTATTTTCACCCTATGTGATGTTCACAGTGTTGTTTTCATCCTATGTGTTTATTTCTACAGCAGGCTATAGCTCCCATAATACATCCTAACTGGCTGTTGGAGATAAAGCACTGAATGAGCACGAACCTAGCAAGAGGAACACCTCTATAAAAAATATTGATTCATGTCTGTGACAAGCAGTGCTATGGAAGAAAGGAAAACTTGAAGGCTATCCTATCTTCTCACTGTTAAACCTGATTCCTCAGTTGCATCAGTTACACTGATCATGCAGCTTTTCATTTTCTCCAAGCAAGGGCTTAGCTCTAAACCCATTTATGTGAAGATAAATTAAGAACAAATTGCCCACACCTTCAGGAGCTGCCTGTGGCCACCTGGGGATTTTTCAAAGAAGGAGCACAGATGTCTCCTGACACTAGGCATGGCCCCTGCTCAGTGGACACCTTTGTTGTCACCACCACAGCCCAGCACACACCTCGGCAGACCAGGTTCCCACTCATGTCAACTGCAAGGCCGCTACAGACCTCGATATATGGAGGAAGGGTCCCCTAACCCCTAACCCCAGCAAGGCAGGTCTGCTTACAAACCTGCTCTTGTATGGTCTGAATCTTTTTAGTGCCACTTGAATTATGGAACTAACTCTTGAGATGGATCACTCATTAAAGTTGTGCAATGCATGACCTAAAATTGCTAAGAAGCACCAGTTACTTCAACTACAACTCATGATAGCTGGAAAGTGAAGAAGAGCGGATGTGCTTGGGAAAAAAAGAGGCAGCACACTGGCAAAGCAGGGAGAAGAAACAGAAGAATTTGTATTTCTGTGTTATGTATGTCTCTGCCCCTGCTTCAAACCTTGCTAATTTTCCCCTGGCAAACCCAGGACCTTTCTTGTACCCCTTCTTAGATGAATACCATTTTCTTCTCTCTTTGCTGCCTCTCCCTCCTCTCCAGAGGGACATGGCTTCCCCTGTTTCAGCAAGACTTTCCCTGTGGTGTGGACAAGCACCTCAGCCTGTCTGAGCAAGCACTTTGCCTGGTGGAAGTTCAACCCTGCAGCTGGGCAACGGGCAGCTCAGGGGAAGGTTTAATGGGCATCTGTAGCAGGTGGGTAGCAAGCACACTTACTGTGTATTAGAGGCTCCACATACCCATGTAACAGCTGAATATGGTCTCCAAGACTACATTTCTGCAAACAAGTCACATTTTCCATCAAGAAACGGGCGTTCAGCTGCACATTGCTTCATAAGCTGTGGAGCAGTTACCTGACTATTATCACAACTGAAACTACGACTACAAGTAACATGACTTTGAATTCAAAATTTCAGCTCAAGAGTAACTTGGCTGATTTTTAATTGGTTATTTAACTAATGCAGGAGAGGAACTGGAAAAAAACTGGTTCGCATGTGTTCTCAAGCCTGTTGTTCATCTAGATTTTTTTTTTTAACATGTCACAGCCACCAAGTGAAGACAGTGAAGAGTTGCTGAGAACTAAGACAAGAACTTTGCCTGTTTTCCATGATGCTGCTGCAAGAGACTGGGGATACTGCTGGAATGGAGTATCTTACCTTAATCTAACCAAGCAGGACTGTTAGTCTTAAAGAGAAGGAAGGCTACAAGATGCTTCTCACCATCCTTGGGAGAAGATGCAGTGTACCTGCGTGTGTATGTACCAATATGAAGACAGTCCAGGAGGAAAACACCAGTCTGCTCAAAACAACCTTCTGGCATACACCAGCAGTGCAGTATTCAGATAGATAATAAGGCTATAAAAATAGAAACATTAATTAAGTGCATGGAATAAAGGCTGAGGTGGGAAAGATAAGAGGTGCAAATTCTACTGAAGCCAAGTATGAATTCCTTCACGTGGTCCTGGAACAAGGAAGGTGGTCTCTTCCTGAAGAAACTCCTTGGGCAGTACAGTAAACCAAGAGATAGCATCTTCTTTTCTATACCAAGCAGCAACCTGGCAGGCATGCTGTTACTGAGGTTAAAACAAGCAGGAGACATTCAGCTTGGAAAAGAGCTGGCTGATCTCAAGAAACAGAAATTGTCAGTGGCGATGGCAGTGTGTAAGAATACGCTCTTAGCAGAGCATTCAAAGAGTTCATTGTACGTGAACCTCATAGATATTGAAAAAAGCCTTTGCTAAGATGGCAGATAATATCACTTGGAAAATAACGGGACATTACAGAACCCCAGAAAGACAGTTAAGAGTATGGAAATCTCTTAAGAGGGATCTTAGCGTGAGCCAGTTCGCATTAGCTCTCCTTCAAACCCACTTAAGATAAGGGACAACAACATGTAGTTTTCTTTTCTTTCACAGTTTCTTCCTTTTTTTTTTTTTTTCTGAATAAAGACTGGCTTGATTAGAAATGAGAGTACATTGGACCCAAACACAACAGTTACAAAATACAGGTTTCATTGACAGTATCTGCCTCAATACCCAAATACCACAAAATTGTATTAGGAAGATTAAGGTGATAGGAAGAAGCAGCTAAAAAAACACTTGTTGGAAAAGTGGGGTTTTTATTAAAAAAGAGCTAATACTGGAGAGCAGGTGATGCAGCAGGCCATTTGGGAGCAATTTCCATGCACATTGAGGAGGCCAAAAGAACTGCTTTCTTCTGAAGGACAGCGAGGCAGACTGGCACCAGTGAGGAACATATCCTTACTGGAACTGGGGATGTGTATGTGACTTTCGTTCTTCAGAGAACAGTGCAGGTCTTACAACAAAACTGATCGACAACCAGACTTTGCATCTTTAACACACATGTGAAATTATTATGATTAAATGAGTTGCAAACATGAAGTAATACAAAGCAGCTGATGAAGACAATTCAAGTTAATAAGGTGATGTCTCTGATGGACTTTAGATATTAACTGATCTTAATGGATAATAAGAACACTCTGTGGAAGGAGAAATGGAAATGGATATGCCACATCTGAATAAACTGACAGCATATATGGAACAACCTTGTAATGATCCGATTAGGAAAATGGGGGAGATAAAGACCCAAACCATCCTGCAGAGGAAGATACGAGCACTGATTCCATCTGGAGTCAAATCAAACAATGTCTCAAGGACAACAACTCACAGAGGACCATTACCAGCAAGCCTTCTGCTTCCCTAGAATGAAGATAAGATGGGATGCAGTGTCTTACCATGCAGGTTCTTTGTGAAGGTTTGTGAAGATAATTACAGTCCATGCATAAAAAAGACTGATCGTGGCATGAAGAAGAGAAAAGAAAAAATAAGGGTCCTAGCTGAGAAGTTACTGCCTTGCCTGCCAAAATGTAAGAGGTCCAGAAAGAGTAAATTGGCTTAACCAAAGAAGACAGAGGTACATAATTTGGCTGTAACTATGTCAATGTGTGTAGAACATACATAACAAGCATAAAAGTTTCTAAAAAGCAATAGAAATATTACATAAGAAACATAAAAGAAAGAAGTATGCATTCAAGAGCACAGCTGTGAGGGAATATTTGAAGAGACTGTTTCAATGTTTACATCTACTCTCTCAACAAGGGTAGAAATAATAATAATTTTAACTAAAGCTACACTTTGCGGGGGGAGGGGAAGGTTGTCAATAAAATCAATGAGTTACAATATTACAGAAATGCTCTTTTCACCTAGACTTACTGCCTCCAACAGTAAGATATACATAAATCCAGGCCCTCTGGACGGGGGGGGGGGGAACCACAGGGCATTGTTTGCATATCACCATAATTTGATAGTCTGTGATTTCTCAAGAAAATAGAAATGTGAGAAACATGTTGACAGTTCAGTCTAATTCCAGAATTCTTTCGACTATGTTGTAGTTGCTACTTGTGAGTACTGCACACAAAAATAACTTCCCTCGACCTAAAGGAAAAGGAAATTTTTTTTCTTTTTTGCTATGAGGTGAAACCCCTCTGCATCACTAAGCAATATGGAGCTAATATTTACTTTATACGCTGCTTTCCATGACAGGATATTTGTGAGAGTGTGTTCAAGAGGCAGATGCAGGTTTAATAAAGCCACATGACTTGAGGATAATTTGAAAAGATCTCGCCTATGATAACAATGTATTAAGGCACAAATAACGTTGTAGCCCTCCGTGTGATAGCTACAATAAGACAAGATCATCCTATGGACTATACCAGCAACTCTAAGCACAACAGCAGCATCTTTGTAACACATGTGATCCTCTGTCCTAACCCAGGATCACATGGCAACTTTCCTACCCCGGGGTTCACACCAGAATAACTCTGAAAAAAATTGCACAAAGACAGCTGGACTTCAGAAATAATGAATGAAAAGTAAAAGAGCCTTTTCCAATATCATCAGGTAGAAGAAAATGCACACAAGCTATTAAAGATATTTAACCATTGGGGAAAAAGGCAACAAGACTGGATTTTATAGACTCCTTTGCAGGTGGAACTTGATTACTATTCTCATTTTAAATTTCCTGAACATCAAGAAACATCTTCTGCTTTCAAACTTCATGCAACTGAGCTGACAGGACACCTTGCATAATAGGTGTGTTGTTTATAATCACTAATTGTCTGTCTTACCCTTGATGGATAAATTTTATAAATCCTAAATTTAAGATGCTAATTAGCCATGCCCTGCTCACTTCACAATGCCAAACTGTTCAGCAACAAGCTCTAGGGCAGGCTGTTCCAGCTTCTTGACAAAAGGAGATGGGGTTATACTACTGGTACGTGTTTAGGGGCCAGATGGCAAAACCACCTTGTAGTGTTACGGTAAGGTGAAAGATAACACCAAGGCAGCACAGAACTGACCTGAGTGACCCATGCAGAGCTCTAACAGTTTAAGAACAGAGATAAAAAGTCTTGAAAACAGAAGTTTTCTGGTTTCTAGTCTCAGATAAGTAAACGATACGCTGTGTGGAAAAAAATATTGAGGATGACGTTGTTGGTTACTTCTTCCCCCAGATTCCCTACCTACAAATACGGCTGCCTACACACAGAGCTACATGAGCAAGGGCTGAGTTTCCAAGATTTCCTCAAATTTTCAAAGAATCCAAAACCTCTCATTTCTGCAAAACAAACTGCAGTTATAAGGAGCTTGGCCATATCCCCATCTCCATGTTTGCTAACATACGTCACAGGGACCTTGTGAGAATTCACTAGCTGGGACAGCAGTTCACACAAAAAGGTATTCAGCATGGCTCACAGCCCATCTATTTCTACTCCTATAATCATGGGTAACAGAGCTGGATCTTACATTCACTTTTTCACTTGATACAAGAGTAGGCAGAGCAGAGCATAAGCTAAGATGATGGAAGGGACTCAGAAAGACATGCTACAGGTGCATCTTCTCTTACCTACTGCCATATTCTGTCTCCAAAGAAACTTAGAGACTGCCTTGGGAGCAGTGTCTTCAACTCCCTCCTATTTGTATGCTTATTAAACACACATGTATCTTTTTCCAGGGGGGTAATAGCAATTCTTGGCTTTCTACACCAGAGAGTCCCATCTTCAGCCTCCACGTGTTGCATCCAGTCATTTATGAAAGGCGTCTTTTTTTCCTTCCAGTGGGCAGGCAGTTTAAGTTCTGCACTGACTGGTGACAATTTAACACAATTTTCCTCTGATTTGTCTCTTTCTACTCTCTGCACGGCCCAGCTCTGCTAGGTTTCATCCACCCCACTTAAGTTTGGGAGTGCTGCCTGACACATTACCAGATGCAACTCAAAACGAGCCCACACAATAACCCTGCTCTGGATCTCCATCACCTTTTTGCCCATGCTGCTTGCCCAGACAGATCTGCTTCAGGTGAAATGCTAATGCAATTCTTACCAAAAAGGTATCCCCCTGCTTTTTTCCAATTTAGCAAAAATACATAGAAAATAGTGATGGTTTTGGTCTTCCTAGAATTTTCTCACACCCTTTCTAGGAAAAAAAAGGACATCTTTTTGCAATCCCATTATTACACATGTGGGTGGTTATAAGAAAATGCTCTGAAGGGACATCAAGCAAATAAAACCAATTTTCAAAATTCTATAGCAATGTATTTATACAAATTACAGAATTCTGTATGTATTTACACACCATTACAGAATATCAAGTAAATAACACCAATTGTTCTTTTGTTTTTCCCTCAGATTTTTCTTCAAGTGAATTTTAGTGCTCGAGAAAGGTGCCAGATGGACAGCACTAGAAAATGAAGACTTCTGTTTTTCCACAGCGCCGGAGGAGCGGCACTGCAAGCCTCCCCGCTTTGCCATGTCAGCTCTCTCCAGCCCTGTGTTAGCAGGATCACATAAGGAGCGGGAGGGCATCTGTACCACTTCACGCCTCGGCAAAGGAGCTAAGCAGCACCCAGGTGACGACGGCTTTGCCCATCCCCCCCCCGAAAACAAACAGAAATAACTCATTTTACACAAGTGACTGAACAGAATCTGTTGTTCTCTACCCAAAACAGGCTGAATTTGACCCAGTGAACCTGCAGGGAGTGGCAAACTGCCAGCTCCTGGACCATCCAGTCTCGCAATAATGCCTATATTAAATTACATGTTTCTATATTTACATAAACTCAGTATTTACACACCATTATGGGTTATTTGAGTAAATCGGTTACAGTTTATTTATATGGACTGCCATAAACTCATAACATTTTTCTTGGGTTTAATCCTTTCTTTAGAAAAATACAAAAAAAATAAATTAAATAAAACGTGTTAACTAGTAGTAATGATTTGCCTATGACTAAAAATCCAAGTCGATTTAACATTAAGACTCAAACCGTGGCCCAGTATTGTGGCCTCAACTCGTAGTATTTTTAACCTTTGCAGTTAATTTCCTGGTGTATGTCAGATTTACTGAAAAAGCAGAGTCGTAACCTCCCTTACCTTGCGGTAGGATTGATCTGTTTAACACTGAGCAATGAACCCTAGTCCTCCCCAGAAGCTCGCTCTCTTCTCCTGCGGTCCAGCACGGCTTTGCACCGCACAGACAAATGATTCAGCACCCGCTTGACCCGCAGCAGCCAAACTGCCTGCGCGTCCCAGCAGCTCCGAAGGGTTAAAAACAGACTCGTGGGCTGCAGTCGAAGGCTGTAAATTCCCAGGCAATAACAGTCCCTAGACAAGTATGTCTAAATGTATCCTACGAATCAGCTAACGTAATTCACGTATCTTTATCATTTATAAACAATTATAATAAAATGCCACATTTTGTTTAAGATTACTGATGTCGCCGGTTGAGATGTGGCTCCTCCTACCCGCTCAAGTACAGAAAGGTCATGTTCGTTCAGGACACCAAGCCAGAGGTTATTCCAGAACAGAATTACATTTCAAATAATATATATTGCATGGACAAGAGTGCCTTAGGACAAAAATTACTTCATTACAAATAGGCTACGAACTTATGTATAGCTCCTCCAGAGTCTGTCTGCGCCCAGCCTCCCTGCCTCTGCGGACAGCCAGGGGTGTCAGGACCAGCCACGCTCCCAGCAGATCCAATGGCAAAGGCTACACTCATCTTAATGGCATCAAATTCAAATCTCAAGGGATAAAGCAACTACAAAATGCATTTATCATACAGACCTTATGTGATTTTTCTCTCTTTCTTTTTTTTCCTTCAGGGTACTGGGGAAAAAATGCGTCTTTCTAAGGGTTAATTCCCCAACGGTAACTGCTAATCAACATGTTTGTGTGCTTAACATAAAATGCTACAATTCCTTAAATATTACATACTGTCAGCTCGCTTACAGTTCATGAATATTTGAACATATTTTAGGAAAAAAAAAAAAAACAAGTCTAATACTGTCCCCCTCATTGTCATTATTGATAGAGATTTATTAGTTTCATTTTGCAAGTTTTACTTTACGATGGGTGCTAATATCATGTATTATGACAGTTCACACTGAAAGCAATTTTCCATAAAAGATGTTACAATGACCCCTATGGAACTTGTATATTTTCATAGTAGATAGCCAAGTGCACAAATAAACATGTTTACAAGAGTGATCCTGTTAACCTGGTTCTTGCCCTCTGAAACCATTATGTGCTATTTGTGGAATCGTAAAATTAGTACAATTGTTGATATTACTTATGTTGTTTCTGGCATTCTGCTTTAGGAAAAAAAAAAAGCATATTTATCATTTAGCTTTGGTATAATCTGCAATAGGTTTTAACAAGTAGAATATATTCCTACCCCTATATTTTCCACAGCTGTGAAGTTTACAACGATGTAAGAAGTCACTTTATCAGAGAGAAAATATTACAGACACAGAAAAAAAGTTGAAGACCCAGTTTTTTCTTTAATCCTCTGGGGGTAAGCTATGAAACAAGCAGTCAGAAGAGTGAGGACTCAGTGTCATGAGTGGTGTGCATACTTGTACAATAAAACGGGCACAAAAGAGATTGTCGCCTTTAGTACATGAGGGTCACTAGAATTTATTATTATTACCTTTTTATTGTTTTGTTTTTTGTTTTGTTTTGTTTTTTTTATCCATGCACCTTTATATTTACTTGCATGAATTTACCACAGGTTCATAGTGGCCTTTGCCATTTTAATGCTTACAGAGCCTAAAGCTTCCAAAATGCCTATCTGGCCTGTACATATTTCATTAAAAATAAACTCTATATAATAAATAAATATATAAAATAAATAAAATGTTGCCTTTGGAATTTCTATAAATAAATTTAACTTTTTATTTTTATTTTTTTACTAAGAGGTCTTTGCTTTAAACTCAGTGGGGTGAGACCCAGAGAGCAATTAACTGAAAAGTCTCTTGTTTAAGTAAGACTGCACCCTCCATGCCTTTGTAAATGCAGCGTACACTTGAGCAGGCCACCAGCCAAAAATCCTGATGAATCAAAGTATGGCAGCTATGCTGATATATGACGAAGTACAACTGATCAAAAATTTAAAAGCGTGTCTATTCCCCAGCATGCATCAGGCCTTCCTCCTCCTCCTTCTCCCCTTGGCTCCTCTCTCTCGCGCTCTCACTCCCATTCATCCTCTCCCTTTCTCTCTCTCTCTCGCACTCACTCTCTCGCGCTCCCTCTCGTACTAAATCAAGCGAGTGGGCATAGGCTCTCCTCCAGGAGGACAAACCTTTAAGTGCAGAACAAAATCAGCATGTTCCATCCAAGCCTCCATCATACATTATGCATGCGACAAAGTTTGGCAACAGTGGAGCTGATGTGATGACACAGCTAATCAATAAGAACCCACCGCATGAAACCTTTATAGTGGTTACTTTTTAAGGGCTCAAGTGAAGGAATTGTCTTTGTCAACTTTGGCTTAAAATATCCTTATATAGTTCCGGTACTTTCTCAGGGTCCACTGGTCTAGGTAAAAAATGTGTAAATTTTTGATGCCGTTTAGTCCTAGTCCCTTCTCTTGGAGTCCCATCTTTATTTAATGCAACGTAGTATCGTCTTCCAGTGTCCACGTGTTTATATAGATTTGATGAATATGTGTTATACCAGTTTTCTTCAAACTGCTCTCTGAATACGCACTCCTGGGTTAATTTTTCCTATGGAAAGAAAAGAAAAAGCAGTGAGAAGATAGATAGACAGACACAAAAATATTTTTTAAAATATTTTATAATTAATTATTATTATAATATTATATTATATATTACATATTTATTACATATAATAAATAATTTAAAACATTTATTATATATTACATATTTAGTATATATAATAATTTAAAATATTTTTTAAAGAATTACTATTTTCACGGCTTGAAATCAGTACCTCCTTTTTCAATTTGCAAAATGAACCATTTCAATATTCCCAGTTTTAGCTAAGTAAACGTATTGCTGGGTATTTCATTAAGCAGTCACAAGGGTGGATAACTCTATGTGAAGCAAAAATTATTCTCCAAAATCCTCGTTGCCCAAATCAAAACAGCAATGGGGCTTTGAGCAACCTAGAAGCAGAAGGTGTCCCTGCCCATGGTAGAGGGGTTGGAACTAGATGATCTTTGAGGTTCCTTCCAACCCAAACCATTCTATGATTCTAAAACTGAAAACAGATATTTTAATTTCTCATCATTCCCAAGCAGCTCACAAGACATTACAGCACTTGAATAACTAATTCAAACAGACAGACATAAATAAAGAAAACTAGAACTTGCTTGCAGGGCTACAATACAATTTAGGGCCTTAAAATCTCTATGTCCTTCCATTGCATGGAGAACTCAATGCATTTCAGTAATTTAAAAAGATACAATTCACTACCCTTCGTTTGGCTCATTATTTGTATCATGGAACCACAACCCAAGAGTGCTTCAAACAGGAGCACAAACCCCATATGCTGAGATTAAGTTAGCTGAGGAAACTCCTCCAGGCTTGCTTACTAAGGTTGTCCTTGTGTCTCGTCCTGCTGACAGTACTCACTGAAGAATCATAGAATAGTTTGGGTTGGAAGGGACTTTTAAAGGTCTTCTAGTCCAACCCCCCCTGCAATGAGCAGGGACATCTTCAACTAGATCACGTTGCTCAGAGCCCCGTCCAACCTGACCTTGAATGTTTCCAGGGATGGGGCATCCACCACCCCTCTGGGCAACCTGTGCCAGTGTTTCACCACCCTCATCGTAAACAATTTCTTCCTTATATCTATCCTAAATCTTCCCTTTTTTAGTTTGAAGACATTAAAAGACATCAACCATTCATCAGATCCCCCTGCCACAGATTCCCACTCCTTCCAGTTCACCCACTTAGTCTGTGTGTTCTCCTCTACATCCTTTTGGTCTAAATAGATGGGGTTTGATCGAAAAGCAGCCATCTGATAACTGGATTCATTTTAGTGACTGAGCAAGAAGACTGGAAAAAAGGTAGCAAGCTCTAGCAAGGGAAGGCTGATGAAAAGCTGGGAAAAATAAGCCTGGAAATATTATTTTCAGCTAGCACAAAAAATTTAATGATAGTTTAATACATTTTTTCGTAACAAGAGTTCTCATTTGAATAGCACTCATATCAACGAAACTCAGCTTCCAGGTGAGGATCAATTTCTAATTCTTACAAAGCTCCACACAATGCAGACTTCTGTGTATGTGTTTTACAGGCATTAAATCTTAAAATAGTCTTTTTAGATAGATACACAGAGAAGGGAAAACAGAGACCAAGGCCCAAATGCAGCAAAGCATTTATGGCACCTAAGCCATAAACTTGTGCCTGAACACCACTAAGGAGCCACAGCTCAAGTTCCAGTGCCCCCAAGAAGCCACCATCCATGGCTTAATCCAGAAGCTTCCCAAAACCCACCGTCACTGAAGCTGGCAGCTTGCCCTGGGGCTGCAGGTGCCGTTGGGGCCACCGCTGCTGCTCAGGACTCAGCTCACAGCCCTTTCCCAAAGCGCCATGCTTCAACCCAGATGTTTCGCTGCTGCTTTGTGTGGCAAGGACACTGCTCCTGGGGTACAGCCTGCCGGGGTTGGGAACTGGGGTCCCAGCCAGGTCCAAGGAACCCTACGCACCTTACAGGAGTCGCTCAGGAACCATCCCACATGGGGAGAGCAACCCCTGCACAAATGGGGAGAGCAAGTCAGCACCCCTCTGCACACCTATGAACTGGGTACTGGGCTGCAAAGCCAGGGTCCTCCTCTTAGTGCCTAAAGGTGGAGAGAAGCCTGTGGTGGAGGAGAAGGCGGCAGTCCCATCTCTCGCACCCTATCCTGCAGTTCGACGCGGAGACTTCTCTCCCTGCTGGTCCAGCTGAGCCACACATGCGGAAACATGTGCACGTGCACAGGCCGGCTGTATATAACATTCTATTTTAGAGGCGGTTCCAACTATAACATTTTTAATGTGCGAAGTAGCTCAAATACAGCAACACTCCATACTAGTTATAGGGAAAAGAAGCACAAATCTGTTTGCATTAAATCCTTACCTATGGGCCAGATGCTGCTACCTCCTATTGATAATTGGGTCTATGTCCTTTGACAGCTAGAAACTGCAGCAGCAACAAAAATTACTGGACCTCAGCAGCAGCTGAGAGTTACACACATTGCAGTAGCTCCCTTGTACAGCCTCAGTGTACAAACTATTATGAAAACTATTCAGCTGCTGTAAAGATTGTCTTTAAGTACAGCTTTCATTAGTGTTTTATTTTGCATGAGGTTTAAAATCACTTTGTTTGCTTTAAGGCAGAAGCAGATGCTAAGGGGTATTATGTGCTGGGCCTATAGGTCCATGGGGAAAGAGAAACTAATTCAAATTATTTTCCTGCTCTCAGAAGGCAATAGGATCACATGACAAGCACTGCAGAAGCACTCCCTGCTAAAAATAGCAACATTTTAGGAAGATATTTCAGTCCTGTCTTGAATTCATTAATTATTCACTTCATCTGCATTTTTTTTAGCATCATCATAAATTTCTATCTTTGCAAGAACAGTACTTCCCCATGCCCTGAAGGAGAAATTTTAAAATAACCTCTCTTTATCTGGCAGGTTTGATGGATCATGACAGGGCTGTAGTACACCTAACTAGCAGACCCTGAATAAGGAGGTTTGCATTGTACTGCGCTCTGGATTAGTTCAATGGATTTTGAGCTTACAAATTCAATCTTTATTTTACAAGCTTATCCTGTTTTTACTTTTCATTCTCTTACAACACAGCTACATCTCTTTTGTCCTTCAGCAAAATTCTCGAAAATTCATGTATAGACAGTAGGCAAATATTTCAACATGAACTTGACAGAGCAATCAGGATGCAGGTTCAAATACATAAGGCACACTAACAATCACACTCTCAGAGAAGTGAAATAATTTCTTTATAAATTCATCAAACCCTTTCCTTCTAGGACACCTAGAAATTCCAGTTGTAGTCAGAGATCCCTGGAGTAAATCAGTGTTGGTGACTTTGGATCAGGTCCTGTAAATAATGTGGGGACCAAAACTGCAGCATATCCTTCTTCCCATGCCCTGGGAGATCCTTACAATAGTGGCTCATGTAGTACCATGACAGACAGAAACCGATATCCACTAGGATAGTCATCTGTGTAGAATCATAGAATCACAGAATCATTTAGGTTGGAAAAGACCTTTAAGATCACTGAGTCCAGCCGTTAACCTAACACTGCCAAGTCCACCAGTAAACCATGTACTACCACAACACTACTTAACACTAGCTTACACTCATATTTTGAGCACACATGCCTTTATTCAAGCCAGAAACAAGCATAATACAGGGGTGAGGCTGGTCCATCCTGCCAACAAGCACCTTCTTGCCTCACCAGCTTAGGATGGGAAAGTCTTGCTAAAAGCCAAGTCTCCCAGTATGGGAATGAGATGGTGTTTCCTGATCACAAGTGGCTTACATTTCCCCTTCTGGCTGTGACTTTTAGAAAGCCCATGTATCCACAATCAAAAAGCAAGATTTAGCCCTAGAATACAACAATTTTTGCATACTTTTATTCTAGCAACTGACTTCTCTATCATTTTTCCAGTGCCAATATTTCCTTGCACGATACTTAATGTCACTGGACATCTTTGTCGAAGGCTGACACGAATACCAAACATGCCCAACTGGAACAGCTAGAGAAAGTAACCTGCATTCCTGTGAAAGGGGAGGCTGCCTGCCTTAATCAAATCATTTCATTCAGGGGCCAAATAAGGAGGTGACCTCGAAATTACACAAATTAGATGTTGCACCACATACCACATGTTTTCTATGAGGACTGTGTGCAGTATTCCACTACAACGTGACTGATTCTCATTTTACTACATTTCCACACATTACCTGTTGGGTTTTTTTGACGTGTTATTTAACTTGGAACATACAAATAATTGAATTGTGCAAAGATGCACATATGACAGGGGTGGAAACCCAAGGCAGATTTAATTCAGCAGTCTGCTAATGCCTGGTCAGTGTTAGCGAGCCCAGAATCCCTTTCCCTTCCTACATTCTCCACCATCTAACCAGAGAGAAAAGTAATTATGTTATCCTATTTCCAGGTAGATCGATTAAAAGTGAGGCTGTAAATTAATAAAGTAGATGGTTACAGCCATCACAACGAAAGATTTGCCAGCTTGTTTAAAAATAGATATCCCTGTGAAGCAGCTAATTGGAAATAAGTGGAAATAGGCAAAATATGTGTACACTGCCCAGAAAATGGTTTCATGACTCTAAAGAATGGTAAGACATTTGAGCTGCTTAGTAGTTGAAAGCACAGTACAGGGTCCTGTATAAAACACATCAATATTCTTTTTTCTTTTAAATAACCTTACAGAGCTAAAACTCCAATTTATTTTGTAACCTGACCATCATTCCTAAAATCACAACAAATACATTTCATGTCTAGCAAACTATTTTGTTCTGTGCCACCTATAGTTTTCCCTTTTGCAAACTGCTACGCTGATTCAATAGAGATACTTCACAAGAAAACACCTAATCCAGAAGTCCAAACAACTATTAACAAGTATACCTGATGTAGTCAGCACTTCCTACATACCTGCTGCACGTTATCACCATGTTAATCCACCCCGTCTTAATAAAACCATGTTTAAATATATAGTCTCCTAAATAAGTTCATGCAAATCCCTCATTATGGCTATATGACGTTAATAAAAACTGAAGAGAAACAACAAAAGAAAACCCTCTTCTTTTCCGAGTGGTTTTCTTTGCCGTTCTGCCTACAAACACACGCATTTTACATGCAGTTGGCCCTTCCCATGCTGTAATGCAAACAGCCTCTAGAACATAATACATTCAGCTAATAATTAACACTCATCCAGAGCTGTCATAAATAAAGGTGTAGTTTAGCATTTGCTGTGGTGCTGTCTGATCTCCCATGCTAAGCCTGTTTGTCTCTGGCTGAGCGGACAACCTCCAGCAACAACGAGAAGCCGAACACTGGTGTCCAAGCAGTGCCACTTCCCTTTCCAAGTCAGACAGCAGTGCGAGCGAGGCAAGCCCTGCACGTTGAGTATGCCACTTGGTGAATGTCACACAGTTTTCTCTGAAGAGTTTCGCCAAGCAGTGGGTTTTTTTCAGAATGCTTTGTTTGATAATTTGACAGAACATGGAAAAAAAGAAGGGGGGGGGAGGGGGAGGAAATCCTGCCAAAAGGACTAGCTGGCTGGTTTTTTGTGTTTCTGTCAGTGATTCTCCATGAGCACTGCAGAAAGACAGCAGGAAACCCTGCAGGGCCAGAAGAGAGACCAAGCAAATAGCCAGGCACTCATGCTGCCACCCACGCTGCCACTCACACGCATTTCGTATTCCATGGCACTTTTTATAAGAGGAGGGAAATTAGGCAAGGTGTCCTGGCAAAAACACAGTTGGGCAATTGCATTTTCCCTACTTGAGGTCACCTTGTACTTTCACAGAGATGAAGTATTCATCTCAGTTTCTCCTCCTAAACTTCTAATTAATTTGTATAAAGTTTTTATTATACATAAATCCCCACTTACCAAAAAAAAAAAAAAGTGTGACTGTTCTGTACTGCTGCCATGGAGCAGTTATGAGAGTGCTTAAAGATTAATATCTTTCATACAAAAAGCTTGTTAAGTTCCCAAGACCTGGTAGAACCTGGTCCCCTTGGGAGCATTATCACCAAAATCCGCAATAGCTACACAGACTCAGATGTCGTGGTGCTTCCACGTCCCGATGAAGGTAACAGAAAAGCAGAGCTTCCTGAACAAAACAAGCAGGCTTCAGCATCAACAATAAAATCCCCAGAGGCTGTCAGTGCAGCAGGGATTTCATTGCTTCACCCTTTTGCCTCTCTTTTCCCCACTCCCATGCCCTCCACACCATGATGGACCTCCTCTGAAGGCACCAGACTGGGATCCAGCACTACGCTATCCCAGGGTTGTTTACAGAGCTCTTCTGACATGAGCCACAGGAGGATGAGATGACAATTAGGCCTCCATCCATTTTTTGCCACTGCCAAATCCTCAGCTCTTGCTTTTACTGATATCCACTCCTTTGAGATTTCAGGTTTGCAGCATCTGTCAAGCTTTAAGCATGCCCTCCCTGGACATGAAATCATTACAGGAAGAGCAACCCCACTGCATGAGCTCGCATCTGCCAGCACAGGCTGCCTACCAGCAGCCATGCTTATGTCCGTAAGGGTTTGATTTAGATCTGCCCAGCCAAGTGCATTAGATGAAAACTCATTTTCACCTAAACACCCAGGGTCTGCTCGTGCTGCTGTTGGAAGTCATGACAAAGCTCCAGGGACAGGCCTTGGGCCATGTAAGCTGTCACAGCGCCATTTCTCTGGAAGCTGAAGAGCTTCCTCCTCTGTGCCACAACGGAGCAAGAACAGGATGAAGTCAACTCTTAAAAAACAAACAAGAAGCAGGTGTGTTCCCCGCCCTTCCGCGCCAGCAGGACCGGGCCCATACTGTGCCATTTACTAGTCACACTTCTGACCTCTATTTTATTTTTGGTTTCACTGGCACAATCAAGAACTGCAGTCATCAATGTTATCTAAGCATCTAATTCATAACGCTTGGCTGAACCCTTCCAAGAATCAGAAAGCAAGGTGGTATGCAATCTGATACGGGGGCCGGAGCCAATTTTTAAAAAAGACAGGAGAAACGCTCCCATCAGCTTAAATGGAACTTGGATCAGGCTTGCAATGATAAAAAGGCAACGAATATTTTAAGACACTAAAAGAACCATTTCAGGCATGCTCAGATTTACTGAAAGCTGTAACTTGACCTACCCCGGCTCCCCACTCCACAAATTCTCTTCGATCAAAAGACAACATGTATGTCAAACCAGGCTGCTACCTACAGCTACACACACACTCTTTAGCCTGAAATACTCGTTAAGCTTTTAACCAAATAGAGATTTTTAAATAAAACATGCTTTCCTTAAATACAACTAAGATGAAGCATAGCATCAAAGTGTTTTGCCAGTATCCTTTACTTTGTTTTGTGGTTCTCTAAGCACAGAATGCTGGGTTAAAGGAAAGATAGCCTTCCTTCAGCAGAAAGAGCTGCCTTTTGCCAGAGCACCTAAACTCACACGCTAAAAGACATTGTAAAGTGGGTGATAAAAAGTACTTAATATGCATGAGTCTCTACACTCAGTAAGTACCCCCCAAACTGGATTCATCCATCACTAGAGAGACACCTTATCCCTCAGCTACAAGGTGTCATCATAAAAACAGCAAAATGCTCGGGGCCTTTCATAAAACACTTTGCCACAGGGAGCAAATAATTATAATATATATGTAGTAATAAAAATGTACGTTATAAAAGTACTTCATGATTTATTATTTCAGCAAGATGATTTGGTCAAGGATTGATGAACAAAAGCCTGTCTCTATATTTTGTTATTGATTTTATGTAAAGCTACCTGCTAGGTACTAGCTCAGAGGACAGGGATGTTACTGACCACATTGTCATTCTGGATGGGGGGTCTTCAAACAAAAAACGCATCACAGGCTGTCACATTTTGGAAAGATCCTGTCCTCCTCACTGAAATGCCAAACACCCACTGGAGTCTTGGAAACCAATAAATTTGCCAGAGAGATTTTAAAATCTCCAGTGCTTTGGTGAGCAAAGGGCTGGTGGAACTCTAAGGTCTTTACCCAGCAGGACTCGATTGCATTTTCAGTTTGTTTTAAAATGAGGCCATTTAATTTCCCACCTTTTATGGTCACAAAGGAAGGCCAGCATTTCAAAGAGCTGCTGCTGAAGAAAAGATGTCACATTTGCCCTTTTAGACAGCAGCGCTCCTCTGTTGGCAAACTTTTCTCATAAGCGGTCTAACCAGAGATGACTCTTTGGACACTTCCCCCATTCCTTTTCCTAGAGGCAATCCCACCATAAAGTAATGGATCTAGATACACAATTTTTAGTATTTCACTTTTGGAGTAGGACAAAATACATTTCCCCAAGATTCCTCAGAAAATCCACATATCTCTGGTGCTGCTATGCCCTGGCTTAGGTTTTCAGTGACACAGCTGACCCGGCCTTTGGAAAACATTGGAGGAAGTCGGGTGGCTCTGCTCCTCTACGAGCCCCCTACTCCTCACACACACATCAGTGTAGCCTGTCTTTCAATGGGTCAAACTTTAGCCATGCAGTTAATTTCAGCTTTGATGAAAGAAGTTGTCAATCTGCCTGGAAAAAAACCCAAGATATATAATAACAACTTCAACAGAATTGGTGATTGAAGAGTTCAAAGACCAGGCAGTTGGTCTACCAGGTACCAGCTGCATGTGGACCTTCCAAAGAATTCAGATTTTTAAAGTACAAAGGAAAAAAAAAAAAACTGATTATTTGGGTTAAGCTTTACAACATTTGCATTTTCTAAAATGACTCAAAGGGTCTTCCGCAGTAAGTTTTCTGGTTTGAGTCCAGATTATACACTAGATGCTGCCCTAACAAAGGCATCAGCAGGCCAAAATTCCCTTGCTATTCGAATGCAATAAACAGATTGCGGACTCTTATGGGCAGGAACCTTGTCTAGATTTAGGTTTTTAAAATGATGAATACAGTAGAGCTCTTATCTTGATCAGGGTCTGCTGACACATCCATAAAATTAATAGGTGCTTTTACAGAAGCAGGTCCAATCCTGCTTCCATTAAAGTCAATGGCATTTCAACCATAATAGAATCAACACAAAATTTCTCCTGAGTTACAGTTACAGTGTCTCCATAATTGTGTTGAATTCAAAGTGTAAAGTTTCACAGATTAAAGATGCACAGCCTGGGTCAGACCTCAAAAGCATGCAGCATCCACACTAGAAGCCAAGTTTTTCCTCAGCAGCAGTCGTGGAACACGGATAGAAAATCTGATCTTCGAACCAAAAGTAATGGCAGAGGTCTGCCTTTATGAAAGGAATGAAAAAGAAACCAAAGGGCTTTACAAAAGGGAAAAAAAATGGATTTGCACTGTAACAAGGTTTTTTTCTTAAGCTTTTTGAACGCGACACAAATGAACTGCATTACTGCACATCACCAAATCAGCCTGAGCAGATTCAAACTGCAAAGCAAATCTCAACCTAGACAAAATCCCTAATGAAGTCCCCGCAGGGCAGACTTTTTCTACTCTGTCTTTGAAAATGATGAATGGTAAAGCGGGAAAGAGTGCCACGTCCACATCCCACTGGCTCCTGAGTCAGAAACAGAGCACATCAGATCTTTATCTGATGCAGCGAATAATCCCCAAGCACATCTCGGTATGTCACTGCTGATGATGCTCTTTTAGCACGTCACTTCAACATACTATTTTCAGATCAACTGAAGATGCTGAACCTTTTCACACTTCCGTATCGTTAACACAGCTAGCTCCAGAAACATTCAGGCCTGCAGCAACTGGGAAGCTACACAACCGCAAAGAAGTGAATGTGAAGACATTCAAACTGAACATGCCCCGCGCTTGCTCACTGGGTAGGATTTGGGTTTAGGATGCAGCGATGCCGCTGTAACAACCACCCACTGCCAACAGTGCTGTACTCAACCCCTCTCCTATCCCACAGGGCAGCTGACTCCCCCACTGAGCATGAGTGGTTGCCCAAACAGGCAACAAGCCAGTTCATGGAGCTAAACTGGCAGAGAAGCAACTCCACA
>VFFE01006624.1:70302-312698 GCA_008921705.1 Burhinus oedicnemus | reverse complement strand
AAAAAAAAAAAAAAGAAGTTATTTAAAACCGCCAGGAGAGACCCGGCGAGGGGAGAGAGGATTTCTGTTTCTTCTTATGATGGCGAGGATTGATGTTGTTGTGGTTTTGCCGTGCTCCGATACAGCTGCATTAATTAGCAAAGGGACAGAAGGGTCTCCTGCTCTTGCAGAAGGGTTGCTTGGGCAGAGCTCAAGGACCGGGCACGATGCAGAGGCTTGCATGAAGGAGAGGACGGCTCCGGCAGCCCCTTGAATTAAGCGCAAAACCTGAAGACGGGCTCTTTTGGGGGTGATGGGGAGAGAGAGGCAGGGGGAAAAGGAAAAGAAACATAATACCTTGGGGGCTGGGGGGAGAGATTGTGTGGTGTGAATGATGATGTGCGTCCCTGAGGTGGTGGGGCCCAGGAAGGTCACTGGTGGAGGCTGGAAACAGAGCTCCAGAGAAGGAGAATTTTGCAAGGGGGTTAATTAAAAATAACCAACTCTGCATGTCCTCCTGCCCGGTGGGCATGTGGTGGAGGGGGTGGCTCTCTTCGCCTTCCCCACCACAAAAGCCAGCAGCCCAGCTCTGACTGGTGCAGCCTTTCTGCATCCCCCTGCTTGTCACAGTGACTTAACACTTGAGAGGAGGGAAGGAGGCTTCTAGTTTCCATGTTTAGTGGGGAAACTGCAGCAGGGAAAGGCCATGTCCTGAATCTCCATGGGCCTTTAGGGAACTGACAGAGTCCACGCCAGTGGTGCATGAGCCACCTCCCTTTCATTTGACTCCATCAGGCTTTATTACTATTTGAAGGACAGGATGCAGAAGCTTCAGAGCAGGGTCCCATCACGCTAGTTCTATACAAACCTACAAAAAGAAACAGTTGCTGCACGTCAGTCCATGCATTTCGATGTGCAAGAGCAGACAAGCACCCCAACACCAAAGCAGGAAAGTCAGCGCTCTCCGGTAAATAATTCCATAGCATTTACCCTATATATCGGGTTTAAGGACACTGCTCACACACACACACTGGTTATATCAGCGTGAACAACTGCAGAATGACTTGGGAAAAACTGCAGAACTCACCATGTCAAAAATCATTATTCTTTATCAGCTGGATCACGGCAGTACCCAGAGGCCCCGTTGAGGGCTCACAGTCCCATTGTGTCAGATACTGTAGACACATGTAATAAGAGAGATGGTCTATGCCCAAAGAGCTTATGATCTTAACCCATGATGAAAGACAACAGGTGTATACTACAGACCCATGGGGGAAGGATCAGGGAAAAGCAGCCTTGAGAATAAAAAGCAACAGGCCTGCCCAATGACAAGTGTTTGGTGTCAGAAGGAAGTTTTAAGGAGATTTGAAGGAGAACAATAAAGGAGCTTTATGGTTATTAATGGGAAGGTTTTTCCATGCGTAATGGATAACTTGGAAGAGAACATAAAATTGCTTGTTAGGAAACTGGACTGCTGAAAAGTGAAGGTTTGTGCCACTGGCAAAGCAGAGGGAATATTGCACAGTGAGTGAAGGGCCTGGTATCTGGTGTGCTCTTGGTCTAAAACAACTGCGAAAGAGGCTCCCAGCTCCTTTCCAGTGCTTTAAAATCTACATTTCTAGCCTCAGTGAAGACTCTTATATGGTGTTTTGGTTTTTTTGTTTTTTTTTTCTCTAGTCCACGCTTCGGTGTTTTCTGTCTTATACTTCACACCAGCATACCTTATGAAAAATGTCTGAAGGTAAAGAATAAAGTATTCGTATCATTCCCTTTTTTTAAAAGAACTTAAATGAAAGCCCACAGATTATTTGCTATAGGAAGTTTAGCGTTATAAAAGTGTTATCTAAGTTGAGGCTTTGATGTCTGAATTACTCATAAGTATCAAAGCCACACATGAATTATGCAGGACATCCCCAAAATTATACCCATCTGTGAGTAGGTGGTGTTCTAACCCTGCTTCACATAAAATCTGTGATGTGTAATGTCAAACTTACCCCTTACAGAAGTTTGGCTTTACTGATAGCTGGGGCCGTATTAAAAACCTACACTTTTATCCCCAAGCACTGAGGCAGGAACATCCCTACCCCTAGCTCCCCTCTACTCGAGATTCACACCCACTTCCCTTATACCCTCCTGGAATTAAAGACTGCATCTGCCACAGTGAGTCATCAAGAGCTTACTCATCAGCTTTATGCAGGATTTTAACTCCTGCGAGCAGAGCTGGGCAGAAGGATCCTGCATTTCTTGAGGATTTCCTGGCACACGTTCTCCTCACATGTACCACACTAATGTGACACCTCTGGCAAGTTTTAGACATCGTGAGTTTGTTTTTTAAAAAAAAATGTTTCACCTGTACTCTGTCAACCAGTTCAGCTATACATGAACTTTTCACATATCAATTTTTGAGTGTCATTTAGAAACATAAATCAGCCTGCCATAAGAAAATGTTCGGGTTTTTTTCATTCCCCCAGATTGCATAATTTCACCAAAAGTACAGGATCCTATTCTGGACCTACAATGGATCTAACTCGTTTATTTCCCAACCTTGCAGACAGAGAACTGGAAGACTTATACTATTAAAAAGAGAGGTACTACAACTTTTCCATGAAACACATGACATTTGCCATTTTTACTAAAATGTCCTGAGTCAGCAAACTTTTAAAAGCTGCTTTTTTGTAAATTGAGAATAATATAGAAAGCAATGCTATTTTCAGTTTGCTTTACAAATAAGAATTTTTAAGGTATTTCGAAGCATGATATAAACCCAGATATGGTAAGAGTATTAACTCATCTCACCTCACTTGAGTCTGCTACAACGGAGACATCGAGATCTAAACTACTTGTTCTTTAACGCAGAGAAATAGGAGCAATTTTAGGGCACAAATCATCTGACCTATTCTAGGCATCTGCTTTCGGATGACATGACTCATGCTCTAAAGATGCTTAATTCTTCCTCGTGTATGAAGGGAGCCTATATTAGATGTAGACTTCTACATGAGAGAGGTCTAGATAGGACTGGATGGATCCCACCTGCTGCGCTATACATGTGATTCAGCATTTCCCCAGAATGGCTGGTGAGGGCACTAAACTATTAATACAGCTGCACAAATTAATCCTCCAAAGAAAACTCATGTCATCTCAGCAATGAAAAGTTACTGAAAGTCATGATTACGAAACATTAGATTGCCTGGAAATAAAATATTTGTGAAAACCTATTAACCGTGTGATTCAGGTTGATTGGATTAACATAAGAAGTGCCTACAGGTTTAGAAAAATTCGTCTACAGGAATATATTTGCTTTTTCACTTCAAAAACTGTAGAAAAAATAGAAGTATTTATGACAAAAAAGATTAACTGTAAGAATCCTAGAAGACAACATGGAAGGGCCTATTTCCCAGTTCACCAAATTTTCAGACCAGAGGAGTGTAGAACATGCAGTTTAGATGGAAAATCCAAGAAAACACCAGCATCAGCGTCCTCATTGATCACAGCCGCGGCAGTATATCTGACATGGATTTCTTATGGCGTTACAGTATTTTGCTGCATACAGGAATTAGTGAATCTACGTTAAATAAGCATTAGCAGAATATGATCTTTGTAACTGTCCTAGGGAGGGAGTTATCAGGTTACATGTTTTAAGATACCTTAATTTAAGTACAAAAGTAATAATGCCATTATCGGTCAGCTACAGTCGAGAGCATTGACACAGGTGTTGATATGGTCTTTTGGAATGCGTGTCCTTGTTGGTGATACTTGAAGGTAGATAGAGTGATGTAAGTGTGAAAGCTGCCAAATATGTTTAAAATTTCTCCGCATGTATTTGTACATGGCTTATATCTGCTGTTCTTAGTAACGAACTGATTTTCCATGATGTTGCGAGTCCCTCCAGCTCAAGAGCCCAAGCGCCCTTGACCGGAAGGAGAAAAGGGGAAGAAATCAGAGTTGCCACGTGTGCAGGTGACTGTGGAGGACTCCACATGGCAAGTGATTTGTGTGGCATGGCTCACAGAACCGCTCACTGCAAGAACGGGTCTGCCACTGCCCACCCTTTGCCCTCCACACCTTTCCTGCCCAAGCACGTGCTGTCTATTCGAAGAGGTTTCTTCTTTCTTCATGCTCCCATACCGTTGGTGGGCATTAGACTGCAGGCTCGGCAGGGTTTGAGGTCCTTCCTTTGCCTGATAAGCTTCTTTATGAGATAGTTCACTGCCTGAAAGGTGGGGTGGCATTTGTATGCCAACCAAGGCACATATCCAACCATCAGGTGGACCCTAGTCACCAGTGCTAGGCCGGAGCTGCAGCCAGCGACCAGCTCCTCGTCACCTCCCTTGGGGCAGGTAGAAGGTGCCTCTCGGCGCTTCTCCAGCTCGGCAGGAGCTGGGCGCGTGGCTCACTTACCACTCTGCGTGCGCCACGGCAGGTGCAGCAGCCCGGTGTGCCTCCGCCCCGATGGAGAAGTTGGTGGTGTGCCTCTGCCCCGATGGAGAAGGTGATCCATGTCGGCTCCATGGCCAATTTCTGGAATGGCTGAAGGCTTCGCTAGCCTTCTCGGTGGAAGCGAGTACCTCTCCATCTACGGCATGGTGGCCACCCAGGACGTTTCCTCCCGCATTGCCCGGAGCCCAGGCGAAGGCCGCAGGCCCGCTGACTCGCCGCCTCCAGAAGGCACCTCGGCAGGGGCTCTTCGCCCGAGGCGCGGGCGGCGGGGCCGCGCCTGGCTGCCCGGAGCAGCCATCCCGGGGCGGCTCCCCGGGGACCGCGGTGCCGGACCCACCCCCCCCCGCCCCCCGGTGGCAGGTGACTGGGCGAGGCGGGGGCCGAGGGCTGCGGGGCAGGGGCAGCCGCCCTGCCGCGCTTGTGCGGGGCTCTCTTGCCCTCTAGCGGGCAAAGCCAGTGGGGCGGCCCCGCCGTGCCCCCCTGCGGCCTCCGCCGCCGCCCCGGGTCAGCGCTCCCCGTGCGACGCCGCCGCCCGGGAGCTCCGGCTCCCGTACCGGGCACAGCACAGCCACTCCTCCGCCGGCGAGCGGGCGGACGGGGGCAGGAGGCCGGGGGCCGAGCCCAGCCCCGGGCGTGCTGGTGCCCCGGCTGATGGGCGGTGGTGCTGCGGGTGCCTGGCTGGGGAGCACAGCAAGAGGAGCCCGTCCAAGATGCCACCACCACCACCACTCAGCCAGCAGCGGGGAAAGGGACCCAGCGCCACGGCCCCAACAAGTAGCACGAAGAGCTGATGAGCAAGTCCATGATGGGGCAGTCAGAGGCACCGTCGGTCTCTGAAGGGCATGATCCCCTTGACTGGTCGTGGTCACTGACCATGCCCCCATTGCTAGGACCAGAGCCGGCCAAGCAACGGACAGGCCCCAGGGGGAGCACGGGGCTGGGTGCCCCCAGTTGCTGGGCAGACATGGGGTGTCCATGGCTGCTGCTGCTGAGAAAGGGAGCAGTCGCTGAGGACAAGGGTGCCCCAGGCATGGCCCTGCCACGCAAGGATCTGGAGGCAGCTCTGCAGTGAGCCCACGGCTGAGTGGGGACGGAATTGGAGCTGGAGGCTGTGCTTGGGGAAGGGAGGGCGTCCGTGCTCATGTGGAGTGTTCTGGCATACCATAGGAAGACCAGTTCTTTAAGTTGTCTAGCCTAGGTTTACTAAAAATTCTTTTTTGCTAATGAATTAGAACATATTTCAGTATCGCCATCTCCATCATCTTCTTCCTTCCCAGATCCAAATCAGTAAAAACTCTGTCCTTTCCTACATTATTTTAAATGTATTATCCCCATCTAACTAAAGATGGAATCATCACTAGGAATTCATCATCAAAATCATCATCACTAGGAATTCTTGCTTTACAAATATGTTTTAGAAAATCTGCATTTCTTTTTAAACCTGTCAGGGACTGACTTTCTTCCTGTAGTCTTCAGGTTAACTTTATCACTTTTCCCCATTTTGTAAATTGATTTTATACTTTTGCTCTCTCCCCATTTTAAAAATTATTTTCAGTATTATATATTGCATTTTTGCTCTGATTGCTGTTGTAACCACTGAACCACAACAGGCTTCAGAGTTATCTTTTTTATGAAATATGGCTTGTTAGCCATCTACCAGAATTCAGAATTTGAGTTTGTTTTCTTCCTCTCTAAAGCTTTCCTCCTGTCACTTTCATTTATAATTTCCCATTCTTTGGGAAACCCTGATACCTCTGGGGTGACCATCCCCTTTCATTGTGGTTCCTCGAAGTAGGCTAGTGATAAGAAAGTCCTCTGTTTGCTGGTAGTGAATGTAGCTGGGTCACTTGGAATGTAGTCACTTGGAAACCTTCACTCTTTGCTACAGTTATTATAATCGTTTGTAATATTTTGCATGCCTGTGTCTGTTTCATTCTCTTAAATGCTATCCAATTACTTTGTTGATAACTAACATATTTTGCATGGTTTTGCCTGTTGATTTCCTTAATCATTCTGCTGCTATTTCACCAATAACTCAACAGTATGTAACTGCACTCCGATTCAGTGATGTGAAGGGACAGAAAATAATATAACCCTTTTCTTCAAGTAATTACCCTGGGTATGTACTAATATTTTCCCTTTGACTGGCCAAGACAAAAGCATCTCTGACTAGAATCTCAGCTTGTTTCCCCTGAACTTCCTGCTTTTACAGCAAAACTGGACACCCTTCCCTCTTGTACAGGGAGGAAAAGAGCTGCTCTGGAGAGACAGCAGTTGTGGCGAGCTGAGGGACTGTAAGATTACTAAGGCTTTCCCCATGGAGGACTGCTATCTTCTGTTTAAGCTATTTTTGTTTGCCTGATCTGGAGAAGTTTATAAAGGAACTGGGCAAAAGAATGAAAATGAATGCCTTACATTTTGGAGAGGGTGGAAGGTCATGGAAAATGCACACTGTCTTTTGGGTTTGAGAGACAGTGTCTGATCTGTTTGATTGTCCAGTTAACGTAAGAACATAAGAACATGGTTATAACAGACCTCAGTACAGCTATACCACTACCTTCTCTAGGACAGTGGCAGTGGGAAACACCATTTAGGGAGTACGTGTTCCTGGCCACTTTGTGCAGTCTGTTCCCCTTGTTCTCTCCCGGCAAGCACAATGACTGGATTAGGGACTTTCCACTGCCCAGAGAGGTGGTGGAGTCTCCAACTCCAGAGATATTAAAAACCCGCCTGGACGCCATCCTGTGCAACCTGCTCTAGGTGACCCTGCTCTGGCAGGACCGTTGGACTAGATCTCCAGAGGTCCCTTCCAACCCCGGTGATTCTGCGATTCTGTGTTTCTGCGATTCTAGGGATGTCAGAAGGTACTTCCCTGTGTACTGCCTTTAGTTTGTCAGTTTCAAACCAATCTCCTATTAATTTCATTGAATACCTCCTAATCCTTACGCTGTAACAGTTGAATAACAGGTGAATAATAGTTGTGCAGCCACCTTATCCATTCCCTTCATAATTTTGTGAACCTTACTTTTTGCTTTCAGCCTTCTTCTCTCCAAACTGAAGAGTCACAGTTTATGTAGCCTCTCGTCAGGCACCCAGGGTGTGAGGGTCTTACTTTCCCTTGAGGAGATGATAAACATTATAAACATTACTGGAAACTTAGGTAATCAGGCTAAACTAGGGGACGATACAAAACGGGCTCAGTGAGTGAGCTCATGCAATGTGTTATGTGCAGCTCATAAGGCAGATAATCAAAATCATTTCAGCCAGAAGAATCCCAGGGACATGCTTTTATTTGCTTACTGCTAGGTCAGTTCTCCAGGAACTGGTCAAAGAACTAAAGTTTTGTGTACAGTATGTCAAATGTTTTGTGGAACCAATCCATGCTAAATTCCTTAACAATATCTGGAATGTGACCATCACCACAGATACAGCAAGCAGTGGACCTTTCATATCATGGATCTTGTAGTGTACCAGAGAAGTACCCAGGTGTTGACCATTATATAGCTCTGGTGAATACAGTTTTTAGCATGGAGACTATATCACAAGCTTATCTCAAATCTTGATTGCTTGGCTAACTGTGCTAACGCTATGTGCAACAAAAACGTTTAAGTTTGACCCTAGTAGAAAATTCAGTGGCAGTCAAGACATTAACATGGTGGAGTGCTGATCTGTGGACAACAGCAGCATTACATGTCATGAAATGACTTCGGTTAGACTTTTTACATTTGATGGTATTCACCGTCTTAAGGCACCCAGTGCTCCTTCATCAGTGGCCAGACTATAGTCCTAACATTGCCAACTGTTAGTGAACTACTACTGTACGGACTAGGTGAAGGGGGAGAGAAGGGACTGCACTGTACAAATGGCCATCAGTGTAAACTTTTCACATGCTGTTGTAAGCCACCAAAAGTATTTTATATGTTATCCCACGTGCTGGTGAAGAAATGGAAATGCCTGTGACCTAGCAACTACTAAGGTGTTTCAGATAAGGAGTCTTTCTCCTCCAGATCTTCGCCATGCACAGCTGCAACCTGTGTTTTATGTGATGCAGGAAGTTAACCAGTGGTAACAGTGGTCTCTTCTAGGTTTAAAATATGTGAAAAATAGGTTTTCAAGAAAGGGAAAAGGAAACCAACAACAGTGGTTCTGAGCTACTACACAGCCCTCAATGTGACTCTCCCACCCTCTCTCTGGCTCTCAAGGCAGTGCTTTTATGCGGGTCACCAACAGACTTCTGAGTACCAGGCTGTATCTTTATCCCTACCCTATGGAGGAGCTGAACAGAAAAGAGTCTCTACTCCTCTGCCCCCACCCCTCAAAATTCATCCTGAGTTTCCATATCCTATCCTTTGTTTCTCAGAAAAACAGGACAAGGAGATGAAAAGTTCTTTACTGACAAGGGTTTGCTTCTCTGCTTTCATAGCTGTTCTTGATAAAATACAGCTTTTCCACCCTGTTGTTTAGAGACTTCATCAAAGTTTGCGAACCTGAAATCCACGGTGGGGATTCCAGTCCCCTCCCAGTAGCTGTTATTCCAAGGCAGCCTAGAAATTCACTGGAGGGTCTGAAAAACACATCAGTACTGGGAGTCCACAACTAGGATTTCACACCAGAAATAGAGGCTGCCTGAACTGCTTTGCTTTTTCCAGGCATTGCAGTAAAATCACTGACATGCAACTGGGGAAGAAACTGTTCAGGAGGTTCCTATGCTTCCTCTGCTTTAAACATTGCTCTAGGTTTGAGGAAGAGAATTACAATTACCGTCAGGGATTCTCAGGGACTGGCTTTATAGCACAGCCAAGCACTGAGAACTCACTTCTGCAGATACGGACGAATTGGCTCTGACTACCTTGCCCTTACTGCAGTAGCACTGCAGCCAACAGAACTCCGCATGCAAACGTTAAGACATCAAGCAGACCTCTAGTATTAGGTATCCTGCTTTTTTTAATGGGGGACAGACTTGTGAAGAAACACATGGCAAAAGTGAAGGAAAATTATCTTGACAAGCCTCATGTTACGCTATTTGTATAAATCTTGATATGAACAAGCAGAAGGAATTTGCTTGAACTTTCTGGAATTCATACCTTGTATTCTTGTAATCGTCTGATCGTTCCAGCTCTGTATCTGGGATCCTGGTTGTGCTGCCCTGCTGAGGGCTGCTAAGGAGAGCTCCGATACAGAGCTTGTAAGCTTGCTCCCTTCTTTAGAGTACGTTTTCTGGTTGTATCTTCCAGTGGGGTAATGGTGATGACAGTGCAAACCCAGATCCTCCAAAAAACTGGAGCAGATTCTCAGCTTGGTAAACTCTCACGGCACCACTCCATTGCTGCAGCTCCGACAATTGATGTGAACAGAAGACAAGCACATTTCGGTCTTTTATTCCCTCAGGCAAAAAACCATCTTAGAGTTCTTCATTGCAAACCCTCAGAATTTGTGGGCCAGTCTTGGCCACAGCTTCCATAATCATGGAAAACTGTGGAAGTCACCATAGAAGGATAAATGAAAACAAAGCCCAGGTACACCAAGCACAGGGAAACGAGTAAAAGATCTAAGAACTGCTTAAACATTTACTGAGTCACTCCGCAAATTTCTGGAAAGACTGTTTGCAGTCCAGCTGCTCAAAATACTTGACTCTCAACTGCAAAAGTGTGAGGACCAAGTCCTTAGTAAATGTTCTTGAATAATCCTCTCTGTAGATTTGGCTGTCACTAAGTTTTTCCCATATGCAGATTTTGGTCCAGTAGTCCCCATACTTTATTTATAATTTGAGTCATATGCTGCTTTTCTAATTTTTTGTCTAGTCATTTTAAACATCTTTGTACAGTATTCGGACAACAAGAGCGAATCCTGTAGCTATTATTATATTTGCAATTTCCCTTGGGTGTAAGCAAAGTCTATATAATGCAGAGTCCACCAAATATTTCAAATTTACTGCATTCCAAAGCTAGTAAAAAGTTGAGGCATTAGAGTTGTATATTAACAGTGAAAATGAAGCTTATTTCTTAGCATTTCTGAAAGGTAAAAATGAATCTGTAAGACACACAAATACCACACTTGAAAAATAACAGCATACTGGTAATATGCTTGAAGAGAGTCGGCCATTTATAAGGATGTTTTACAAGTGGAGTCTCTCCTCGGGAACAGAGAATCGAATAACTTCCATTACTGAAATTATTTGAAAGTATGCGTTTTATAAGGCCAAGGGCAAATATTCAAAAACCAGAGCCTAAATTAAGACTGAAAGGCTAAGATTCTCAGAACTGCCCTTTGGTGTCTCTTTTGGGCAATTACGTTCAAAAACTCTGAAGATGCCTCATATGAGTGCTCAGTAAGTGAACTTCAGAAAGTACATAGAGAAAATTAGGTCCACTAAGATCTCTTCAATATCTTCAACTATTTACATACTCATGTCCTAAGTAAGGATAAGGATTTCAGTGCCTGATTTTAAGCTCCCGCTGTTTTAAACTCCTGGCCTCATCCTTCTGTAGTGAGATTACACTTTCATTAATCTGTGGCATTTTTTTCACATGTGAAAATTTAAAATACTTCCTTTAGATCAATTCATACCTCCTTAGCACTTCTGAAAATTATGTCAACCAAGTCCAAACCACTAAAGGTTTCCTATTTCATGGGATATACAGAAATCACTAAAGGTTTCCTATTTCAGAGGATCTACAGCTATGATCTTTGCTTTAGAGTATTTGGGTAGTCACCGGGGTAGTCCTGCCAGGTTATGGAGAACAGACGTGAGCTGCCAAGAAGGCTGATAAGCATGGTACTTTTTTATTCTTGGTACCTTTTTATTCACATGATTCTTCTTAAGCAAACTGTGAAGAAAAGCTGGTGCAGGCAACAAGACAGCAGCAAGCCTGTGTGCGCTATACACCACGAGACAAAGAACATTAGTTTCATACTAAATTCTGCCTGTAACTGGCCTTCCAGCCTGACCTTACTAGCAATTCCTTTCAAGAGTAGTCCTTAGATAAGCTACTTCTGAGTAGAAGGTTGTAAAATGACTTTTTTTTTTCATTTTTTAAACAGCATTTAACACAGAGATCACAGTCTTTACTCCTTTCCCTATCAAACAGAGCTGTCTGCCTCCTCTCCCCTCACTTCAGACGGGCAGCATAGGCACAGAGCTCAGAGCTATTGCATGTTCAGGGACTCTTCTGACGGGCTGAATGTGGTGCTTTTGACCCTCAGGACTTCCGCCACCCTTGGCACGCTGCAAATTCAAATCCTACATCTGTCCACTCGGCAAATATTAGGCAGCAGCCTCAAACCTCCTGCAGGGCAGCTTCACACAAGTGCCTCCAGTTGCAAGTGCTCGATGGTATAGAACTCCATGAGCTTAACCAATTTCCAGTCCTACTCCATGGGGGAATATAAACAGCTCAACTCAAGGTCAGTTATGCCTAGATCATGACAAGACATGAATTAACACTGAGCTGGAGAGGAACTGTTCCTGACATTGCACTCCTTGAATATATTCACAAATGCAGGCACCTCTGCTAGTTCTAATGCTGATATTTAGAACATATGTAACTGCTGAGAACTAAAGTCCATTAGGCTGCGTTTAAAAAAAACTGTTCTAGCTTCACTGAGGACCAGACTGGGTATCTACTGACACAAAAGAAGGGAAAAGCTAAAATTCCTATCTAATGAGAGATACATGTCACAGTCCACAAAACAAACCATCTAGACTGACAGGCAAGGATTTCTCTCACATTGGAGAATGCTGTCTCATGCTCTTCTGAGGACATCTGTTCCCAGTCACTACAGCCTAGTTGGTTCCCATCAGTTCCAGCATTTCAGTAGTACTAATTGCTGCCGCATGGCAATTACTGTTGAGTCTGCAGAAATTCATCCAATCTTTTTTGCTGACAGCACAAGCTATAAGATTGCAACGTCATGCAAGCTGTTTTCACATCTTGTCTTCTGGGTTTTGTTTCTTCCCTCTGATTTCTTATAATTATTGAAAGGTTCTTACCTGTCTCTGCTTCTTTACCTTTTCAGGAAGGTGCAGTCAACTCAATTCAGTCATCTTTGTTTTCACCTCCAATTCTGCTCCTAGTATGGAGCTATCTCATCAGCTCCACATTCCACCACAGCCTTGCCTTTCATCTTAGTCATGCTTTGGTGTGGCTGTTTGATGACTGCAGCAAGAAATATTCATGTATGGAGTCCTCAAGCTCTTAATCACTGAGCATTTAGAGCAGAAATTCTAGTATTTTGCCCTTAATAATAATACCCAGAGACCTTGCACTGGTTATTACAACATTTCATCTCGTTCCTACCCTTCTGCTAAAAGTTCATTTAGTTCTTCTCGCGTAACAATCTGATCCTCTTCCATTTTTCTTATCAAATTTGTCCTCAAAGAACTACGTGTGTAAAACAGAGACTAAAATAATATGGCATTCTAGAGTGAGACCTTGTATCTTCATACCAGCTATGGTCCCTGTGCCATAGCCTCTTTGTCAAAGCTACCTTCAGCACCAAGGGCCATGCATTGTAACATACGCATCTCCTGAAATGCCAGAAGGAGTCATGCTCCTCCCCCCCTTCCTCACGTGAACATTCTCAGCTGTGGAGGGTTAGAGCTACAGCAGAGCCAGGTGAACAGTTGACTTATTCTGTGTTGCTGAAGATGTGCCACATCCATAGAGACAATCCCCTTTGTGAGAACTCAGTAGGAATGCTCAAATCTCAAGCTCTTTCTTCAACTAAGCTTTTCAAAGTCAAGCAAAATTTCCTAGGCCTTTTGGATTTTCTTTTTTCTATTTATGTGACCATTATTCTCAGTATTTGCTAGGTGGCAAGGTACCTTCAGGAAAGAAACATTTTATAGTATCCTGGTTCTCTGGAATACTGCTTTTTTATTCTTGTTTAACCCTTTTGCTAGTTTTAGTACAGCCCACATTCTTTAACAGACAATAAATCAAAGAGAACCACAACTTCAGATTTTAAAGACATGAAAGTCAGCAGAAGTCCTTGGGAAAACCAAAAACTGCTTAAGCTTAAATTCTGTACACAAAAGCTGGCAGCACCTTTTGGAATTAAAAATCTCCACAGTACAAATGCAATAATGTGATCACAGAATAACAGGTCGCATTAACATATATCAGTAAATAAAATATGATCTATGTTGCAGACTTGGTTAAGGGGGTTGGGAGACTGCGACTCAGAGGAGACTAACGTCAGCAACAGGAAAAGGCAGACTGCTTTGTTGGGTTTTTTTGTTTGTTTTGAACAGGCCTTTTATTGAGCTCTTTCTGACATGAAAACGTTGATCGAGAAGCCTTCCAAGCACAAACCTCACCCAGCATTCAGCAGAAATTCTGTGGATGCAGAACTCACAGGATGACATCTGGTACGCAGCATACAGTGGCAAGTGCTCATATGTGCACATAAACAACAGCATCTACTTCTCTAGCAGTAATTTAGAGATTTGTAGGCAGAACTGCAGAGCTAGGTTATAAAGGCATACTTCAAGTCACAGAAAAATCTAAAAGGAGGACACTCTTTCCCCTCAACTGAAGCTTTGGGCCTTTATTTCAGCTTGCACAACATGTAAAAGATACAGAGAAAGACAAACAGAATTCCTCTTTCTCTTTGTCTCATCATCATAACACTCTTGATCACAGCATTATTAGACGTTTTTCAGGCTGCTCATTCAATGCCCACCGGCAGTTCTGCTCTTTCCTCTTCAAGTACATTTTAATGGTATCTCATTTGAAATTCAAGTCCAGTAAATATAATAAATTTGATTGTAACTTAGATTCCCTAGTTATTACATTAGCTTCTTTTCAGAATGACTGCTGAATATAAAGGAGAAAAAGCTGCAAATTATACCTGGCAGGTTTAATGCTCTTATAACTACTTTAATAAAAGATGTTGTGATTCATCATAGATAATATATCTGGTGAAAAAAATTTGGGTGAGCTGAGAAAATAATGCTAACAGCTTTGCAAAACTACTTACAATTTAAAATAATTTGGGTGGCAGGGAAAATGTGGCTGATTCTGAAGACTACAAAGTGTTCCAAATTACATTAAATTTTCTCTTGCAGAGTCTCTGTTTTTGTGTAAAACGATTGCAGTAATTTCTACTTTCATAACTGCCAAGGTAACGTCAAGTACGGAGAAACCAGGCAAGATACCTTTTGTGAGTAAACATCTTACCATTTTTCTGATTTGCTAGAATGAAAGATGTGGTTGACAGTAAACCCTGATATCGTATTCATAAGCCTAACACATAATATGATTACCTATATGACAATAGGGTTATGTATTGTACAGTATCAATATTATAACTCCAGGATTCATAGGAGAAGGCAGGGCAGATGACTTTAATGACATATTAAAGGACTCAGAGAAACCAGTGGAAAGTACAAATAATGGCATTCTTGTCCTTTGGCCCAGAACTCAATCACCTGAACCAAGCTGCATCACTTCTGTTTATGGATGTCTTGGAATTACTTACAGCACATCTAGGGGGAGCAACTTTTTATTTATGCCATTTAAATAGAAAGCTTAAGATAAATACATTAAAAAAATCAACTGTATCTAGCAACAAAAAAATAACTAATATTATAATCTTCATACTTCAAGATTTAATATAAGAAATTAAACTAAGGGCTCCACTCCATCATCCAGAATTTTCACACTCCATTTTCATAGGGAAAGAAATCTTTAAGGATCCATGTTGTGTAATTCGCACATTTATGTACAGATTTCATAGAACCACAGAAATTTAGGGCTGGAGGGATCTCAAGAGATCACCTTCTCAAACTACAGCACTGGGGCAGAATGAAATACGTAAAAAACAGTCCCAAGAGATAGTTACTTAATTTGCCCACAAAAAAATTTCCCACGAAGGATATTCTGCAGTCCTTCTACATAGCTCATTCCACTGCTTCCCTATATTCACAACAAAAAGGATTTTTCTAACCTGGAAATTAAGCTGATTCTCCTTGCTTTTCCCTAAATGGACACCGAAGAACAACTGATCACTACTCTTCTTAGAAAAGTCTTCTCCATGCTGGAAGATGTCACCACTTCCCTCCTCTATTTTCCACTGCCTAGACTAAACTGAATTGCAGTTTTACCTTGCCTTATAGTGTTGCACTTACTTACACTGTTGCTGAACTTATTTCTATTTATTTATATTTTTTAAAGTTTAATGGCCCAAACTGGATACAGTAAACTACTTCAGGTCTCTGAAAAGCATCTTATCTAGGCCTCCTTTCCTACAAAAGGCTGGACCAGATGATCTTTCAAGGTTCTTTCCAACCTGAGCTGTTCTATCATTTGTAGTGGAGTAGTCAATCTTTCTGTCTCCCTGACAGTACATATACCTCAGAACAGGCTTTAGGTCACATCATTGCATTTATGGATCTTACTTAGTTTGCAAGTCTCGTCAGATCTATCCAGTCTTCTTTGCAGTCTTCCTGTCCCATCTGGGGTTTTTTTGTCTTTTATGCTTTTGTGCAATTGATTCCTCCTTCATCAGCCTAAGAACCTGTATTTATTGCACTTGTTGATTTTAAGCCATGTCTGCAATCTGGGAGGATCATTTTACCATTCTGATCCTTTTTTCCAGTGTATTTCCAACTTAATATAAATTTTGAAATTTATAAGCATATAGTCTAGTCAGTCATCCCATCACATTGAAGAGAACTATCCCCAAATCCTTAAAGCCTACATGAAATTCCATCTCAAATTGACTGTAAGACACCAATAACCACCTTTCCAATGCAGTATTTTTTGATCAGTTGCCCTCACCCATCCTTACCTTCTAGTGATTTCATCTAGGCCATAGTTCTTTAGTTACTCATAAAAAACAGGGAACAGAGTCAGAAGCCTTACTAAAATCTACGTAAGTAGTTTTTCCCACTTCGTCTGTATCTATTAGGTAATATATTGAAGAAGAAAATTAGTTTGGTTTGACGATATTCTTGACAGAGGCATGTCAGCAAGTTTTTATCACCTTATTGTGTTCTAGGCCTTTAGAAACTGCTTGTTTAGCAATTTGTTCCAGAATCCAGGGGCAGAAGTTAGTTAGGCTACCTGGCTACCTTGGGTTCTCTTCTATCTCTTTTTCTCAAAGCTGTTATGTTTCCCTTTTTCAGTCCTCTACTGTCTCCTCCATCCTCCATGAGTTTTCAAAGATAGATATCCAAAATACCCAGAAATAATTCAGTGCTTACTTGAGCTAGTTCCTGAATTACTTCAGAAGGTAGATGCAGGAAACATGAACGTATCTATCTTACCCAATTATCTTCTCTTTCTTAGAAATTATTTTGTTAAATATCCAGACACCAGTAACCTTTCTTCTGAGTTTTGAAGACTATCTGACATTTGAGAAGTGTTAGAAACTTTGGCTTGTCTGCATGACAACCATAACATTTATTACATGTGGACATGCAAATTAGCCAGATATGCAGTAGGCTGGCTAATGAACAAGTTTACAGCTTTGAAAAAAGTTACCAAAGAAATGCTAACTAATTAAAATGTTTACCATAATCCTTAAGAGGCAATTGCAACGTAGTAATTTTTTTTAATGCTACTATGTAAAGATCTAGGGTTTTGCTAGTTTGGGGTCAAAACATGATTCAGATCATGACAGGATGACACTGTTTTGCAGAAAGGAGAGAGTAACTTCATGGAATGTAAACCCACTTCTGCAGGACATTCACTATTTGTTCTGGCTAAGCTATTTCTAAGGCTAGGGGAAAAACAAAGATGATGAATAAGGCAGGTTAAGTTTTAAGTTATCAGGTGTCATAGAACTACAAGAGATAAGTTCTGGACTGAAGTCCAGAATAGTTTTGCTGGTGACTTTAAGTAGATTAAAATCTTAAAGATTGTCTCAGAGTTTTAGGGAATATAAGGGACTTTTAACTTGTGTCATTTAGATACCAAGAAACTAGAATAAGGTGCACTAAATAAGGCATTAAGTTAATGGCAGAGGTTCCCACCATGCTTTAGCCATTGCTTTCTTACATCTGCTTGTTACTTGCTTTTATTGGACCATAGTCTGTCCTGTCTCTTCAGAATCTAAGTTACAACAAATTAGAATCAGTGGAGTTACAGCTAGGAAAATTTAAAAATTACGTGTCAGCTGGATGTAAGACAGTAGATGAGGAGTAGTAGCATGAGACAGACACAGACATCCTTTGATGTAAAATAAAACATGGACCTCAAAAGTTCAGTAATGCAGAGAATTTATTTTATTTTTTTAAATTTGCAATAATCAACTGGAAACCATCCAAATAATGCAGTACTTGCAGAAAATATGTTACAAATAGCTTTTGCCTTCAGTGATTATTTCCAGCTCTGTCACCGCCTTGCTTTAAGATCTTAGACAAGTCATTTCACCCCCCTGTGCTTCATGGTACCAAGAGAAGGCAATCAACCTCTAGTGACCCTCCACAGATGCTGTAATACCTAGCTCTTGATGAGGTACCCTAACCCTTCAGAGTAGCAGAGTCCCCTGTTGCTCTCCCTGCAGAGTCTGGTACCTCCGCAACCACCAGTGGTAGTTGAGTTTCTGGTGATCAGCAAGTAAACCTAGCTGCTGAATACACACAATATAGCTTATACTAAAATAGAGATTTTATAAAAAGAGATTAAAGAGCAGCGTAGACTATAAAGAGGAGAGGAGAAGAGAACACACACAGGTTGCATAGGCGCTGAGTCCTTTAGATCCTGCTTAGTCTGTAACAGCAACTGCTGACCTACAATTTATTCAATATAGAAGTGCAATACTTATCCCTCAAACTTGCCTTCCACTTCGTCCATCCAGGTCTGGTAAGAGTAGTGGGCTCTTTTGGGTGCCGGGATATTATCAGGTGTAACAGACAGCTGTCATGGGTAGATTTGGGGTAAGATCACACCATGGATGGTCCCTGGTTTCCACCAGGTGGTCTAAAGGCTCTGCTGGTCCTCTGTCCTCCACTGCTGCCACAGCTTCCCGGAGCTTCTCAGGGCTTATGGAGTGCGAGGCTCCAGGCTGACCTCAGGTCCTGTGAGTCAAAATGGCAGTCTCTCTCGCTGCTGTGGAGAACAATAAACAGCTTGCTTTCATCAGTTGCTCTCTCCCTACTCATAGAGCTCCACCCAGCTAAGCTTAGGGGCAGCCTAGCATGGTAAGTCTAGCACTCCTAAGTGCCTTCAGCTACCACAGGCAAGTAGGCAGGTAGCCTCTGCAACACTGGACCATCTGCCTTTGTGAGCTCTCTCTGAGGTCTCTCAGTAACAGATGATAGGAGTGATGTTTGAACTGACAGAGGATATGCATATTTTTCATACAAGGCAAGACACAAAAGAGATATAAATTTCAGTGTTCCCAAATACAGATGTTAATAAGCCTACTAACAAGTTAGTACTTAGGTAAGGTATCACAACTTCAGGTAAGGTATCACAACTTCTCACATGAAACAGCAATAAGACATTCTTCCCTCAGCTGCACCTTGAAGTAACACATCCATGCTTCCACCTGTCATCAGGGTGGCACCCCATAATCAAACCATGTCTGACTATCTCCTTTGTTGCCAACCCCGACAGCATACGTGCCCAACAAGGTTGATATCCAGATCTGCAAGAGTTCCTTTTCAAGAATCTCTGCAGCAACAGTAAGCAGTAAATAAAAGCAGCTTACAATGTAGATATTTACTGTTGAACTAAATCATTTCAGCTCCCCTTACAGCCGGGTAGAGTGAAATGGGTATTTCTTTGGTTGAGATTCATCTAAGCCACTTTAAACATCTACCTTAGGATGAGATGAATCATGACGCAGAGATGAATACTCCTCCCCATTGACTATAACAAGAGTGTAAGGCAATTAATTCAGGTGCAGACACCTCCACGTAGACATTTATTTTCAGCCAGGCAAATCCTAGCCATGTCTTACACACTCCTGCCATTCTGCATGAACCTCTATTACACATGGTTAAGTCTCCCCAGTCTCCTTTCCTCAGAAATTAAGTTACAGCTGTTTTGCTGTAGATCCTGATCAATACTGTATGGGTTCATCTTTTGTGCTACATAAAAGAGAGAGCAGGACTGAGCTCAGGGACCAGAATGAGCACCGTACAGGTGTCCCGGCTGTGCTCTGGGCTGCTCCAACTAAATCTCTCCACTACAGACCGGATACAGAGAGGCCATACCTAAGCTGTATGAACATGAAGTCCCATAAATGCCGTGAATGCCATGTGAAACAGGAGACCCCCTAAGCCTTGTGAGCATAAGCAAGTCTCTGTATCTTGACTTTCTGCTCTTGGTATAGCTTATGCCTGCTCGGACACATGCTATTCAGATATTGCAGCATATCAACTCCCTCAAGTTCCCTCAAGACCCTTCTCTTTTCTAGAGGAGGGTCCTGTAATGGACTGGAAATCCTCTCTGGGTGTACTCAGCCAACAGCTCCTGCCTGAATGGTGCCAAGCGGGGACCGTTCCTCAAAGAATAGCTTTGTCCACAGTTTCTTCGGGGATTTTTATTAGTGCCATTATTACTATGCCTTTGTGAGCAGCTCCAGCAGTCCCTTTTGATGTAGCTACAGACTAAGGAACTCCTCACTAGCAAATATACCAAGACTGCCCATGATGTTTACACAAATACCTATTTTTCAACTCTGTCAGAGCCAAATGCAGACATCAGTGGAAACAGAAAGACTCTGCTGACCACAAAAAACTTTGTATTAGGACTTCCAACTTTTTTATGCAAGGATCACAGAACCTTTTATAGTGAAGGTATGCATCTAACACACACTCGTGCTATTAGCTTAGATCAGACCCTATATTAATTTTAGTTACTAAACAACTAAACACACATACCTGGAAAACAATCATGTCTTCCCCTGCTTACACAAAAATAGGTGCAATCAAAGATTATAAATGGTATTCTAAGCAAAAGAAGTAAACACTACTTAAAATAATGGAACACATTACAGAAAACAGTAATTTAGACTTTTACAATTCCTTTCTTTTTCAAATAAATAATTATATACCCTTCACCATCTTCAGCAGTATTAAAGATATTATAATTTAAGATAGCTTTCATTAATAAATCACGGTAGTACTACAAAGTGTTATTAATAGTAGCTTTAGACAGAGGTCTGGGAAGAGAAACAAGAAAGAAGGTATACGATGCTTTTTCTACTTCAGCATTTCCAGAAAACATATATTTTAAAAATATTTTACAGGTTAAAATACTGATAATTCTATATTTGTTTCTTTAGAATACTGTGAAGTAATGCCTTTGCCATCTTTATTGTATTTTTTGAACTACATAACAATAATTATTTAAAATTATATCAGTCACATTGCATTTAAAAATATAGAGTCTGAGTTCCTAATAAATCCTTCTGGTTTTTCAAGTAACACAGATAAAATTAACTTTGCTAATCTTGACTTGTTTTATTGTACACTTACATACAATTTCTATCCCTCTTTCTTTTGAAGTACAGAATCTATACAGTGGAAAGTGTTAGGCAACCTTAACTATAGGTGTTGGTGCCAACTCTTCCTATAAAACTTAGAGTGAAAGACTGGTATAATTAAAATTGATGGCAATGCTCACACGGATTTCAGAGAATGAAAGAAAAGAGAAGAAATGCTCCCTGAAATACTGTAAGGTAGTAATAAAATTTCAGGAAATCCTACAATTAATATATTATAGGCAAAATACATACACAAATGTATATATATGTATGTATATAAAGATATAGGTAAAAAGTCAAAATGATAGGATTTCACTTAGATACAGGTCTAGCTTTTTAATCAGTGCTTTTAACACTACAGAAGAATGTTTGGAAAGGAAGAAAAATGAAGTATAACTTATTCAGCTGGAACCATGAGGAAAATATTAACCACTAAAGCACATAATGTAATTCCATTACTTAAAATGTTTTCAGGGGACCACGGGACCTCTATTATTGTCACAAAAGCGCCACGGGATCTTAGCATTAGAAGATAAAACAGCATTTGAACCACAGTTCTCATCTAATAGCAAGCAAATCCCCAGTCTTCAAAGATCTGTGTATGCAGTTAGTTTTATGCAGTAGGAGTAGTCTTGTTTCAGACCACAGAACTTTTCAAAATGCTTAAAATTAGGCATAATATATGTAACTCTTCACAGAATTGAGACCTATAGCCTAACTTGGAGAGCCATAACGAATACACTTTTCAAATTAAAAAAAAATGCATGTTCCTTCACAAAAGAGTATCAGTTTTGACCTGCGTTTATTCATATAAAAGCAGTATTTCAACAGTCTGTGTACCGTTTCTTTTATGAATCAAATATTTATCACAAAAAGGTCACTGCCAACTTATAAACTGTACTTTAAAATCTTTCCCAGTAAATTACATTATTAGTATCTTCAATTCTCAAATTTATTCTTTTAAAAATAAGAATTTTGCTTTCAACTTTTTTCTCTGATTCTTCAACTTGACTTAAAAAAGTAATTCTTCTGAAGTTTGAGGGAACTTGTTACATATTCCAGCAAGGTGTTTTTCAGCTAACTGCATAGGAACAGTGTGGGAAGACAGTTGGTGTGTTAGAAAGGTCAATATAAATTAATGCTATGAGAGGTATTTGGGGACACATATCTTAGATAAATTTTAATTCTTTTCCTTTTAAATGGACTCTATCATGATAAGCTTTCAAGTAACTGTAGCAAGTTGAAAATATTTGAAGATAAGCTATATTTATGGCCTAGGTCCTAAATGCAAAGATTGCTGTGAACTCTTATTTATGAGCTGAATGGTGTTATCTAGCCCCAAAATGTTCACAAGTATTTTCAGTCTTACTAGCAGATGAATGTTGACTGTCTGGTAATTAGTTCCATTTCCATCATCTCCAAAGCCTATAAAATAACTGGATTTTCTGTAAACTAATAGCACGTTGTCATCCTAAGGCTGCTTCATCAGAAGAAGGTATTTCAGCTTCCTTGAAACTGATCTCTCACGTTTGTTTTTTGTTGGGTTTTTTTTTTTTTTCTTGTGGAGGAGGGATTGGCGGAAATTATGGAAATATTCAAGGTCAGGTTGGACGGGGCTCTGAGCAACCTGATCTAGTTGAAGATGTCCCTGCTCATTGCAGGGAGGGTTGGACTAGATGACCTTTAAAGGTCCCTTCCAACCCAAACTATTCTATGATTCTATGAATAATAGTCTCTCTAGCATAGAAAGCCATTTTTGGAAATTCCTGAAGTCAACTCCCAATCTTCACCATAAACAACCTTGGTACAGGACCTTTGAGACTCTGGAGAGAGATCAAGGTATCAGCCAGCCATCTTTAACAACTGTCCAGTTTTATCCAATCAACCTATGGTTTTCAAAATGCACTAGGATTATTCCATTTTATCACTTTTAACAGAACTTGTCTTCCTTGTGCTTATATCCTTATCTGCTTCAGAGTGTTTTCCTTGTAATCAGAGGCAGACAGATTGCTCTCACATCTGCTGCAGTAAAATAAAAGTGATATTCTTAAGAGGACCAATGTAATTTTGAAGGGGCTAAAGAAGACCTGGCTTTGTGAGACCTTCTGTTTCAGTCTTCTGTCTGACTTCGGGTAGAATTTAATCTATAGTCCAGTTCTTCACCTACAAAACCAAGCAGTGATATTTCCTGTCTTTCAATTAGCTTGTCTCTTCAGCTTCTCCAGGGAAGTATCCGAAACATTGTTAGCACAGCGTTAAAATCTTACTTTTAGTTGGAGCTTACTGTCAAATGTACATACGGTAAATAAGCCAGACCACCCCCATGCTATGTCTCATGAAATGGAGTCATGTATATAAAAGGTGGCTTGCCAGCCCCTCCCTCAGTTCACAACTGGCTGGTCATCACCTTCCCCAATCCAGTTTACGCAGTGTTTGAAGTCCTGAAAGACAGACGAGCATGATGGGTGGCCCTCAGACTGGATGACTGAATCCATCTCTCAACTCTTATTCTATCTAAAATAGTAAGAAGGGGTTTAGACTGAATGTAACAGGAGTTAATTTAAGCTGTTACAAGAGTAAATGAATGCTGGCACTAAGCCTAATGCTCTTGAGGGAATTGGAGTTCTAGCAGAGAGTGAATCCCTGTTGGAACTTAGCCTAACGCTCTTAAAAGACACTGAGATGTGGAAGTGGACCTTCAGGCATGTGGAGCTGTAGGTTTTCTTGGTATTTTTAATTTTTGCTTTTGACTTTGTAACAAAACTTGGAAGAAATTAAGTTTCTGCCAAACACGATTTCCTAAGAATCACTGGAGTCACAAGGGTTTTATTTCGTGGTAGTGTGTTTTTGTCTTTTGATGTGACTTCACATTATGTTCATTATGCCTAACAAGAAATGACTGCATTTAAGTATTGTTATGTAACAATTCAGTGGAACATTGCATCTTACAGGAAAATTACATTCTTAAACATTTAAGAAAATATTTTATTAGGCTTTTCATTTGCTTTTGCAACTTTTCAGCAATGCAGATATCTCTAGAACAACGTCTGAAGTCAACACATAGGAAGCACTTATTAAAAAAGCAGGTAGGTCAGCTTGCTAAATGTAATTTCTGCTTACAAGGGCCAAGAAAGAGCAAACTGTGCAGGATGGGAAAGGGAGCCCCTGAACTAACATTTTAGTACCACAAGGCATAGTAGCTGATGACATTTGTCACCATGTAGCTCAATTTTTCTGATGAAACGCCTGTTATATTTACCAGACTGTCAGTGTCATTTCTATAGGCTACAGCAATCTTTGCATTCTGTCATAAACTACCCGCAATGATAATGCATGAGGTGAAACAGGACTATGTCTTAATAGCCAAGGGTTTTCTAGCTACTTAGGCATTCATTCAAATGAACAAACACCACAAACACCAGCCTAGTTACTGCAACACAGGTGTGAGCCACGTTAGCGCAGCAGTAGCTTTGTGCTCCTGGACACTGCACACATGGGGTGAATTTACTGCAGGGAGAGAAGGGGTGGCTAAGGACACTTAACTTCCCCCATCAGCATTGCGTGCCTGCAGTCATATGAGAATAGTTCTCCATTCACATTGCAGTTGTATCTGTTCCAGTCAGGAATGTCATCTGAGGAAAGACAAATGACCTACTTATTTGTTCTTACTCAAAAACTGAAAATGCCTGGCAGAGTGCTGAACTAAACCTGCCTACCTGTGCTGTGGTTGCGTGTTCAACATCAAGGGATCTGGCATTTAGAATTCAAATCTCTCAGCCATCCTTTATAATGTTTCTGGGATGTTGCCAGCATTCACGAAGTGCTTATTATTGGCTGGCACAGAAAAGGAAGTACTCTTAATGTGTTTGTGCAAATATTCTGTGTCAAACTCTAAGACCAGGGTGAAAGATACTTTGTATGTCTAGAGGAAAGTAGAAATAGGGGACAAGAACTTGCTGCAAGTTTTACATCTCTACAGCAGAAGTGGGATTTTGCAGTGTGTGTTTGTGTATGATGATAGAGGGATTTTGCTGCTATGTTTTACAGTATCTGGGAATTAGAAAGGATTTTCCTGTATGAGTTACTTTCTAGGTCTCTGGGGACAAGAAAAAGATTTTCCAATGTACATTAGTCTGTGCAGATGGAAACCATTCACCCTGCATGTTGCGCTCTTGGGTGATTTTGCAATGAGCAGCCATTTGTGTTCTCCAGAGAAGGTGTTTTTGAAGGGTTTGTATCCTGCTAAGGACTCAGGTGGCACATTCCTGAAGATGTCCCGAACACTTCACAGAATGACACTCAGTGTACAACACACGCTAATGGAAGACTGGATAAATTCTGAGATGCCATTAGTTAGATGACTGAAATTACCACCTATGAAACTGAATTCATGACTCCAAATTCAGGTCAGGGAAGGAAAGTGAACAAAAGTTACTTTAGTGGCACTGATGGATGATCACCCTTTGTCAGTGGATAGAGGGCAAAAAGGCATTTCCATGTTTCAGAGCCCGTACCACAGCATTTGTAATGTTGACAACAGTACTGACTGTTGTATCAGAAAGAGGTGAAGGATACAGTTTGCCAAAATGGACTGAGTACTTTCTGAAGGCCTTTAAGCAAAGACCAAAATAATGGGAAATTGCACGCAGCAATTCTCTCCCCAGTCTTTTCCCACATTCAAAGAGCCACTAGGTGAACTACTCTGAAAACATAGATGCTGGCACTGCCAACCTTACAAATTACATTTAGCTTCCTCTCTGCTTTACTTCATGTGACTGTATCATTAATTCCCAGATGGCCCAACGTTTGAACATGATCAACTAACTCAGTTTAATCAAGGCCTAGAGAGCTTTGTTAAAACTATGGTAGTGGACAAAAAAAGCACTTTGAAGCATTTGCAATAGCTGTCTTTGACACATGAGGTTAATGCTGGTCAAGTCAATCTGTAATGCTTTTTCAGTTATCACCTCTGACATGACGGCTTCTGTCATCTTGATTTCATGAGAAACTCTACCCTGCCTTTGAAAAGGATGTTCTAAACTTATTCATGCTTTTGTTGTTTCCCATTTGGAACACACGCAGACCAATGCATCCATACACAACGTCTCCAGCACTTAGAAAACCCCAGCTGCATGGCACATGGCGCCAGGTCGGCCTGGCTACTGCAAGCTCACCAAACCTTCCTCGCTCTGTACACTGGGCTTCCCGAAGGGTTTCAAACCCGGTTCATGACCCATTGCTCTTCATGCACTCAGCAGCAACTTAAAGCTCTGGAAGAAGAGTCACATCAGTGAACAACGTGAAACTGAGCTCTGCGAGGCGCATGCCCCCCGGCACCGCAGGGCCATTACAAGCGTCGCCACTTTTCACTCCCTACCGCACAGGCAAGGTGGTCCCTTCCCTGACACAAACAAAATGCCTGACCCCTGCCACCGCCTTCCCTCTCCATCAGGAACCCGCCGGGCGAGCCCAGTCCTCGGCCAGGCCCTCTCCCCTTCTCGGGGAAGGGCCAGGAGCAGCTACAGCCCCAGGGGCCCAGGCCGGCCGCGCAGGGCCTCTGCCCGCTGACCGGCCCCTCCATCGCAGCTGTTTTCAGCTTGAAGCGGGGGCCCTGTCGCCTCCCCTCACCCCTGAGGGGACTGCCCGGCCCGACGCTGGGAGCTGGGCTCGGTTCCACGACGGGCAGGCGGCCCTGCGGCGCCGGTCACTGCTGTGAGACCCTGCGCACCTCTGCCTGCGTTACCTCTCTGCCAGGACCGTCCCCTCCGGTTTGCGGGTCGCTTCCCTCCCGCTGCGCTCTCGCAGGGGACACCACGATCCCGACGGGACAGAGCCGTCCCCTCCCCACCGGTAGGGAAACAGCGAGCGGTCCCGCGGCCTCGGGCTCGGTGCTGCGCATGCGCCCCACGGCCGGCGGCTGCGGCGGCGGGGCCTGTTCGATGTCGGCGGCGCCACGGCGGCTTCCGGGAAGATGGCGGCGTGGAGAGCGGCGCTGGTGGCGGGCGTCCGCGTTCCGTTGAGGGGGCGGCTCGCTGGGCTGCGGCCCCCTCGGAGCCAGCGGTGCCCGCCCAGCTGGAGGGTTGCCGCCGCCTCCGCCGCCCTGGTGGGGGGAGGCTCCCTGGCGGCGTGTTACAGCGGGCGGCCGGGCGTGTTCCCGACGGTCCTGGCTCAGGTAAGGCGGCAGCATCCCCGCGCCGGCAGCCGCGCCTCCCGCCGGCGGGCAGGGCCGGGCGGGCCGCACGGGAGGGTCGGGGCCGGGAGCTGGGCTGCGGGTCCCCGGGGCGGCCGTTGGCGGGCGCGGAGGAGCGGCCTGCGGGCGGGCCGGGGTCCGCGGTGGTCAGCCCTCGTCTGCCTCAGCGCCGTGAGGCGGGACCCGGCGGCGGGAGCCGTCGTCGCTCAGGTCGCCCAGCAGGCACGGCACGTCCCCGGCCCCCTTGGCAGCAGCCGGGATCAGGCCTGTGTCGCTTAAAGTGGTCCTGCCTCACCTCATTGAGGGGCACTTTGCCGTTCTCTTCAGTGGAAGAAGGCGGGCGATGCCTTAGCACCGAGCGTTTCCCCCCTTCGCTTGACAGCCCCGGTCGTGCAACCTGATGAAGCAGTGTGGTGTGCCGAGCTCCTCCTTTTGCTGGTAACTTTCAGGGCTTGTTTTCCTTCCACGATGCCCAGTCTACCCATCAGGTGCTGTTAGACAGTCGTGCACTTTTTTTCCCCCTTAAAAAAAGAATATTTCATTAAAACAGTGCTTTTATATCTCTTACTTTGTCTGAAATGCATCACGCGTAACAGTTAAGATGATTTTCCTTCAAAATGCGTGCTATGGATGTTAAAATGCAGTTTACCTTGCAGCATCAGTGCACACTCAGGAGGTTATGTTCAAGGACAGATAGTCATTATTTACAAAGTAATCTTCACAAGTTCCAAAATCGAGTTATGCTTCCCAACTTTATTCTTTTGATGGAGGCAGTGAGCTGTTTCCCATTCTTCCTTTGGAGAAGAAGTTACCGTCAATTAGAGCTGGTTAGGTGTTTCAAGACTGGGGGACCTAAGTGTTTTTTAGGCCAGAGGGTTTAGGTGGGATGGGGGGAGGAGCTCAGTGCATACTTGCAGTACTGTTCATCTACTTATGTCTAGGAAATTTTGGAAGTATTCAACAGTTTGTATGCTTCGATGTCCTGTCTCTTAACAGATATTGAACAGACTAAACTACAGCCAGGTAAAGAGTCACCTGATTTATGCTTGAGTCAAGAACAAGAAATGATTTTTATTTTTTTTAAATTGCAATCTTAATTGTGAAGAATTTCTAAGTTGTTTCTTCTTCGGAAACTCCAATTTTTCTGTATAAGCATATTTCTAAATAGTTTAACTATTAGTCCTGGTTCCTTGGACAGCGCATGTTAAAACTTTGGTTTTCTGTATATAGCTCCCAATGAGGAAGGCATCCATTATTCCACTAGAAATTCTACTGGAAACGTATCTCCTCACTGTAAAGAGCCAACAGAATATGATTTTACATTTACTTATGTGATGTTGCATTATGTTTAGAAAGTCCTGCTGTTGAGACCAATGTCATAAATGTGTGGGACTCTTGTGTAAGTAGATGTGTATGTAGGTATATATAAAAAGCGTTCAATGCAGGGAGTAATCACTTTTAAAGCATGTTGAGTGAAGCAATCTAGTTCTAGATCATAGACAGTTCTACAAGTACACTTTTTAATTCTCAGGGGGGATTCTGAAAGCCTACAGCTTACTGAATTGATTCATTTTTGGAGACAGTAAATTGATGGACTCTGCAAATTTTAAGTAATTTATTCAATGTAAACTTTTCAGTTTTCCAGTAATAAGACTGGTTGAGATGCTGTCGTAGTTACAGGCAAAAGTTCTCCATATGTCATGTACTCCATGTTGCTGCAGTTAATGTATTGAGCTTTTTAAAACTACCTAAGAAACGGCCATGCAGAACATGACACTAAAGCCTGTAAACTGGAAGTGGAACTGGATTGTAAAAGCTATGAGGAACAGCATGATAGAGCCAAAGTAACATGCTGCATTTCTTTTAAGCAGTTTAGGTGCTACTTGTGGCTTCCTAACGACAGAAGTAGGAAATACTCAAAAGTGAAACAGTGTTGAAACAAGTTTGTCACCTTTAGTTTGTTTTGGAGTGATCCTTTTTCGGTTCAGAGCTTGTGCAATCCTGTTACATTGAGATGCTTTTCACATTCTAACAATGGATAACTTTACTTTCTGTTATTGTTCTTTTTCATTATAATTGACCTTAAGCAGCCTTGCTTGAGATTGTGCTTGCGAACAGTTACAAACTCTTTGTTCATGTTGCGGTACGTTATGTAACGGAAATGTTTGCAGCATAGGTATATGAAATGTTATAGATGAAGGCAAGTATTTGAAATTAAGCAGCGTAATTTTCATTATCGTTATGGTAATAAAGGAATATGTAGTGGAAATGTTTATATTCTATCTCATCAACAAGGCCTAGCATTTGATCTTGAGAATGCAGTGAGATTATGCTACAGTGCTTCCCTGTTTTCCGTGGTGATATAGTCTTTACTGTTGAATCATAAGAATTAATTGCTGCAAAATCGGTGGTAATTACTTAAAATACTTGACAAAGTGAAGTTGATAAAGCAGCAATGCATCAGAATGCTGTAAAGAGCCAATAGAATATGATTTTATGTTTAGTTAATGTGGTGTTTTTCAGCAGCGTTGCATTATGTTTAACAAGTCCTGTCATTAAGACCAATTTCATATCTGTATAGGACTCTTGTGTAAGGAAATGTGTATGTAAGTATATATAAAAAGTGTTAAATTTTAGCATAATTTGAGCCACTGAGTAAATTCTCATTCTTGTCCTACGCAAGATTTAACACCCATTAATAGCTTTGTTGTAGAATCAAACTCTTCATTGTAAATACTTGCTCTTTGTTTAGTTTAAGTTGTTGAAGTTGATAACTATTTAGATTTTCCATTAGTCTTGATAAAACTAGTCTCTATCAAACTAGTCAGAAATTTTTTGGCTATACCTTGTTCTAGACAGCTTCAGAGATACAATTTACTGTTGAAGCTGGCAAACAACACATCAAAGCTAAGGTTCTGTAAATCCAGGTGTTTTGTTTTTTGTTTTTTTTCTTCTAAAGCTAATCATTATTTTAAAATCAAAGACTGATATCTTTGGCACCTAGTTTCTTAAGCCTTTGTTTAATTCCAGTCTTTGCATGCTGCCGCAATGAATTTAATCCTGCTTGTATTGGTTGTTGTCACTTCTGACTTCTGCTCAGAGTGAATGAAATCAAGTCTGTCTGCAAGTCTTTGCAGAATCAAAGGTCCTGCAGGGTCAGTTAATCTGTTTTCCTTTTGTGAGTTGTATGGATAGTGTCTGTTTTATTTTGTAGTGGCTTATGTTTGGTTACTGTGTTCTAATGTAATTGCTGTTTATTCTGGCAATAAATTTTCAGTTTGGTTTGTGGTTTTTTTAACTTTTTTTGGCTCCGTTTTTTATCAGCATTTTCCCTGCCACTTATCTGTTCTGACTTCTTACATTGTGGGTAGCATATTATTAATAAAACTTTCTATATTTAATGTAAGATTACCTCAGATGTAATCTTTCATACTAACTGTCTCTTTAGAGCTTCAGTAAGTGATTTATGCAGTTATTTTCATTCTCTATCTTCATTTGCTGGCCTACTGTTTAGAAACGTACAACTAATATATATTGGAATAAGTCCTTAGTGCTGATTGTAAATTTCTACTGTACAAAGATTTTTATAACAAAATTAACATAATCTTTTTTTATTATTATTTTTTTACAGATACCAGGTTTTAGTTCTGTCTGCACTTGTTATTTACCAGTGAAGCTACATTGACAATATCCTAGACCAGATATTACCTGTGCTGGGAAAAACTACATCAGTTTTTTTAAATGAAATGACCTAGTCAGCTTGTATAAAGGGGGGAAAAAAGGAGGCAGGGGGGGATGCGTAAGAGCTTTTGTTCTACCACTGCAATTTAGAACAGGGCTTTATGTTGAAGTGCACTGAAAGTGTTTCTTCTGTTACCCTAACCAACACAGCCAGGTCAGAAATGTACACACAGCACTACACACTGCAGTGATACTATGCAGGCTGCTTTTCTTCTTTAGTAGTGTAATTCAAATGACACAATGGTATATGATTTGTAACCTTGATCAGACTTGCAGTATTGTCTACTGTGTCTTTATCTCAGAGCTTGCACTTTGCAATAATAATGTGGTATTACATGGCCTAAAGTTGTTGGAATTCTTTGGTTAAAGTGTGCTGTTTATCCCAAGTCAGCCTTGCAGTCAGTTAGATTACCTTTATCAGGGTCAAGAATCAAGTACGTGATTGCCAAAGAGCATGGAAGTGAATTTGGAATAGCACACATCGAGAGGCTGTAGCATTTTGTGAGAGGCAATGACTCCTGCCTTCCCACTCCAACTAAATTTGGAGCTGCCAAGGGACAGTAGCGTTGATCTCAAATGTGCACAAATTGCAAATTATAAGAAAATCCTGAGACACAGCAAGCTGCTAGAGGCAGCATCTCCTACCCCTGCTGAGTTTTTTATGGACATGTTTCGTCCCTAGCTTCAGAAAGAAGAATATAATTTGATTCACCCTTGAAAAGTTCCCATCCCTGCAGGGTGTCACATTTTGTGCTGAGTCTAAGTCACTGTTTTCCAAATGATACTGACAGGAGTTGTTACTAGCACATATATGAAGTCATATGTGTGCAAAGCCTTGTCTGATTGCTGATAATTGTGATTTTGTTTCAGCATTCTTTTTCTAGGGTTGTAGGAGCATTAGTTGGTACTTAAATATTTGATACTGCTTACCTGAGGTAAAGAGGAAAACACAACTTACAGCATTTTTTTTGCCTATTTTTGTTAATACTTCTGTTACATGACTGTAGTCTAATTGGTTCTCTTTATCTTGCCTTTTCTACTACTGCTTGTGTTGCATCAGCAACGTGCTACAATTCTTCTAGATAAGAAGAGGCTGGATCCAGTCCTGGAGGTCTTAAACAAATACATACATTGTATTTGTTCATACTGAAAATACTAGGGTTATGCTTATAACAATGGTTAACAACGCATTTGTGCTGTGGGGTTTTTTTTTTTAGTGTCTGATATTTCTAAAATTCTCATTTTATTTAAAATGTGTTTATTGAAACAGTTTTATTTCACTTTAAACTGCATTGAATGTTTCATACTTTTCCAGTTTTCCAATGTTAACGATTCTTAAAAGAAACAAAGATGTCCACACACAGTAGTGGTAACATTATGTGTTGCAATGGTATGGAAACTGTTATTCCAAGCAACTGGGAGTAAAATACTTCTAATGATTAAAACTAGAGCTTAGACTAGTTTTCTGGGGCTACAAGTGTAACCACCACAAAAATCTATTTTGGAACTATTGCCTTACACTGTTTAAAGAAACCCGGATACTCTAAAGGATTCCCCAAACACCAGTTTGTTTAGGGAAGACCCTTTTGGTTCTGACACTATGGAAAAGGCAAAACAATATACTGGAGGACCTCTTTAAAAATCCTAGCACTGTGGAGAACTCAGAAAGTGCCACAGCTCATAGGATAATCTAGGGACAATGCTTAAATTAAATATAACTCTGAAGTTTATCGGGGGTTTGGTAGACATCTCTGGACCCCCAGACTTGGAAGCTGATAAAAATGGTTTTAAAAATTTGGAAGTCCTATCTGTGTTTTTTGGTGACACTCTGAGATGTGCACCATGTCTCCAAAGGGATGAATGTTGAGTTAGAGTTATTTTAGACAAGTTCTGATATAATGTGCATGGTTTTCACTCAGGTAAAATTTCCAACCCAAATCAATAGATTATTTGCAAAATAATATGTGCTATAAGCATGTTACCTGTTTAGTGTATTTTGACTTGATTGGTAACTTCTTGCATGAATGTGTGTAAAATACATTCATGGTATTGTCAGTGGCCCTTCTTACATGCTTCCAAAACAATTGTAATCAGTTGCATGCGTGTCAAAAGCAGCATTCTGTTTAAATCATTTGCAGTAATTTCATTAGAGCAGTGAAAGGAAGAATTGTGTAGCCTTGGGATTTTGATGGTTTTTTACACATCCTTTGTATCCAGGACCACTTTGTGACTTAAGTTATGCTTACACTACTTCTTGCCCACACTTTCTCACTCAGTATATTTCTGAATATTTTTTGTAATAGATTGTGTTATTTAGGAAGGCAAGCTGTGCATAGTAACTGCATGATTTCTAGTACTGGCAAATAAAAAGTATGTACGTGGCATTTGAATTCGGTCACCAAATAGGAAAAAAAAAATCAGTGTATTTTCTTGTGGGAACCATTGTTTAATCGGTAAGTTACATGTAAGTGCTTTAAATTGTGAGACACTGGCAAATCTTGTTAGAATGGGAGTTTTTGCTGGGGTTTCTTTGCAATCTATTTTAAAAGCCCAGTTCATGCTAAGGGAAGAACATTACTATTAAGATGAGGTGTCTTGATAAATATAGAACCTGGGATAAAATTGCATAAGGATTTGTAGTGATGTATGGAATCGCCTGGAGGGAGGAATGAGGTTCTAAAATAAAACCAGAAAGAATATGTGCCGTCTAGTCTGAGAAATATACAGGAAGATTCTTGTGCTTACTGCATCATAAAAAGAAAAAAATTGCCCACCTTTGTTGCGTCAAAGATACTACAGTAGTTTTTGTGTCTTAAGTAATACTTTAAAGTGTTTATCTCTGAGTCTTTATTCTGTTAGAAATGAATTGAGAATGCAAATGTAGCAGCACATAGATTACTAGGATACTCACAAAGTAAAGCATGTGTAAAATAAGTCTGCAGCATAATGCTTTAACAGGCTTTTGAAACTTCATGCAAATGTTTTTAATCCACATCAAACATGCTACTGAGTGATAGCTTGCGGACCTTAGAGAAGCCTCATATTTGAATTCTGCTGGTGCAAACCTGACCACATGGTCAGATCATTAATGTTTAAAATCTATGTAGTAGAACAAGGCCATGTAAGAATCACTGAAATTACCATTGCTATTGTGGGTTGGAGCATCTTTAAGTAAGGATTGTATTTTTTATTGTTTTTTTAAAAATCTCATCCCTGATTTACCCTGTCCCTTGCTTAAAACATTGTCCTTCCATTTTTTTTGCTTCTTATTTTGCTGCTGACCATTGTTCTCTGCATGACAGAACATATTATGCTGTACGGAGTGGACTGGGACGCAGAGCACGGAGCCAGGCAGTGGCCCCCTGCACAGCGTTAGATTTCTGTTCTGGTTGTAGCATGGTTGGGAAGGTGTTAGAGGATTCCTTACTACATCTTCAGGTTGGATCCTTGAACCATCTGCAAGATGATGCCTTTAAATTTTCTGCCCACTGCAGAATCTGCAAAACTGGCAGTCTTTGGGGAGGGCCCAGTTTGATTCAAGATGCTTTGAACCTGTGATGTTTCTTTACATCAGCGCCCAGCACTGGAGAGGCTAGTTGTCAAGGTGCAGTGACCTGCAAGCAGTGCTTTTGTCAGCATGTGGTAGCATCCCTCTGCCAACTTCGTGGTTTAGTTTCTGCTGTATCTTTACTGTTATATTTACTGTCTTGATTAATTTTGCAGAAAAATGTTGTCTTAGATCATGACAAGGCAGTCAACTCTGTAGGTAAGCACGTTAAATACTGCCTATTTTTGAACAGGAAGTGGGTAGTCAATTTTTTTACTACATCACTGAGATATCAATAGTCTATGGCTACATAAGAGGCAGTTTAACACAATTCGTGAATATGCCTTCTGACTCTGGTATATCGTGTGAATATATTCCTATTAAATTTTTTCTTTACCATGCATCTAGAAGTAAACTGAAGTACAATAATATAATTGGTTTGGTTCTGTGTGTTTAAATGCCTTGATAGCATTGTTGCCTCCTAGGCATCTAGAATGAATGAGTTCCAGTTAATAGTCCCAAAATATTATGAAAATAGTATGTCTTCAACAAATGCATTTTAAAACATTTTAAAACATCCCTCTGGTTTTTAAGCATCAAGAAATATGAATCTCCCCTGCAAGAAGAGCTCTTTGCCGGCTCAGCCTTCCCTAATCTTTTTTCTTTTCCTTAAATATACTTCAGTCTTTCTGAAACTGTTCCTCCAGGGTAACCTTAGCTACCTCTTGTTTGATTCTGTATTTCACTGTGTTATGGAAATACGGTATGTATCAGGTATCCACCAAGCAGTCTAAATCAATAACTGAGATATTAAATATATCACAAACATCATTCTCAGCATTAGTGACATACAGACATTGTCATGTTGTGTGCCTAAAATAGAATGTGGTATAGAGAGTATGGAATCTGTAGGACCATGATGTTATAATTAATTATAGACTTAAATATTACTTATGGCTGTGCATTTGTTTCTCAACTTTAAATATATGGTATCCTTTTCAGCTTTTTGAGTGTGAGATATTTATATCCTGAAGTTTTTGGCTTTGAAAATATTTACATTTATTCCCTTCTCTGTGGGCATGGAGATTCTTCGTGCAGGTGTCTTCATTGATACTAAAACAACATGATGTCAAGTGTAATCTTAGGGGTCGAGGTTAAAATTTAACTGTCTTTCATCTTATCTATCACCTTTTAGTTGAATTCACTCTTGTTATATGACTTCAGTGATTAAATAAAATCTAACAAACATTCGTTCTAGGCACTTTGATACATATGGACAGATGGGATGAGTTAAGACGCATGGTTTTGTTGTGTTTTTAGCTACCGTTTTAATTGCAATGTAATAAAAGGCTAGTGTTTGAGAGTTTTTTGGCTGCTTACGTTAGTGGGCAAACATAAACGAATAAGAAAATGGCTTGCCTGAAAATCAGAAAAATACTCTTTTGAATAGAAAGAATTGCACAAAGTAATATTCTGATTTTTAACAAAGGTCCCAGAGCAGAAACTAGTATTTGTTTACTAGAGATACAAGACTTTTCCCCCAGTAAATACTCTAGATGTTTTCAAAACAGATATTGTAATGTTTCTTTTTTATCTGCTTTTTTAGATGGAAGCTCTACTGTTTTTTTTAAAAAACTCTGAACATAGTGATAATTAGCCTTTTTTTTTTTTTTTTTTTTTTCCTTTTTTTTTTTTTTAAGTAAAAATATTTAGATTCTTGTGGTATTGTTTATCTGTGATAAAATTCTGATTCTTTTAGGGCCAGAGTGAAAGAGAGGCACAGAATTTCAAAGGTATGCTATTTCTTAACCAGATTTGGACGTAACTGGGTACAGCAAATACTCACAACTGAAGAAAAAACAAATCAGTTTTGAAAGGAAATGTATCATCAGCTTTTCTCTATCCTATTAGTTTACCAAGAACTTTTTGAAGAAGGGCTATATTTTTTTTCTGAGGCTTAGAGTCAAAGTAATTGTTTTATGGAGTATTTAAAAGGTTCATGCACAGGTAACTTGGTATTCAAAGTGCAGTTGGTTCAGTGTAACTCATGTAAGCATCTGTGTGAACTGTATCATTAGTTTAATTTGCCTGTTTTAAAAACAGTATTAGATTAGAGTTGGAAAGATAACACAATAATTTACCAAGTGCTAAACTGGGTTTAAAATCCTCCTTAATGGTATAGCCTGAAGTACGTATCTCGGTTGTGTTAAAGATACTAAAGTTAAAAATAAACGGGAGGAGGAAAGGCATATCTGTGGTGTCAGCGAGGCATGTGGTAAGCTGATGTATAAAGGGAAGGTAATGGATCTGCTTGGATTCCAGCCAGTGGTGCTGGACGCAGGCATTCTGCCGAGGCACATTCCGGGGCATTAAGTGCAATCCCTTCCCTGAGCATGCTGAGCCCTCTGTGTAATTCAACTTCCCCGTGGTCCACTCTGCTGGGGGCTGGGCATACAGCCCGTTTCTTTACCGGTGCAACTTCTTGGTAGTCTCTTTTTCAATTCTGGGCAGCGTTTGACTTGTGAACACTTAGACACGGGTAGCTCTGTTTGAATCTACTATGTAGGCACTATCTTTCAACTTGATGTTACTTTGAATAGGGTATTGGAATCTTCTTTCTGCTCTAAATTTCTGTTTGTAAGTAAAATGTCTTAAGATGGCTTTTTAATGTATGGTTTTTAATATAAGCACTATTGGTGTTAGCATGCAAAACTAAGCGGTGGCGGGATTTCCTTTTAACCTCTCTGTCATGTTAGCAACTTATTCTGATACTACAGCTGTTTGCTACCTTATAGCAACACTGGAGGAAAAAAACTGTATTATCCATTTTTGTGACCACAGAGAGGAAGAACAGAAGGAAAAAGAAATTCTTCATTAGTGGAAGACACCTGTATATTTCAACAAGTAAGCAAATGCTGCAGTAAAAGTCACTCCCTAAAGGTGTCCGAGATGGAAGTTTACATCCTCCAACCTTTGAGAAGCATCATTCCCATTTTCCCCACCAGCCTAATTTTCCATGTTTTCCTATTTTCTTGGCCTTTTAAAAGCAAGATGAATTAGGCATACAACTCCCCACGACGTCTTCTAGAGTGAAAACTTTAAAGACATTCAGAAATGTTTGCAGGGTTAGCCACACGCTCCTTCCCATGCTCAGAGGGATGGGTTACCTCAGGTCTCCTGATGAGGAGCATACACCATTTTGTGAAATTAATTTCTCCAAGGTTGTCTTTGACTAGCAGAATTATTTGGCCACTTCTTTTATGGAATGACCAGAGTAAGCCTGAAGGTATAGACTTCAGCTTTGTATGTTTGATTGTGTGCAACACACTTATAAAAAAGAAATGTTATGAAAGCATTTAACAAAATATAAATGTTTATAATATTATAGCTTTTAATATCAACTTTTTGTGCTAATGGCTATGATTACTTTTCATTGGTCTTGAAAAGCTGTTTTGTAACAAGAAGTTTCAGATAAATATTTAATGTCAAGCTGGGCTGAAATTAATCTAAAGGATATTAATATGCCCAAGGTAACTGTGACCTGCACTTTGTTGAGAAGCTGTGCCTTGAAAATATGAAATGACCTGCACTTCTAGCATGAGTGTTTGTATTCGCTTTTTAAGAGTCTAATGGCGAAAATCTATTTTTAAAATAGCTTGTTTTTCTGATGTGTTGGTAGCAATTAATCCTTATTCAAGGTGTACTATTACAAGCTAAGATTGTTAAATTAAACTGATTTACCTTTCACTTTTCCTGCCTTCTTAGAAAATCTTCCTACTTTAAATGCTACATAATATTGTTTATAGTTGTGGATGCAAACAACTAGACACACTGGACAGTGGAAAGCATATAGGAAGGGATGGCGTTTTCACAGAATCACAGGGGTTGGCAGGGACCTCTGGAGATCATCTAGTCCAACCCCCCTGCCAGAGCGGGTTCACCTAGAGCAGGTGGCACAGGATGGTGTCCAGGTGGGTTTGGAATGTCTCCAGAGGCGGAGACTCCACCACCTCTCTGGGCAGCCTGTTCCAGTGCTCTGCCACCCTCAAAGGGAAGAAGTTCCTCCTCATGTTTAGATGGAACTTCCTACGTTCAAGTTTGTGCCCGTTACCTGTTGTCCTATCACTGAGCACTTCATTCTCTAGCATGGGGAATGTAGTGCACTGAAGCCTGTACTCCTTCATTCCCACAGCCTTGCTCAAAAAGAAGCAAAGGTCCAAAAAACTTGTGTTGTGTTTGATGCTGTCATTTAACATTCTCTGTGCTTCTGGTACAAAGCTATTTACGTGTGGGACCTAAATAGTCATTCACAGCTGCTGCCAGCTTATACCCTGGTGATGGTTATAGCTGCTCACCCTGACACTGGAGAGACTTCTTTTAGACACAGTATTTTGATGAACACTGTTTCTTGGTTAGAGCCCTTGTCTAACCCTGTTCATGTTTCACACATTTAGGAGAACTGACATTAAGCTCATCTCTGTTAAATATGGGGAACCATAAGCACTTGGGAAGACAAAGAGTTTTTAAGAACAAATAGGTGTAATTCACCAATAGTAGTGTGAAATAGTATTAAATATGCCTTACACTAGACAGTCTGTTACGCAAACAGAAGAGTCATGCTTCATTTTTGCCAAGTTCCTCTGGTTCCGATAGTACAAGTTTTTTGTTATTGTAGTTGAACATGTGTGCCAGCTGCTTAGCTATACTTTTGTAGTAACTTTTACTGAGCTTTCCCAAACGTTTTGAGTGTTGGGTATCTAAAGAGAAATTAATATGAAGCTAAACCAAAAGCAAAAGTGTTTACATTGAGAGGAAAAAAAAAATTAACACTGAGAAATAGCTTGTCATCTCTTTTTCAACTCTGTTATCTATTCATTCCATAATCCTATCAAAATAAAGATAAGAAAATAAATATCTGAATCTTATGTTGGTGCTCTTCTGTAGTGGGAAAATGGACCACTGGAACTTCTGACCTACTGTTGTCTCTTCCCAGATAAGAATTTTCTAATTCTTTCTTCCAGTTGACTCTTACGTTGCCTTCCTCTTGTCTCTAAAGAGCATCCTCAGCTGCCGCCTTCCCGCTTTGAACTTCCAGGCTCTCTGTGCATTTTGATTTAAAACAAGCATTTATTTGAGGAGGAATTAAGAGCAGTACCCTGTTCTGAAACTAAAAAATAACTATAAAAAGTGAGTTAGAGACAATGGAATTGGTTTCTTTCTACAGAAAGTGGTATAGCTTAGTATCATTTTAAAGAGCAAAAATATGTGCTTCAAGTTGTCCATGTAGTAACCAAAGCAATTAATTTTTTTAAAAAATTTGCAACTAATTCGTACAGGTATTGCTATACCAACCGAACTATAGCATTATGTGATTTACAGGTCGGAAGGTTTACAAAACCATAAACTTTGAACTTCATTTATGATAGAATGAATAATGAGCACTTGCGTATCTTAGTAAATAGGTGCAAAATGTTGAATAGAAATAATGAAAATATGCACAAAATATTAATTGGAAAGGAATGTTATTTTTTAAGAGTTACTTTGTGTTGATGCTGAAAGGAGTTACATTCTGTTTAGTTGCCTTCTGTAATGCATTAGGGTTTCTTAGCTACTGTATTAACGATAGCTTGGGCTTCCCTCAGTAGAAGCTTTAATGACTAGCTTGAAGCCATTTTCTTTTAAGGAATTAATATTTAGACATAACATCAGCTATGGGGGTAATTAACAGGTTTAGAATAATTAATGAATAAAATTGCAAGGACTGTAATTTGCATTGCCTAATACCAACTTTTAAAGCTTTCTTTAAAGGTTTTTGCTCATTAAAATGTTAAATTGATTTTATTTCACGAACAGTATATGGAAAAATATTGCTGTAATTTCTTGTAGGCTCCATTCGATTTGACACTTTATTGAAATCAAGCCTGGATTAATAATTTACTCTTTTCTCTAAGCAGATACACTAGAGGTTCAAAAAACCTCATTTGGTATTGCTTATTTTAAAACCTCTGAAATTTCATTTTATTTTATGATTGGATTTGCTTGGTTTTTGTAAGAAAAAAATAATTTCACCTTTTAGTGTGTATTGGTGTGGAGAAAGAGATGGAGAGAGAGAGAGAGAGAGAGAGACATGGGCTTTTACATGGGCTTTTGAGTTCAGTTTTGTGCCAAAACCAGTTCCTCAGAAGGGTGGAAAAAAAGCCCTTTAACTGGGACATCAAATGCTTGCATCATGGTTGGCATGCTCTGCTGATGTTCAAATTGACTAAGTTGATAACATTCATACCTGAGAAAAAACAGGAAGCACAACAGATATTTTAAGCACGCACATTGTACCTAACTTTCTGTAGTTTGGTATTACTCCAAATTCATATTTGTACTTAGGAAGTTCCTTTCTGGCCTTCTGAATCATTATAAAAAATGGACATTACTAACTAATGTGGGAGTGACATCCCAAAGCTTCTGATCTGCGGTATGAAATCTTTTGAAGTGTAAAAAATAATAGCTTAGAAAAACTTGATTGAAGATTGCTCCACGAAAAATGTATTTAATAAGTGGTTGCTTAATTGACATGTGACCTGTGGGGTAAGAGATGCCAGACAGCAAAACTACAGTGAAAGAGCTGGGCTAAACTTTTTTTAAATAATGCTTTCAGATGCTATTATAAATACAGATTGCAATCAAAATTACTATTTTATCTAAAGCCCATGTGGAGACCATAAGAATTGGTACTTTATAATTATCAGTAAATTGCTCAGGCTACGGCTCAGCCCAGCTAATTGCTTTCCTTTCTATCGTTTTTTTTTCTAATCAGAGAGGAAACAAAACTATGACCCAACTTAGTAATGGCCACAAAACTATGACCCAACTTAGTAATAGCCAACACTGTGTAGCAGGAGCTGTCGTGCGCACTGGTGTTTCACCAGAGAAGCAAGTTTTGTGCTACCGGTCTGAATGAGGTGCTTTTGGTTATAAGGCAATTATGGTCCTTGAATACTGCTGGGTATGGCAGGGCCTTGAGTGTGTATTTGGGCTATCTCTTTCCCGTCCCTAACAATGTATTGACCATTCAAAGTTGCTTCATTTGTAGAATGCTTTTAATTTCTATGTATAAATAAAGTAAATTACCAGATTTTTTTTTTTCAATCTTTTAAGTATTGTCATGCTTCTAAAACAAATTGGCAAGTTTTTACTATCATTCATGGTTTTACTTCAGGGATAGACTAAAAGTTCTTGCTTTTCTTGAATTACTCTGTCCATATGTGTCTGTACTTGATGCCTGCATCTTAAAAAGGATAAGGCTTGATGGTTACTAACATTTTATTAGCATTGTTATGTGATGTGATGGCATGTAGCTGTTGTGAGAGAAGATACTGTTCTCTGATACATTAATCCTGTTATGCAAGGCCATTCACATAGTCTTCATTACTTATCATTAATCTTCCATGTCATATTTCTTCAAATCTTTTGCCCGTGATCATTCCTTACTTGGAGTCCGTATTTAAATATACGGAATGTGGAATTTGTGAGTAACGTGGGGCTCAGGGAAGATTAATGCAGCACTCTTGGTTTCTCTTGATCTGGGTTTTCTTCTTAATCATTTGATTGTTTTTTCAGACCAGACAGTCAAATTTTATTTCCTGGTTTTTCACATAAAGTCACAAATAATTGCAGGCTTTCTAGACATCACCTACAAAATTATTTGTGAAAGTACAGTGATTCTTATCAGGTTCGTGTGTGTTTAAAAACCCCAAACCTACATTGTTTTTACAATCACTTGTTCTACTTCACTCTCCTAGTAACAGTTAAAGGATTTAATTGGAATCTTGTGAAGTGATTCATAATTTTTCGAAGCCTGTTTCTCATCCGTGCAAAACCACTAGGAAATGGGGGAAAAAAAAATTGTGCTTATGATTAAATATGGAAGAATTAATATATATTATATCAGTATGTGTATTGTGTCATTAGTACTGTGATTCTCTGGTGTTCCTTGATCAAATAGCTCTTACTGTGTTAGAAGTCAATAAATTGTTTTCTGTGTAATAGTGCTTTTATGAAAACATTAATTTTCCTTGTAGTACATGCCTTTTTCAGTACCTGTAAATAACTGTGTAGATTTTTTCTTAAGCTGTTATTAGCTTAAGTAATTTAAATAAAGATTAATATATAGGTGGTTTCATTTTAATTATGAGTAAAATTAAAGTGCTTTAAACTGGTTTGGCAGAAAGGTGGCCAAAATTGGTGCTGCACGTCAAGAAGACAGCATTGATGCTTTTGCGTTTTGTGTACTTGGGAGTAAGCAAGACCCTTCTTACTCAAAATGTTGAACATCAAGTTGGGGTTTTACTTCTATTGTGGAATTTGGGGGGGGACAAGTTCGTGTTTGTGTGGTGTGTGGGTTGGGTTTGTTTTATTGTTCTTTTTTTTTTTTAATGCAAGGGCTTTTACTCCTAATTTTACTCTTAGGAAGCAGTTCCAGTCATTCGTATCTTTTCTCATTGACCTAAAAGACCTGCACTTGATAAGCAACTGTAAAAATTAGGTGCAGAGATTTCAGAGGATCTAACCAAGTTGCTTGCTACTAAAGGCGTATTTAATTTTGCTAGTAACATTTCTAGGTATTTACAATTTTTGCAGATGTAGTACAATACATAGATAATTTAAAAATAAAAATATTTCCTATTGTAGATATGTAGAGACTTGTTATTGGTAAAGTACCAATGGTAAGTACCATTGATTAGTAAGTTTAAACAAAGCTGTGGAGCAGACCGAAAAGTAAATGGTATGGATAATAAAATAATAGCAGTCTTGAGGTCTGTAATTCTTTCATGGATTAGATACATGATATTTTGCTGGCATTAAGTTCAAAAACCTGTTCCTTCACTATTTGTAATTTGACTTCAGTCATGCATAGACTTGTTGACAGCTATTTACTAGAAGTCTACCTTTGCAAGAGACTAGTACCCTGCTGTGTAGCAATAAAAATATCAACATACCAGCTGCAAGAACTATTTTTCAGCTGTATTAACATGCAAGCATTAGAAAATGGGAAAGACTTGCACTTTGAGCAGAGGTGTGCAAATACACTTCATTTCTAATCTTAATTGCTTGGCTGCTTGATTATGCTGTTTTCATTAGAATTGTGCTTTATCTTGTGTATCTTTATTAAATATCAGTATTGAAATTACTTTTTCAAGTTATCTGTATTAAGAAAATGGTTCTGCCTAACAAGTCCCAAGCTGTGTTTAGAGCCTGTTGTGGATTAAACTCTCTTGTTAGTAACTTGAAAAGACGCGTTCTACGGTCTTGTCTGTCTGTGGAGGTGTTAGTGTATTTGACACAGTGCAACTCACGGTATATACCAGACAATGCCATTTTGTAAAAGACATTAGTGAAACTCTTGAGTTGGTATCGAATAAATGAAAATATTTGCTTATAAACTTTTGAAAGTTGTAATGTCACTATCAGGAGAAAGCTGTGCTTTTCTTGCCTCCTGCCACACACATACTTTGAGGGTACGCTGATAACTGGGTTCACTTTCTCTGGCTTCCTGCTCTGTGAACTTAAAATTTAACCTTTCCTCTGAGCACATCAGTCCAGTCTGTTTTGCTGTAGTGCTACACTGCAAGGTCAAATCTAATGATTTATTTTTTGGCATTTCCAGTTGAATTGGTTTTGGTAATGAGGAGAAATTAATGTTCTCAGTTTGAGGCTGCAGCTTTTAAAAGTTTACCAATTCTTTTGGTCGTAGGTTCAGAGCTAGGAACAGTAAAGCTAGTCAATTAACTGTTTTTGTCATCTTGCTCTGTTTGGTTTATTTGTTATGTATCTAGAAGCTAACCGTACCTGTAATAGTCGTTGGCATCTCTGTATCTTTTCTGGCTCTGCATTCACATTTTTAAGATGTGGAAGAAGAATGATGAGAATTGTGTACAGTATTCAAAAATGTGGGTACACTAGTGGCATGGTGATTTTCTTCTTTTTTTTATTCTTTCATCATTCCCTGATTATCCTAGCCTTAGATTTGTCTTTTTGATTACTATTGGGATTTAGCTGATGTATTCAGAGAACGATGTACGGTGATTCCAGTTTCACCCCCTGACTAGTAGTAGAACTGGTATCATTCGTCATGTGTAATTTCTTTTGCATTTACATGGAATTTTATCCTTCAATCATTTATACCTTTTGATCAGATTTATTTTTGATTACACCAAATAATTTTCTATAATTAGTAAGCCTTTTGACTTTTTTTTTTTTTTTTTTTTAAATCAGCCTTCTAGATCTTAGATGTGCTGAACCACATTGAACCTTGAGGAACTTCACTGGTAAAATCTCTTGTATGAAAAACTGTTTATTTCTGCTCTTGCTTTACTTTGTTTTAACAAGTTATTTAATTTTATGGGGACCTTCCATTTTGTCCTGTGTTAGCACAGTTTGTTTAGGGGATTCCTTACCATTTGTTAGGTAGCTTGTCCAAACTTCTTGAAAACTCAGATCTGTTCCATCACTAAAATCATGCTAACGCACCTGCTTATCAATCCTTCAACTACTTCTAGTAGTAGTGACTTCCCACTACAAAAGTTGTTGACTTTTCCTGTACATTTATTCATATGCTTAGTCTTGCTGGTTTTGTTATAGTTTAAACTGTTTCCTGTGGTGGAGGCCTGGCTCATCTGTACCAAAATTCCGTGCCCACTCCCAAAAAGTTAATTTTTTTGTTTCAGTGTTACAGTATTTGACTGTGTCATTGCTGTCTTACAGAGTAGGTTTAAGGAATAAATTTCACACCACAGTTATTAGATCATCAGTTTCGTATTTTACTTTGCCTGTAAATTTTGGGTAAATACTGTCTGATCCTAATGACTTGTTGATACTGGCTTTATCTAGATTATCTTCTGCTGATGATTGCTTAAAATGCTTTCTCTGTTCTACTCCTCTGGAGAAAGAGTCTGTTGCGGCAACTTCCATCAACTCTTCTATAGTGAGCATCGGAGAGGGAGGGGCGGAATCAATGTAGCTTTTATGGTACTTCTCCTTGAGTTCTTCCTTCATGTCTCAATCACGTATTTACCCCACTGATTCTTTCTTATCGTCGTGCTGGCTCTTGGAACAGGTTTTAATTGAAAATTGAGAGTTATTAGAAAGTTGGTTTTAAAACTTATTTTTGCTCTGCTTTTTTACAATTTCTAGTTAACTAGCTGAAGTTTATGGGGAGTCCTTCCCCATCCCATTTTCACTGTTTAGGAGCAACATCCACTTTTAGAAAGATGCTTTTCTACCTAAAATGGCCTTCTCCAATGTCGTTTTTAATCACGCTGGCTTTTCTGGAGCTTTTTTATTATTTTTGCTTGCTTGTTTTTAGTAAGTGATGTGTGTTTACTATGAACTTCTAACTATTTTGCAGATGATCCCTGTCACATGCAGGCATTTACGCTTTGAGGTGCTCCTTTTAACTAGCCTCTTCATTTTCATGTAGCTTACTTTTGTGAAATTTAACTTTATAAGATAGATATAATTTTTTGTTATTCAAAAGAGGTTTAATATGAATATATTACAGTTACTATTAGTAGCTCTTTTATTCAAGATGTAACTGGCTTTGTGAACTGTTCCTGCATCAAAAGTTTTTTCTACTTTTTATGGCATCTTGCTGAAGGAATTACTTGTGGTATTTAAAATACTACAGTTCTCACAGTTGTGTCATATTTACATCTCTAACAGTAAGAGATTTCAGCTACTGAGTAGTTGCTTTTCTGCTTTCATAGCTTCTGCAGTTTTCATTAGTGTGTACTATTATATTAACTCTTGGTCACATGGCTTATAGTACCACTCTTAATTTTTTGCTTGGGGGATGCTGTGCTTACAGACCTGTTGGCTTTCCTGTGGATTTGTGGGTAAGGGGAGAACAGTGGGAGCCATTTACTTCAAATTTTTGTAAGGCCTTCAGCACTGTCTCTCACAATATTCTGGCATCCAAGTTAAGATACTACAGTCTGGACGGTTGGACAACATGAGTGAAAAAATGGTTGAATGATCGGCCTCAGAGGCTAATGGTTAATGAGTCATACTTGACCTGGAGGCCAGTGAAAGTGAAGTACTGTAGAGGTCTGTCCTGGGACCTGTCCTGTTTAATATCTTTACCAATGAACCAGAGGAGGTGACAGGGTTCACTTGTCAAATTTGTAGACAACACCAAATTGAGGAGATCCAGTTGATACACAAACCTGCCATTTGGAGAGACCTAGATAGGCTAGAGGAATGGCACAACAGGAACCTCATGAAATTCTAAAAACAAATGCAAAGTTCTACACCTGCAAAGGAAGAATTCTTTGCAGCAATACTGTCTGAGGAGCAGCTCTGTGGAAAGGGATCTAAGGGTTTTGGTGGACAGCAACCTGAATGTGAAGTTAGCAGTGTGCCTTGGCTGCAAAGAGGACGAAGTATCCTGGGCTGTATTAACAGTAGATTGGGGAAAGGAAAAGAATTATCCCCTTTAACTTGACATTCTTTAGACCGTATCTAGAACACCAGTTCTAGTCTTGAAACCTCCGGTACAAGAAAGGCATCGACAAGCTGGAGTGAGTTCAGTGGAGAGCCTGCAAGACAGTTGGGGGCTGGAACACTTGCTCTGTGAAGAGAGGCTGAGGCATCTGGGCTTCTTAATCCTGGAGAAGAGGCAGTTTCAAGAGGACCTGATAGCATCCTTCCAGTGCCTGAGAAGAGGTCATCAAGAAGATAGAGCCAGGTTCTTCACAATGGTGAATGGTGGAGAGGACGAGGCAGAGTGGGCATAAATTGAAATAAAGAGGATCTAGCCGGATGTTTAAAAAAAAAAAAAAAAAATGTTACAAGTGTGGTGGGATGTGCACAGTAGGATTTTATGGCTCTTACATTAATGTTAAATTTTGGTCCCTTTAAGTTTGGACTGGTTGACACGGTAATTCTAACATTCTTTTAATATTGTATTTCCTAAAATAAAAGGAACAGGTGCTGAAAAAAGGTAAGAATGTTTTGGGCTGCTGCTGTTGCAATTAGATGGTGTTCCCATTCCACAGTACTTGGGTTAGAATGCTGTTCAAGATTTACAATCTAATAGTGTTATTGGACCGTATCTGGTCCTGTGGTTTTTGGGTTTGGTTTTTGAATCCACAGATAGTCATTATTTCAATGTTAATGTTCCAGCTATTCAGAAAACAGATTTAGAGAGAGTTACAAATACAGACGTGAAAACAAATTCTTAACAGAAAATATGTATAGGTAAAAGCAATTCCTTTCAGGCACTTCCAGACTTGGAAAAGTGATGAAAAATATCATTAGATCTTGGTAAGTAACTTGGAGATGTCAGATACACAGGAGCCCTACCTTTATTTGTTGTGGAAAATCACATAATATTTAGTCTTTCATTTAATATAGAAACTTTATCCTAGACTATTAGTGAAAACTTGCTGTTGTCTGAACTGTTCTTAACTTGTAGAGGCAGTATTATTTCCTCCGTTATCCTCAAACACATTTTTCAACAGGAATTTGGTACTATATGATAGAGCCTTCTGAGGAAGCTCTCTTAAGCTCTGATTATAGTTGCATTAAATGGTAGCCTTCTAAAACTTGGAATAAGAATAAGATGGTTTGTGCTGTTGTTTTTGGTTGCCTTAACAGTCTGTCACCTGAAATTCTCTGTAAGATATATTTTGATTATTGATAATTTTACAAAAGTGACTCATATAGCTGAAGTGTATTAAAGCTTTTTTTTTTATTTGTGCTCTGCTAACTGAACTCCCTCACACTTCCAGTTTCTCAGTTTGAGAAGTGATCTTTTTCTCAGAAAAACATGAGAACAGCCATACAGTTTCAGCCAAGGAAGAACAGAGGAATCGGGCGAGTATATATGGTACTTTTTCTGGTATTCTGGCCACTTGTGGTTTGGCAGACTAAGGAGAAACCATCTTTGGCTTAGGAATTACTGGCTTTCAGGGTGTTTGGGGTTTTTTTTCTTTTCAATGATCATCTCCAGTTTTCACTTGAATGCAAAAATTTTTCATGTCTACAGCATAAAATGGCAACATCTAACAGCTGGTTATGTCGTGAAACATCTCCTGTTGGTTTTGAGCATTTGGTATCCAAGACAGCTACCTCTTTTTAATGTTTCAGGTATAAGTCAAAATAGAAGCTAGAAACAGACTTAAATGTTTTATCCAAATTCTGTATTTGCAATTGAATACAGTGCAAAGTATCTCAAGTGTATAACTAGCAAGTTAAAGTTAAATTAAAAGCTTCTTTGTAACAGGAATGTTACCTTTCATAATGAATCCTATTTGTAATAACTAATGGAATTGTGAATACAGAAATATTTCAGAAATCTAGCACAACTGATTGCAGAAAGATGCAATGGCAGATACTTACGCAGCATTCATAGAACCATAGAATCATAGAATTGCCTAGGTTGGAAGGGACCTTTAAGATCATCGAGTCCAACCGTCAACCTAAGACTGCCGAAACCACTACTAAACTATACTTGTTTCATACAGGTTGGAACATAATGATGTGCTTAGTCATTTCATCCTATCTTCAGCAGTTTTCTTAGAGCAAGAAATAACACAGATTGCCATTGCAAGACAAGGTCATTTCTTGTGTTCTTGACACAACATAGAGAAAATGATGGATTTCTTGAGATTGGTCTACATTGTGATCCCAAAATTGCAGACTAAACAAGAGATGCAGAAGTGAAGTTTAAACTGGCTTGCTGATGGCCCAGAATCAGTAGCATGTTTATCACCACAGCATGACTGTTTGATCCTGCTGAGAACCTTCAGCAAAAGATATACGAAGGGGAAGTCTGAATTGTCCTTAACTGCATTTAACACATGAAGAAACAGCTGCATTGGAATTGGGGAGTACAGTACGCTGCGCTGAAAACTTTTTTCTCTGTCTTTATATGGGTTAACGGATCCTTTGTCCATCTGTAAGCTTTAGGCGGCAGTTGCCAATTTTGTCTCCAGCCTTGAATGTCGAAAGTGCAATAGCCAACATGTTCCCTTTTTAAAAGCAGGTAATAGGTTCCAGTTGGGCTCTATACTACCAGGATTCTGGTATTTTCTAAGAGCATAAATATTATGCTTACTTTTCTATTGTAATTTCAATAGAAATGTTCAAATAATCCTTAAAAAGCCAGGAAGGATTGCAAAGCCAGGAAGGATTGCAGTTACACACGGTACAGCACAGTTCACTTAGTCCTTCGTTAAAGTCAAGTTAACCAAACCTAACCAGTAGGCTTTCTCACCTAAGTTGTAGCCTTGCTAATACACCTGCACTTGTAGGTGAAGCAAAAATGATCATTCCTGTGTTGTCAGGTGAAGAAGAGTGTATTATAAATTCTAATCCTATTTTAAAAATGTATGTGGCCTGTGATCTGCTGCCTTCCTGCATCTGAGGGTCCCTAGGAAAAGTGCCAGCAGTGAGCACGCTACACCAAGTGTAGCGATTTAGTCTGTCAAGCTGTGCTGGGTATTAGGTGATATATTCTTAAGGGTGTCTCAGAATTTGAGCTTGCTCTGTTGCATATAATATTCTTATGTTGGTGTCAGTAATGCTTTCATGTTGTTGAATGAATGGTCTTTCTCAACAAATTCCAATGAGCAATTTTCTCATTTTTTTAAGAAATGAATGTTCCCTACTGTTAAAAGTGATATTCTGATGCTAAGATTTCCTCTTTTCTCCAGTTTGTCACCATGTATATTAAAAAACAGTAGTCACAGGGATTAGCACCACCAGTATGCTAGAAAATTATTATATTAATGAAAAAAATCCCTGCCTTTAAACAGCTTTTTTACTAAAAGAACTTATGTATCATTGTCTGTAGACCAATCTATAAACTTACCTGACATTACTTCAATACCCAGCAATCTCAATGCTTTTGCAGAATGCACTAATTCTTTTTTTTTTTCTGCAGCCCATGCATTCTCTTTTTTATTTTGTAAAGTGTCTTTTCTGTGTCCTGAAGCGCGCTTTTTGCATTGTTCTTGTTTCCCCTTTCAATAGTACTCCTCACTCTGGCATTTGCTGATTATCAGTCGCATTCCAAGGCATAACTTGTGAAGGGAAGGAAATACACTCAAGCTTGCCTCTCTAGGACTGTGCATGATTCTGTGCAGTTTCTTTTTCCATTTAATTTGCCTGGAATTTTTCTTTTCTTTTGTCAGTGGTATTTGAAAGCAGGCTGTTGCTTGCACCATTTGTTGAATGTCAAAGGTATGAGGCTGCTGCTATGCTACAGTTTGTTTGTTGGTGAATAAGACCTGAAGCTCTTCAAAACCAGATCCGTCTTGGGATAATTGTTTTGTTTCAACTAGGGGGTCTTTTGATCACAAGTGGGGAAAGGAATCACAGTTCATTGTGAAGCCGTCAGCTCTTGAGGTCTGCATGGCTGTGCTGCAGTACTTCTGATCAGTTTGAGAATACCTTTGAGAAACCTTTGTGGATCCTGATTATGAAAGTTGTATGCTACCAACTAATCTATCGCTCCTCTTTTCTGTTTACATAGAGGAGTAAACAAAAGAACTGAATTTTCTACCTGTATTACATTTTTTAATTAACATCAGTCCTTGGGCACATTGTTTAGCAATTTGTATTATTGGTGACTGTTAGTGAACATTTTCTTTGTTCTTTCAGATCACTGAGCATCTTCTTTATTCTTTTTTTACTTCTGTCTGGTTTTATGCATGACTTCCTTCCATCCTCCATGGTTAATTTACATTGAGCTAATTTACATTGGATTTCAGCTGTTAGAAACTTTTTTTTTTTGCTTGATGTACAGTTAACCCTAGCTTTGGCGGGGGGGTGTGTGGTGTGTAGAAAATTCATGTCTGTCATACTCCCTTGTCCTTATTGCAATCTAGTGTAGAGCTTATTTTTTGTCAAATTATCTGAGTTGAAGAACCTGGCTGATCCTACATTGCTGGTAAGGGTTATGACCTGTGAAATTTCAGACATTTACACTTCTAGTCATATTCTTTAACCATGAATGCCACCCACTACCTACAGATTCATCTTTTCTGGTATCCCTTTGTGCCATACAATGGTTTTAATTATCATTTAAAACTATTGTGTTTAAATTTGTTGTGGAAAAATGTGTATTGGTGTCCATGTATTTCTCTACTAATTTTCTAGCTATATAGACTTACTGTTCAGTTACTCCTATTGTTGCATTACTTTGGATGTCTAATTAATGCATTTCTGCCTCATATTTTCATTGGGATCTGTCCTGACATTTCCGAAGATGTGTTCTCATATTTTAGCATATTTTGTTCCTCAATGACTTCTATTTTTTCCACTTGTCTTCTCTTTCTAGTATTGTTTGGTCTGATTTACTGCCTTTCTTTATAGGTTTTGGAATTGTAATTGCCATTGTTAATTCTGAGATCCAGCAGTTCCCTCTCAACAATGATAATGGTTTAATCAAATTAGAATGGATAATGTTAATTGGTGCACTCCCACTGTTAGAAGTCAAAGAAAGAAAATACGGTTTAGTGTCTTCATTTAATATTTTATGGTCCTTAAGTACATTTAGTCTGTCATTGTTACTGTGGTTGTTTTCTAGACCCTCTTCTGTTGTGAACAGGTGACTCAACAAAAACGATGTTTCAAATATATTTTCTTGCACATTTGCTATTTTTAGTGTATGTATCTTAAGAAAAAATTATTTGTAAGTCTGTAGGTTGGGATGTAAGATTATAGCCGTTTTGTAGCAGCTAAAATATAAAAGTCGCCTGGTCCTACAGTGAAGCAGAGAAGACAATACAGATAAACTATGCAGGGAGATCTCCAGGTTAGTGGTTTCTGTGGGATTATGTGTTTGCTGGTGTTTGGAGGTATGTTCCTGTTCAACTCCTGAAATATTCTCAAACACAAATCATCTGGGAGTAAGAGATTGCTGGTTCCCTTGCACAAAAGGGTGAAAAAACTTGTTCAATTTGCTTGCCTATGTATGCTAAAGCAATATACATAGAGTTCCTTTAAAATTCAAGTGGTGTTTTGCCAAATGTCAGTCATAAAGAAATAGTATCAATATAACCTCTCTCTTTCTGCACTTTATTCTACAATTTTTAATTCTAACAGAATATTACTGCTTTGTTTCAAGGGGTAGTTAGAAGGCAAGTAGATATTTTTGAATATCAGTTTTTTAGATTTTCCATCATATGGAGAAAATTCTATTCTATTAAAAAAAAACCCTACACACAAAAATACTTAACAGTATGTACTTTTCATAAGCTGCTTGTTTATACCAGTGCTGTTATTTTCCAGTTAATAGAATGCTGTGTATAGCTGTTTGTGTAAGTGTGCTTGTAGTTGTGCAGGTACACACACACACAGAATAAGATAACTGATTTTTGTCACAAGAAAGGGAAATCCTTACATGTTTCTTTACAACTAACATGCATGTAATTTTGAATAGTGATTGCGTTGCGTTTTATTCTTATGAGTGGTTCTGACCCCAAGTTGGGCCCATGCCCTTAGTTCCTGAGGTCCCAGCAATTGGCTCTGTATTATGCTAATAGTTTTCACATATATAAGCACTCGTCCAACCTAGACGATTCTATGATTCTACTTTGTAAGATTTGAGAAAACACAAGCTTCAAAAAGTCTCTTGTACACTGTGAGAGGGAGAGGGCTATGCTGCCAGGTAAGGTAGTTGACGGCTTAAGGCAGCTGTGTGTGGTTCCAGCTGTGTGTGTTCAGCCTTTGGGCACTGAACATTGACATTATGTACAGTGATCGGCTCCTGTGCATGAAGTTTGATGTTTCAGGCTCGTCGTCCTAGGCAGCTAGTGAGCATTAGCCTTTTAGATGTATAAGAATTTTAGCATTTTAACCAGTTCAGGTGATGGTCTTTTCCAGCGTTACCTGTCTTAAATTGTTTCTGCAGGAGCAGAGTGAGGTATATATTAAACACCTTGTCTTTTTTCACTTGCTTGTTGTAGAGCCTGAGAAAGCCTTCTTCATTGCTCTTACAGATATCGTCAGTTCACCTGTTTACTGTTGTTTATGCCCCTTCCCCAATCTGAAACCTGTATCTTCTTGTTGTTTAGTCTTGTTATGCGTGTAGTTTATATAGGTCAAAACAACAAAGCTTTAATATTTTTCTAGGTAAGAACAACACTAAAATAAATTACTCTGTGATCTTTTTAGATGGGAGGAATAGATTGAGCTCTAGATGTGTTTTACAAGATTGAATCATTCTTGTAGCTCATCTTTGAACCCTATCTGCTGCTTTTTTTTTTTTTTTTAAATGAGTTCCAAAATTAAACTCAAGTGTTTGGTTTGACAAGCTCATGTGTGAAGGCAACATAATATCCATACTTCTAGTCAGGATTTTTCTTGTTTAATTCCCATTGGCAGGAAATCTTAAATTTATAATGTTCAGCAAAATATCTGTAGTAAGCCCTGAATCAAAGTGTCACATCCTGTCCAGGAAACTTTTCAATACGAGATATGAAGAAGTGAATGGATCTAAAACTTAAAATCAGAAAGGTATAGCTTTTGTGCAGAATGAGAATAGTATATGTGGACACAAAATGGAAAAAAAAAAAAAAAAAGGCATTGTACCATGTGTGTGGGGTGGAAGTCTCATAGTTAAGTTTTGTGGTGACAGATGACACTGCCAAATTTCTGCTGAAGTGATGAAGCAAGTCTAGTGCAAGTTGTGGACGATGGTTAGAGGCATATGTTCTGGTGACTTTCTGTCCTCGTACATCTTAAGAGAAGAAAGGCAAAGATGCAACAAACTCAGGAAGTCATTGGTGGTAATGATGAAGGCTTGGGGCTCTTCAGTTACTGGAAAGCAGTTGGAGGAAGATGACTCTTTGGTGGATGTGTTCCAACTAAATGCCTGAGGCAAATTGCTTCTGGATTCTGGGACAGAAGGTCCAACATAAACTAAGAGCAAGGAATAAGCTGAAAGTTTGAGAGAAAGACAGACAAATTTCTTTGCCTGGTCTTTGTACCCTGGAAGAAGTAAAACAAATGAGAATATAGCTGAAAAGGAATAGATGTGAGTAGGACACAAATGGCAGAAAGCAAGGAAAATATAGAAGCAGTAGGTTGGTAAGATTTACTTCATGGGCAGACTTTCTCTTCTGTATTAAGGTTGTTGGAAACGTGACCACCTCTAATCATTTTTCACCATTCATCAGCTGACGATTGCACTCCCCACAGCCAAACTGTGAGCATTCCCCATCCCGCTTCAGGCAAAACTGACTACATTAGTGCATATCACTGGTGCTAAAATGGTAAAGAACAGTGGACAAGAGGGAAGGAAAATAGCCTCCTTTAGCTGGAACATCTGTTTGCAGAGTGGATGTCTGTGATCTTAATGAAAGGGCACTGTATCAGTTTCAAAAGAGACCTGTAATATCCATAGGCCAAAGCACGGAGTCAACAAAATAGCACTAGAGCTACTGGATCAGGTAAAGAAAGAGATGTTAATGGTACAGGGTGAATTTATCTTTTGTGTATGAGGCACTAACTGGGGAAAGGGAAAGGGAATGGCAGAAAAAGTAAAACAATTTGGAAAGATCAACAGGTCTTTAAGAACCCATAAGATGGGTAGGGTCCTTTGGGACCTCAAATCTAAAACTCTTCTGTAGCAGGTAAGCATATCGTATATAAATCAAGTCACAAATTGCTCAACTTCCATTTTAAATCATTATGGCTTGATGCTTTTGTTTTCCTAATCTTCTAATTGGAAGACTGTTCCAGAATTTCATGTTGTTTGGGACAATCTTATTTTTAAGCTACCTTTATTTCTGGTCAGTGTTTTGCCCTCACATTAACATTTTTTAAAACTATAATCATTCTTCTTAATAGGTGATACCTTTCCTTCACTACTTCATTTTTTTTTTTATATGAACAATTTTATCTCTTTTAGCTCTCATTTTGCTAGGCCAAGGAAGCCAAACTTCTTCAATGTGTTTCTCTCTCAATATGTTCTTTGTTCTCCTGATCATACTAATAGCTCAGCTCATCACCTATAGTATTAGAAAGTGTGCTTTAGACCCTCAGATTTTGATCTGGATTTGAATGGAAATATGTCTTTGAGAAAGGGATACTAAGAGAAATCACGACAGAATCATTTCCACCAATTATAAACTGCAAAACAAATGCTAATAATAATGGTAAAGCCTGTGTGTTCCTGGCAGTAACAGCTGCCACGTTTTTTCACAAAATAACTGTGTGCCCACAAAGGAATATGCTAACTGTAGACTAGATCTTGGTCAGTGAGGACGTTGTAGAAGCTTGACTAACAGTATACAGATGTCAAAATGAGTTTGAATGGAAAATAATAATAAAATTTTTAAAGATGCATGAGTTTTGGTTTGATTTAGTTTCTAATCAAACACAAAGTTTGAGAAATTAAATAAAGCAGTGATTTAAGAGCCTAGGAGCTCGGTTATGGAGGAAGCACAGAAAATAATTGGAATTTTAATACCAAAAAAGAAAGAGAAACTTCTAGGAAAGGACTCCAAACATAAAGGAAAATACACGCCCCTCAAAAAACAGAAGACTAGAGCAGGAGCTTGACTACATGGAAGGTCAGAGGGGATAGTGAGACACACTAGAAGTCAAGCAAATTACATTTTATGAAAAATATTTGGCTGAAGACAATGAAGAGGCTGATGTTAGATATTTAAAATGCTGAAATGAAACACGGCTAAAACTGAAATGAAAATTTTTGTCTTAATTTTAGATTAGAAAAATACAGTAAGACATGATAGAAAAGGCAGAAGATCTCTGTATGTATTTGCACCTTCAAAGTGGAAGCGAAGTTCAGATCTCGGTATGCTCCTAGCAGAATTGTCTATATCCAAATGCCCATGGTACCTGACTGTACTAGCAGAATTGTCTATATCCAAATGCCCGTGGCTCCTAACACTGGAATTTAAGTGGGAAAAGTGGTGCAGGTGGTTGTAATCCTGTTGGATTTACCTCACCAGTTTATGATATTTGGAAGAAACATAAGTGGAAAAAAGTCATTAAGAATATAGGTGCAGGTGAGACACATGACAAAACACAAGGAACTTGCTGTATGTAGATGATTTCAGACTAATGAAGTATTTTTACAGTGGTTTTACTGGGGGTACGGAGGTAAATACACTGTTCCTTGGAAAAGTTCTGGCTTCCAAATTCCCTTTCTTGAGATTTTTCCCAGTTGGTGCCAAGGTAGGAAATATGAGAAGGAAGGATAAGGCCATATTAATTCATCTGGGGGCAGGGCTGCCAACATTTCTGCTTGAGTTAACCAGATCACCTCCTAAGTCATCTAATAGCAGTCTTACCTTTGAGAAATCATGCAGGATGGATTAAATACTGGAGGACAGGGAAGGATAAATGTACCAATTGTCAAAGGAGGGAGAGGAGTCAAGGAGAGTGCAGTCATCTTAATATTGATGTCGTGTCCCCCCCCCCGCCAAAAAAAAAAGCTTACCAAGCTGCCAGGTAATGAAGAGATTAATAATTGTCAGCATGGGCAAGAATAAATAATGTCAAACTAGTTTAATTTCTCTCTATGATAAAACAGATGAACCTGTGAATAGAAACAAAGCAGTAGCTGTCATGTATTTTGACTTTATTTAAAGGCTTTAATAAGACTGTCTTTTGAGACATTTTCATAAGTAATGCAGAGAATTGGGGTCTAGGAGAAACTAGTGTACAGTAAGTGCCAAATTGATTGGATTAGTATTGCTATTGATTAATTGTCGATGAATTGCTCTCAAAATGAAAAGGTATATTGAGCAGGTTTTCTTTAGAGACCTGCCTGGAGTCTGGTGGTTCTTTCTGTTTTTTACCTTGTGATCTGAATCATAGTACGGGAGTCATTCTGCAGGGGACACAAAACTGGGAAGGGACTGTGCTGGAGAACCAGATCACATTTCAGAATGATCTTGCAAAACTGGAAGAATAATCTGCAAACCAGTAGGTGAAATTCAGTGGAGATGAGAAGACGTGACACTTATTCATGAATAAATCAGAGCAGTCCTTCAGAAAAGGATTTGAATTGTTTTTTATTTGATAGCAGTATACTGTATGAAAAGGTTAGCCTTCCCCTGGCATGTACAGATAGAAGTGTAGCCAGTAAAACGAGCAAAGTCAACCTTCTTAATTTAGCGTTATTGGAGTCGCTGCTGGAAGGCACACTGTATTCCACCTGGGGAGTCACATTTCAAGACTTGGACCCCTTGAAGGCTGAACAGAGGTATCACAGGTGATCAGAAGCGTAGGAAACATCCCTTGGAGGAAGAGTAAACCATTTTCATTTGTTTAGCCTGCAGAAGAGAAGACAGAGTGTGGTTTCCTAATATGTCAAGGGCTGTTGCAGAAGAAATAAAGGAATAATCTCTTGTGTCAGTGGTGACCATAATAAGTAAAAAGAGTCCAAACTCAATGAAGAAAGACTCAAAGGAGATACTAGAGAAACCTTTCTAAATGTCAGATTAATGAAGTAATAAAGCAGATTGTGTGAGAAGGCTTTGAATTTTTATCATTGCTAGGTTTTCAAGAGCTAGTTAAAGACATGTGTAGCTATAGTTTTTCCCACTTTTGAGAGTAAGGTGGAAATGCATTTTTTTAAAAAAAATTTGTTTCCTTAACCTGTAGTTTTTCTAAAAGTTTCTGACTGAATGACTGCCTGGAACAGAAGTATTCAAGTCGAGGCAAGGTAACATCAGCAGTTACATTTATGTGGCCCTCTGTTTGAATTCACCTTCTTTGAGGAGGAAACCTTTTCTTCATTATAATGAAAGAAGGGGAGGGGGAGAGGGGGAGAAGTTGCTCCAAACGGTAGAAATTATCTTTCTTTCAGGAAGATTCTTATTCATATTGGCCAAAATGATCAAGTTTTCCTTTGATTCAAACGTAATATATTTGATTCAAGAGACATTTTATTTTGAAATATCTTTTTAATGCTCTAGTAAGAATTTGTATTCTAGCAGTTGATATCTTCAGATTAGTGTTAGACAATATGTTTTTGTTTGTATAATCATAGCTTTCAGGCAGAAGTCTTTCTCTGATTTGAATTTGAGAGGAATCTCTTCAACATGACTGTCAAGATTATTTTAGCCTTCTAACACTAACTTCACTTTCTCCGCTTCTTCAAGGGTGGTCATCTATGTGCTTTTTTGCTGTAATCTGTATATACAGAAGACCTGTATAGCTTAATTAAAAATTCATTGCCATTTTATGTCTGACAAAAAGCTAAACAACGCATTAGACTAACATTACACTTCTATATGAGGCAGTGTAATTACATGAAAAATAGCCTTAACAGTAAGAATAAAATTTATCATAGGATAGTGCTAATGCATTTATATGCAATGAGAGTAGGTTTAATTATAGTACATTTAAGATTGGTATGCCAAGAGCAATAAACTTTACAACAACATTCAAAAGTTTAATAAGCATGAAACATCATAAGAACAATGTAGACTAAACCTTCCTTCCATCTGAAAAGCTGAAATGCAAAGAAGTTTTTATTTATTGCCTCAGGTAAAAAAAGTCTGTAGAAACAGATAAGTGATGACAAAGCTTTGATGTTAATAAACCCAAATGGAAGTCAAAAATCAAAGTGTGTAAATGGCTAGGTTATAAAAAGAAAGATGACAGAGTTATACCCTGTAATTAGGTGTAATTTGTGCTTTTGGCACAGCTATTTGTCCTGCATGAATGAGAGGTTGTCTTATGTTTTCTTGTCCCTATATTATAGAATTGCAGTACGGGCACATCCCACTTCAAACCTCCCTAGGCTTCCCCCCCCCCCCCCTCAAGAAGTATTTGAAAGCAGCATGCATATTGATCCCCTCTTATGTGAGTACTGTAGTCGGTTTGCCCTTCCTAGTACTTGAAAATAATGATAAGCTGAGTGTTTATAAAACACAGCTAGAAACAAAGTAATAATTTTAGAAAAATGCAACCAAATCACAAAATTAGTTTCTTCCTTGAGTATAAATCACACACTTATATGTCATACAACTAAATTACATCAAAACTAGAAAACTAATAATGCAATTAAATTATTTAATGAGTTGTTCTGTTTAGCAGCTGCATAATTGGCTGTCTCATCCATATTTTAAACTGTTGTAGAACAAATTGCTATTAATTAAATCATTTAATTGATTCCTGTCTGTTTTCTGGTGTCTTCATGAGACATCAAATTTTCAGTGCTGAAACCTATTTTACAACCATCTCTTTCTGCCATGCACTATGAAAATTTAAAAGGAATCTTTTCTTCTACTTTCTATGTTGCAAAGAAACTGAAAAAGTCTACTGATTCAGGGAAAACTGCAGATTTTACTAACAGCTATATATCTGTACAGGTATTAGTTTTAAACTTTCCCGTTTAGAAATAATTACTGTATTTTTAGACATACTAAATTCTCTATGTCTATGAAATAACCACAAGGTTTGGTACTGATGTATGGTTTTAATCTCTCTGATGTGAAGTTCACAGCTCTCATTTAGTGGGATGTGAAATACCCTCACAGAGCACCTTTTGGTTAGCTGCATTACATGTTTAAAGTTGTAAATCTGTGATATGCAAGGCAAGAATTGGCTGCTCCAGCAGTGCAAAGCCCTTTGCCGAAGCTTAAATTTCTCTTATAAATGAAGACGCAGGAAACAAAGTGAAAAATGAGGGTGATTCCTTTTTGTCTTGACCTAAATATATTTTTACTTCGTCTTCCATGTCTCCTTTTTTTATTTGAAATTCAAGTCTGACGTGTTCAGGAGTTATCAAATGACTTCTGTGAATGCCGCAGCGTGGTTACATGTCAGTGTTCACTAGTGGCATGAGGTGGCCCTCCGCCTCCTGCGGGTGTCCTTCTGACTTCTGGTACATCCTTGAGAGGGTGTGTGCTTGTACTGCAGCGCATAAATCTACCCCTTTCTTTCCAGTTGTCTTTCCAGTTCATGAAGCCTTTGTCATGAATTCCACCTTGAAGGACAAGCTCCCTGGTGGGGAAAAGGGCTCTCTGACAATTCAGACATTTCCTTTCTGTTTGGGCCAGGGGGGCTGCAGTTTCCCTTCTGGGGGTCTGTGCTCATTCAAGGGCGAGGGATTCCTTCCTCCCACCCCGGTGTCACTCCTGACACGGTTGTATGCCTCTTCCTTCCACTGTCATACCCCACTCCAGAACTGCGATGGGCTATACTGGGGAAAAAGATTTGGCAAGTCTGTAGCTGCTTCTGGTGTTAAAGGAATAATCTTCTGTTATGTATGTATTTCATTTCAGAGGTCACATTTTGATGAGCTAAAAAGGTTGGCTAAAATTTCTGGAAGCCTACATGGGATATTATTTAAATAAAATAAAAAAGCACAAATCCTCAAACAGCATTATTTCAACTTCTGCCCATGCTGTCAGTACTTTAAAATATCTTCAGAAGACTTAAATGAAAAGTCATAGTTTATGAATAGAATGCTACTGAAATAACTTCAGCTCTTCTGTCAAGATTGGGTGGGATTCAGTAGAATTACAAACCCCCGTGGGATGTGATGAGAGCAGAACTTTCAATAGAAATTCAGTAACGGTCCAGTGATTTAGCAGTTATAGAAGTAGATGCCTGTAGACAGCTTTTAAACTCACTTTCCACATCACCACGGGATTTCTGCAGCCTTGAAACTTTAAGAAAAATTTAGAAAACTCTGTTTGCTGTGTATGTTCAACAAGTGCCAAAAAATGGACATTCTTCTACCTTACCTGTAAAACCACTTGTGTCTTTTAAATGTGTTCTGATCATTATTGGGTTTATCTTTTCCGATAAATGTGATATTGTTAGTGACACATGGATTAATATTTCTTACATAATCTCAGAAGTTAGAAAATGCTGATCTCCGGGAGAGCTCTGTAAGTATGGTTCATGCTGATCGGTTACTTAAAGGCTTTTGGTTTTCCTCTTTTCCCCCCACTGAGATCCACTTTTTAGTTTTATCTGTAGCTTTTAAGCTGCATTTTCTAACTGCAATGGAAGGAAAAGATGTGACCTGTACTTTTCTCGTAACTCAGGTGGTAGAGCTGTGCTGCAGAAGGCTCAGCTCTTTGTCTTTTTGCCTGCTAACATTGTGAATTAAGCTTTCCCAGACAGCCTTGTTTACAACTGTTTCTTAGACCCAAATATCTGCTCACAATTGTTGCTACTCTTGAAGTGCCAGTGCTTGTTGAAAATTATCATGATTTCTGAACTGCTGGCACTGTTCACTCCTAGCCAGGTGACAACTCATGTTTAGTTAACAAAATCAATTCTAAGTTTTCTTAAGCCCACAGTCCATAGTCGTAGCAGTGTACCCTAGCTTAGGGTTGGTCTTTCCCTCTGTGTTTCGGATCGTTGTTTGCTTTCCTCTTTTGCTTCTGCTTTACCCCCCAGTTAATTATAAACTTTCATGACTCTCAACTTTCCAAATGTGTCAGAACTGAGGTTCTTGCTCTCTCTGGATTGTCCCAAGCCAGGTTGAATTTTCACCTCAACCATGTCCCACACCAGCCAACAGGGCTGGGGCCATGAGGCAGGCCATACATGGGCCTCCTCTGAGCCTGAGCAAAGCCGTGACCCTCCGGTTGTGCCAGCTGCCACCTTTCTGTTGAGACGGTCTGGTTTGCAGAAGGACAGACATGCGTGGAGCGTGGCTTTCTAGTCAGACACCGTTGCTCCACAGCTCTTTGGGTCAAACCCAGCAAGTCTGTATGACTTTGGAGGAATGACTAATAATTTATTTGGGAATTCCAAACAGTCTTACTGTAGAGAATTTGATTTGCTTGTCAGTTGCCCAAATTCATTATGTTGTGGGGAAAAAAAAAATCTGGAAATTCTTTTTTCTAAATTTTCTGTCTGAGGTGAATGAGTTTGTGAGATTTCTCTCGAACTCCAATATATAAAACAGAACTTTTTTGCTTGTTTTTGAGTGGAGCTGGTTCAAATTCAAGCATAATTAATTTTGAATTAAGAGTTGTTTTCTTTCAATAATGACGGTGGGGAGTAGGAATTTAGAAGCATACTTTAGTATGACTTCCACTATTTGGAAAAAAGGCTAGTATATACAGCTGAACCGTTGGCATTTGACAGCTGTGAAATTTTTGTGTGATTTCTTCCTAAATTGATAGACACACAGTACGATAGTAATGTACTCAATTAAAACTGATTCTTTCCATTGTCCTCTTACTCTGTTGAGGTGCTGCTACTTGTTGAGAACTGGGAAGATGCCTTAAGGTGAAGAAAGAATTGGACTCCCTGTGTGCAGAATTGTAGCTTTGCTGAGAGACTTACGTTGACGTTGTGGGTTTTGTTTTTTTTTAAAAAAAAAAAAGAAACGTAAGATTAATCTAGATATGTGGCTACAAAGATTTTTTTGATGAAGATTGGAAGAAGTGTATGTAGATTAAAACTAGAATAATGGATAAATTATCCTTTTTCAAATATTTAACTGTAATTACGTTAGATTTATAGATAGAGTATTTCTTTCTACTTGTTCTTTCTCTGGAGACTATATCAGTTCTGGAGTTCTTTGTCTCTTTTCGGTGGTCTGGGTTTTTTTGAGTAATTAATTTGATGGGTGTCAAAGCCTTGCCTTTGTTTAAAATGTAATAATATCTTTATTTGAGAATGTATGGGGATGTTATCATCTGGAAATGACGGAAGACAGATTTGTGTTCTTTAAAGCACTTTTCTTCCAAATGATAATGACTTTTGTTCTAAATGGTACTTTCAGTGTGCGATTAGGTCAGTGGCTGCAATCACCATAGCAAATCAGTTCCCTCCAAAAGATGACGATTGTTATAAATCAGACGTGCTTAGATCATCGTATCAGGTGGGGACTGCAGTCCCTGGCCCACTGTAAGGAATTAAGTTATTCTTTGCCAGGCAACCCTTATGTGTTTTAGGCCCAAGAAGGGAAGGTGCGTACTAGAGGAGAGTAGCAGGAGTTACAGAAGTGTGCTTGACTTACTAATTGTGACTTAGTAGTAATTTATTTTTACTACTTCAGATAGTGGATTTGATGAGTAAAATTTAATGTCTACTGATTAAATTCAAATTTTTGTTAGCATAATTTCATGTGTTTTTTCTTTTCACTTTATCTTCTTTTCTGTAATGCTAGGTGTGCATTTGCATTACAGATTAAGTAGTAGAGAAAGTGCAGTAAAATTTTATTTGAGTAATGATGCATTTGATCCCCTTAAAGTTCTAGGTATGGAGTTTTACAGTTGAGTGTCGTTTTCTTAAGTGTATCGATTTCAAAATAATCACAATATTTCTTCTGGGGCAGATAAGCATTTTTGAAACTTTATAGCAAATATAATTGAGAATTTTGGGTTATGTGAAGGATTCTTCCAAAAGGTGTTCGAATTTTTTAACAAAGAGATTTGAAATGAAACTGTGCAAAACCAAGATGTGATTTCAGAACATTGATTTACTAAAGTGTTTGAGTACAATATGGACAATTCAGCAAAATCAATAAACTTATATTTAAGTATACACGTGTATATGTATGTATCTATCTGTTGATGCTTCCACATCAAAACCTGCTGAGAAGAAAGGCGAGAAACTTCCCATAGCAGTTTTGCATTGTCCCAGTAACACACCTGCCATGGAGGAAGCACCTACCTAATTGAGGATAGATCAGTGTAGTTGTCTTACCTGCTCCGTCTCTGCCTTTGCTGTTGAGAACATTAACAAAAGGCCTGGGTTTTCTTTGTTTGAATAAAAATCCTGTCCTGTTTTAGAAACATAAACTTTTCTATGAAAATTGTACCATGTTTTTTTCAGTAGGCTATAACTTGGCTTTCTCATGCTTTGATGTCAGTGTTTTCTGCTTCCAGATTGTGACCCTGAATATAGTAAAAAACGTACTGATAATAGTCCTTTCAGAGAACCTTTTATTTGTGTTGGTTATGAAATTTTTTTTTATTGTTCCAGAAAGAAAGCACCACTGTTCATCTCTGTCATTTCACCTATTCCTGTAGTTCCGTAATTTATATTTTCCAGTGTCTTTGGATAGAATCCTGGCAAGTTCTCATGAGATTTTTGCATCTGAGGTTATGATAGTTAGGTCCTTCTAAAATCAGCTTTCAGAATTAGCATTTTACTGAGTTACTTGTATCTGCCAGTATTAAGTAGGCCATAAGTAATTCTATTCTGCTTTTTAAAACAATAACAAATTTTGTCCCTCTAAATGGAAGTGAGAACAGCATTATATAATTGCTGTTGTTTTTAGCTCAAATTTCTGGAGTGCGCCACAAATAAAATCCTAGCTTTTCTGTGGCCATTGAAAGTGTTGAGGAAAACGTAATGACCTTGATGATTTCTGACAAACAAATGAGGGTTACTTATGGCAAGCCAGCATTGTTGAATTAGAAGCTATATTCCAAGCCTGCTTGTAAGTCTTCACAAATCCTATCACAATGGAAGCCATGGAGTAACAAAAATATTGTGAAACAAATGCCTCCTGGGTGGCTAATTATTGGCATTCTTTCCTTTTTACTCAAAGGGAAGCTCTGTATCTTCCCTGTAAAATGCCGTCTGACTCGAGAGCAAGAATGCTTTGGGGTGGGGAGCTGGAATCTCTTCAGTGGTTTATTTGTGAGGGATTTCTTATTTATGCTTTTATTTTATTAAAAAAAAAAAAAGTTCTTAAAAGGAACGGCATTAAATCCTTACTGTCACAAAAGACTGTTAATACCTTGGCTTTCTCTATTAAAATATCATGTAAACAATTATTGCATTATTTGGGATGTTGTTCCAGTTTGAAATAAATGTTGAATTCTGAAGAACAGTTAACACACAATCTTAATTTAACATATTTTGTTTAGATGAACTAATGGAGTGAGAGGGCTTTTCAATTTATTATGCTTTCTTTTTAAGTGAATGCCAAAGCTTTTCTGCTGATTTGAAGCAAGGACTTATGGTCATATTACTGTTTATCATACACTGTAGAGGTTGCAATTATTTACTTTCTCTGAGCATTCCTGCATCAGCTTGATTATTAAGAGCTTTAGACGCCATAATGTTAATTAGAAAATGACAATGGTGTAATTGCATTCTCATCTTCATGGAAAAGTGGCCGTTCTCAGAGAAGGAAAGAATAAAAGGCCAAGATATGCCTTCCTGTGTCTGCCTGGAGGTGGTTCATGTTATAGAAACTTTTCGTTGAGCATGAAAAATTAAAGTCTCAAAGTTGAGACAAATTTGGAAACATTATAGAAAATAAATTCTCTCTAGGAAATCTAAATTTGAGGGAAGAAAAATAAGTTTCCTCAAATTATGTTTTTATATTGGCCATATAAGTCACTAAACCCTTTCTCACTTAGTTGTTTTTAATTTTATAGGCCATCGCTTGTGTTCCATTAACTTCAGTCCTTTACAGAATCTGGGGAAAGATTGCTGTGGATGTGAACAATAACCATCTCTGGTGATACCTTGATGGCCTGACTTTCTGTTTTTGGCTTTCTTCAGTTCATTATTGTGCATCTGTTCTTCCTTCTTTGTGAAAGCTGTCAGTCCAATATTGTGATTAGGGTTATGATTTGGGGGAAGAGAGGATTTATTGTTAGGGAAGAGGGAATCTATTCTCTTCTGACCATGCTGCAAACAGGTTTTGTTACAGCATTTTCCTGTCATGATTTTCCAAACACACCCACGCCCCCCCGGAGAACTAAAGTGAAAAAAACAGAGAATGCAGCACCTCTGACACTAAAGACGTGAAGTTTGTGTTTCACATAGCTTTGGTACGTATTCTCAGCTTTTCTTAGTCCTAATGGTGAAAGGTAGAAGAGTTTTTTGCTGCATGGTAACAAGTGTTTTTCTTGTTCCATGACAAACAAACAAAAACAAAAAAAACCCTGCATGGGTTTTATAAGAAAAGCTTAGTGACACAAGTCTGATCACATCACTGGCTTGTTCAAAACTGCACCAAGGGAGGAGAATTTAGTTGTAATTTCATAGAATTAAATAGCTCACCTCATCAGCAGAAAGCTCTCATAGAGCAACAAAAGCCTGTGGCAAACAGCTGTAAAAAATCTTACAATTTCTTACTTCCATAGTTTTGGCATTAATGAAGAAACGGGTTTATAATTTAAGTATTGAGAATAGCTTAATCATGAAATATATAAGCAAAAAAAACCCCTTGTTAACTCAAACAGTGGCTTACAGTATTTATTTAAAAATCCACAATTAATTTACCATTTGTTCATTTTTTTAATACTATTAGGATTATTTTTCTCTCTTCCCTTAACAGTGTGTATCTATGTATGTGTGTGTATATATATTAAAATAAGCTTGTCCAAATGTGTGTGTTGTAGCTAAGGCTGGTACTTAGTAGTCTCAGAGTACTACTACAAAATCAGTCAGGCTTGTCATTTTTTTTATACATTAATAAAAATGAAATAGACTCTCTGATCTGTAATCGGGGTAAATCCACTGACTTCATCTGAGTTTTCTGATTTATGCTAGCTTCACCTGGTTTACTAAAGAGAAAAATTGAGCAGAGACTAGATAGCAAAAAGTGGGAGAAGGCAGGTGGGACAAAATGAAAATGTCCTACAGTCACTTCGAAAATCAAATACAAAAAAGCAGAAAGTTGAGTTGGGAAATCCTACTCCCTGACCTTAACCTTGGAATGCAGAATATGGGGAAAATGCAAAAATGGCATAGGAATTTCTCTGGGCTATGTCATTTAGAGACACCAATCTGTGTGTATACACAGAGCATCATTTTTATACTTACTTTTCAAACGTGGTAAAAGAACTCAGCTAAGAAAGCAGGCTAAAAGACTTTTTTGAAAAAGAGATCTTCAAATTTTGCCTAATCCCTGTTTGCTTAAGTTCTGGCTAAACTAACTAAGCATAAATATGTCCGTAAAGCTGAGCACAGATTTAAGTGTTTTGTCAAATGGAAAGAGACTTAAACAAGTTTTGCATGTGTTTAAATGTTCTGATCTGCTGTCATCTACTGAGTACTCTTACCTGTATTCCTGAGTCTAATAAAAACATGGTCTGTTAGGTTAGAGATGTAGGGTCAAGATGTTTGCCTTTAATGTCTTATGTTCTCTTCACAATATGTAGCCATAGACTGCCTTTATAGTATTAAAATGCAGAAATGGAAACCTAGCGAAGTGTGTGGTATTCTTATAAACTGCTGCCCTCAACGCTTCTCAACTGAATTATCATTAAACATCAGTATTTACAGAGCTAAGTACAAAATAAGTTATTGAGTGAAAATAGAAGAATTTAATATCCATTTTCAGCCTACTTGACATTTAAATCGTTCTCTAAAAGACAACTTAGGGAGCTGTAATTGCACACAAGCGTTAGAGTTGTTGGTGAAGCTTGATGTGGCCAAACAGTCATGCTGAATTGCTTGGAGAAATGGAGTGAAGGGTTGGCACAGATTTGTGAGCACATTCATAAGAAACTTGAAAAACTCTAATTTGAAGTTCAGGTGAATCATACTATTCCTTCAAATGTTAAACTGATAAAATGATACCCTGTATTGAATGTTCCCCTCCTCTCTTTATCTGTATGTGTGTGTGTATTTACATATGTAAAATGCAGTACACATGTAGTAGTGTGTGTATATACACAGACATATATGAAAATCCCAAACTGGATATGTGTTATTTTTTCTTCCAATAATTAAAATTCAGCCCTCTGAGTCCATTTCATCCCCCCTCCCCCCCCCAAGTATTTTCATGCTTCAGTGTCACCAAATGAAATTTATCTAGTCTCAAGAAAGGGCAAGTATTGCAACCAATGATTATTGCTTTGTAAAAGTAACATAACTGTCAAAAATATTAATAATTTGTGGAGTAGCAGTTACTTATTTACTTTTGACCTTTGGAAGTAAGAAATGGTGATTATTCTGAAGAAGCGTCTTTTTATTATTAATGGTAGGATTTTATAGACTCAGTAGGAGCGAAATCTCAGTTAGGAGCAAGACTTCTACAATATTTTAGTAGAACTAACTGATTCAAATGGATACATATTGTGAAATGTGTTAATTTCACTGCCTCCCAGTCCTGCTTGTAGCTGCTGTTGATCATTAAAATTTATAACAAATTTCGCAGCTGCTGTTGATGAGTTAACTAAGGTAATAGCCTGTGTTAAGCTGTAATTGGACGCTCCCTGTCATCTTCACTTGCAACATTTTGAATTCTGTTAAACGTTATTAAACTTGTGACACCCTGTGGCAGTGGTGAGCCATTGCATATTATGTATTGCTGTAAAAGATGTATTTTGGAGACTCTTTTGGTGTAGACCCTTCAGTTTTCAAAACTACAGTACCTGCAGACTACTTTTGGTCTCCCAAAACAGGCACTCCCCTGAGAGGCAAGAGTAGAAGTTGTGCTTATTTTCAGCATCCTGCGTTTTACAAATAAACTTGTTTGCTGTACCGAGCAAGCACATTGTGTTTCGCCTGTCTCATTTTGAACCTGCCTCTTGTATCATTGATGTTTCTGTCTGTGTGTACAGCGGCAGTCCAAGAGACAGCGAGGGCAAGCAAGTATTTGTGAAAGGCATAGTCTTCACCAAACATGCTGTCTTTGCTTTGTCATAAACCCCTGAAATTATTTTGTAAAGCAGATGTTAGCAATAGTTGTATTATCACCTAATCAAGTAAGGTAGCTCAGATAAACTGTGTTGTATGGACTTTTAAATCATTATCCTTATGGTACTCTTCAGGGATTCATGGAAGAGATTGTTACAACCACTTCTATCGTGGGCTGGCAGACACTAGAGGATGGGTCCGTGTGGACAACTCTTGCCACGTCTTGAAACGTTCACCATAATGTTTACACCTCTCCACTATAAAGAAGTGTTTCCCCCACAAAACCATGTTTTACTGAAGCAAGTTAGTTTGTGAAAGCATCGTATGATCATTTGCTGATAACTGTTTACTGGTGATTTAATGGTTTTGCTTTATATCACACCCAATAGAAATCGGAATGAGATGCGCTTTTCGTGCCTCCATGGTTAAACCCTGGTGATCCAATACAATGAGGTAAAATACTTGACATTTTTTGTCAATAAATATTTGGTTTGGACAGAAGAGAGATAAATAGTGAAATTTTATTTATGTATCTCCATGGACACAGATACATATATACACATTTATCTGTGCTTTTAGGAGCTGGGGAAACAGTTGTGCCCCGACACTTGTATGGGGCAACATAAAAGTTAAAGGGCTTCTGAAGTCACAGTGCTTGCAGTTTCCAGGTAGCTCCAGTGGCTTTGCTGATAGATAAGGTTACTCAAGCTTTTTCTTTACAAGTCTGTTTCCAGTTGTTTGCAAGTGGCAAAACGTAACTGCTCACTCTGAAATTCTCTGTGCCAGGAGTCAGCTTTAGGCTGAATTTTTCTGAAATTGTTCAGTGGAAATGAAATGGAAGGTACAGGCGCTTTCAGGGAAGTGTCTTAGGTGCAGGAGACAGGAATGGGGCAGACTCAGATCAGGAGATGGAAGGATAAAACCAGCTGCTGAGGTGGTAGCTGCAGGGTTGGTAAAGGGATTAGCAAAGGGGAAACCGAACAGCTGAGGGACCAGGCAGTGGGAATGGGGCAGTTGCAGTGGCAGGACAGTCTCTGCCGAGTCCAGGTTCTGGGAAGTCTGATCTTGGTAAATTCCTTTGCTGTCTTTAAAATATGAGCTGTGGGGTTTTATTCCCCTCAGTCAATCAAGATAAGATCCTATTGAATCTACCACTTACTCCCTCAGCTCAAACGATGGAGGCACATGCTGTGGTGAGAAGTGTAGTTGGAGAGTAAAGATGGTGACATTTAACAGAACTTGAGGGGTTTTGGTCTGTTTTAGAGTGCTGAAACAATTGAGAGACCTTTTAGAGTCTTATCACTACATTATACATGTAAGAAGGAAGGCTAAGTTATGATTGAACTTGTAGTTATAATTAGGGCAGTCTTTTGAGTCCTTGATTTTGTGACTTTAATGTTCAACAAAGTGGACTGTTTGAAAATAGTGCCACTGGAAAGGATAAAAAACAGTTTCAGTATAAAAATGCGCTGAATAGAAATGTGAAATAGTCCGGGTACTAGAGATTGAGAGCAAAGCTTGAATTAATTGTGGTGGGTTTTTTAAAAAAAACAAAACAAAACAACAAACAAAAAACCCCAGACCACTGAAGAGTTGAGGACATGACACTAAACAAAGCATTCGGCACAATTAATGATCTTACCTGTCATTTTCCTGGAGGGAAGTTGGGCAGCTCTGACTGTTAAAGGATAAAGTCCTCTCTAAATTATATCTATGTAGAAAGAAAAAAAGAAGTAGCAAAGGTGGTTGCATTACATGAAAGATGGATCTAGAGGATGATTCCTTGTTTGAAAATTTGAACAATGGGATTGATAACAACAGTGCAAAGAATGAAGTACAGAGTAGAATTCATATAAAAAGAGAAGGAGCTGGGTCTGAATCGTTTCACCTGTAAGAAGATGGGTAGGCATCCAAGAGTGGCTATCAGAGATTGGAACTGAGTTGTGGATTGAAATAGTCAAGGTTAGTGGCTGAAAGGTAATTTATGCATCGTCAGTATACCATGATATTTGAAGACACAATAGAGTAGCTCAAGCATTTAACTAAAAAGACTGGAGGGACATGGTAATTCGATAGTGACAGAGAAGTGTCCACCTTGCCTATATTGGACAGACCTCATCAAGTGGGCTGCAGGCAGTAGCCTTCTCACTGATGACAACTAACATTGCAGATAGTACTGAGCAAAGCATCCTGAACTCTGAGACTTTTCCAAACTCACCAACTTGACCTTTGCTTACAGAACAGCCATTATATATGTAGTTTTTTATCGCTTTATACCTTGTCCACCTATCCTGCTTTGTGAAAAATGTTAATACACCATTGATATGAAAATATTGTGAGGTAAAAAACAGTGTTTAGGAACAAAGGCCACTTCACATTAAGATATAATTAAAAATACCTTTCAGTTGGATGTGTCTTTGCTGCCTTTTGGGATATGATTTATACGTCCAAAGAGTAATCAGTCTATTAAAACCCACATTTCTCTTTCAAGAATACTTTGTTGTGATAATTACATTCTGTTTCTAGTTTTGGCAGCTTAATGCTTTTTAATTGAAGCATTACACTACAAACCTGTGTTTTCCATGTGTTAGTACACTGTTTTAGACAAAAGGCAATTTTAGGCTATGATCAGATCCTTGCATAAGAGAATCTAAATGTTCAAATAAAAGACAGATGCTAGTTGTTAAATGCTGTACTTCCAAATCCTTTCTTCTGTTGTCACCTGTGTTTGCTCCTTACTCTTTCATTTGGTCCTTCTAGTTAAAGACCTGTGACCAACTCTGTTAGGCTGTTGATTCTCCTTGTTCTTAAGGCAAAAGGTGTAGGTTAGGCCTGCTACACTAAAAGAAAACTTTTGGGACCCTCATTTGTTGCTTTTTCGTCCTGATTGTAGACTGTTTTAATTGCCTTTAGGATTATTTTCATCTCCTGAGCAGAAGAGCATATTCTATGCCAGGGATATACAGATTCTTCATTACAGTGATGTTTTCATCTTACATGGTTAACACAATTAACAATCGGTTTTTCTGTTGACAAGTACAGACAGATGAGAGAATTTTACTGTTTTTCTTCCTAAATATAATTTTGCCTATGATAGTAGGTACTTACAGGTGCATTAGCTGATGGTATAGCTGTGTTTTGTCCACTTTTTCATGTGACATCTTGATCAGACAAGGCGTTTCTCAGATCTGATAAAAATGGATGACTGAAGAGCAGTTGCTCTGAATGTAACGTTAAAATGTCGGTTAGACAAATTAAGATAAAGGGTGGTTGGTACCTGCAGGGCAGAGGGATATGTTGACAGGGAGAGTGTTATTGGCCAGCTTTGAACAGAGAAGCAAACAGTAAGTTACACCTACGGCTAACACAGCCATGAGTGTGTGGAGGACTGTAAGAGTCATAAGACCAGTGTTGATATCAACATTGTTCTATTTAGTGTATAGTAAAATTATAAATTTCAGTTTGTAAGTTCACTTTCTGGAAATATTTTGTAAGTCTTATTTGAAGATCGAGACTGAAAGGTCAGAAACGGAGGGGGTTCTGGTTTGGGGTTTTTTTGTTTGGAGAAATGGTCTGCTGGCAACTGCCTGTTTCTGTTTTCGTTTGCATGAGATCGTTCTGCTGTACATTGGTTAATGGTTTTATTTAATGGTCTCCATGAAATCATTTTTTGCATCTGGTATGTACTCATATAGGAAATGTGAACGATGAATCTGTATTGGGAGGAATTTATAGTGATTATTGTGGAGACAGCAGCAAGGATGGTTAATTCTTGCAAGATCTTGTTCTGTTCCACAAACTGCTGGAGATTTGCTACCGATAATGAGTTAGGTAAGGCTGAAAAAGTCATAAGAATGGGCTTTGGAAAACATACCTTCCATTATACACCCTTTCCAAGTATCTATTGGTTGTTCTCTGATGCTTTTTGCCCTGTATGGTTTCCAGCACGGGGCAGTTTGACAGGTAGGGACATGTTTGCAGGAAGGACATGAGGCAGAAATCTTACTGTACTGCAGGAGCTTACTAGTGATATCTGCGTCCTGTTTGATGACAAGATTTTTTTCTGCTGGGAATATTTTTGTTGGGCAAAGCCTATCCTTTAGGGTTAGGGTGTTGTTGTGGTTTCAACCGGGATGGAGTTGATTTCTTACTAGCAGCTGGTATAGTGCTGTGTTTTGGGTTTGGAATGGAAATACTGTTGACAGTGCACTAATGGTTTTGGTGGTTGCTAAGCAGTCAAGGCTTTTCTGCTCCTCACACCACTCCCCCAGTGAGTAGTCTGGGAGTGCACAAAAAGTTGGGAGATGACACAGCAGGGACAGCTGACCCCAACTGACCAAAGGGATATTCCATACCATGTGATGTGCTCAGTATATAGTGCTAGGGGAAGAAGAAGGAAAGGGGGAATGTTCGGAGTTACAACGTTTTGTCTTCCAAGTAACCATTACACGTGATGGAGCTGTGCTTTCCTGGAGATGGCTGAACACCTGCCCGCTGATGGGAAGTAGTGAATGAGTTTCTCAGTTTGCCTTGCTTGCATGCATGGCTTTTGCTTTACTTATTAAACCGTCTTTATCTCAACCCATGTGTTTTCTCATTTTTTACTCTTCTGATTCTGTCCCCCATCCTGCTGTGGGGGGAGTGAGCGAGCAGCTGCATGGTCCTAGTTGCTGGCTGGGGTTAAACCATGAGAGGTGTAATGGGTGGCTCTACTCAGAGCAGAATTGATAATATTGCTGGTTTTATGTAGACAGGTGTGTTGGGCTGTGGGCTCTTTGCTTGTGGTAGCAAGGTGTTGTGTTTTGTGTGTCTGTTGTGGTTCCTAGTAAGCTGACCTTAGAGCAGGACTGTATGAGAGGGTGATTTGGTGAAGGGAGGAGGTTGATGTCTTTGCATTAGAAATCAGTGAGGAAGTTTGTGGTTTTGATTCAGATGATGGGGACAGTAATTTTGTGTGTTCTGGTTATAGTGTAGTTTTTCTAGTGCAGTTACATAAAAAGTCATTCTTGAGGCGGTCCATCAAGAAATGGCATATTGCAAGTTTGTTCTGGGGTGTGTGGTTTGAAGAAAAAGACAGTTGCTAATCTGATTGGAACTACTGATTACCGTGCCTTAGAATGTGTGAAAAATGGCTTTTGCAGATGTGATAATAGAAGAGTATGACTGCTTGGCAGTAAGTCTTTGGTGACTCCCATCTCTGAGTTGCATTCATGTACTACTGTAGTGGAAACCATAAAGTAACTGATTTTCTGAGATGAGCTGCAGATAAACTGTATAGCAGTTCATTTTATTAAAATCTGAAATTACAAAGAAAAAATTATGAGTAAGCTACAAAGTATTTCCAAACAGTTGCATACTCTGTTCTTGTTTGAAATATCCTTAGCATAATTCCTGTCTTGCTAACTCTGAATATCTACCTTTTGTTTCCTGTCTGTTCAGGGAAGGTTAGGTTAAGTTGCAAGGCTTCTCTTACTTCTAGGATTGCTTTCCAATTAATCAGTTTTGAATAAGATTACGGGCACTGATTCTGCTATTGTATAGTTTCAGGCATGAAGTAACTGCTAATAAAGATTTAAATACTGATAACTATGAAGCTCAGAACAGGTGAATATTGTTAACTGATATTTTACTTTTTTCAGCTATCAAATTGGATTCATGCTTATGGCTTTAGATTAAGTACTGATTTATTTTTTTTTAATTGCTTTGTAAATAGCTGTTAGAGTTGAGCTTTTCTGAAGCCTTTTGTGAGTGTCTAAAGATTAATAATCACAAAAATTTTTAAAACAGCTAGCTGGCTTATTTCTAGCATGCTTTCTTTTGCAGATGGCTTTTGAAAGCACTCTGTATTTAAAACCCTAGCATGGATTTAGAATGGCTTTGAAATAGTTTTCAAGGTGGCAGAAGAGAAAGAGTGTGACATGACTACTTAATCTCTAGCGGGGCCAAGGGTTCTTTTACATAATCCTATCATTCTTACAATATGTGAATGCAATGGATGGAGTAACTGACCAATGTTTGCAAAAAAAATTTACAATAAACCAATCCCCTATAATTTGGGACTGTAGTATACAGTAAGTTGTTTTTGAAGAGCCTTGTTATTGATGAATTTAAATGCACTTGTCCTTTTTTATGATTATTATTTACTTTTTTGTTACAGATAACAATTAGGCTAACATTATCTTAAAGGCAAAATGTATATATAGCATTCATGTTCCTTCCAGTGATTTTTACAACTTGGTAGCATAAACTGAACCATTATCAGAATACATATTTCTTTAAATAGTGTGTTGCATCTGCTATTCCATCATAAACAAAACAAAAGACTTACTTTCTAAGGTAATTATGACTATAAGCTGATATGTAAAATATTTAATTTTACAAATTTGTATGTTGGCATTCCCTTTAGTTGTGTTTCATAAATGTTTGGTTTGGTACAAAAGTCTACACTGCAGTTTTCACCATACCTCAATCTTGACTAACTTTTATTAAAGTTTGTTTAGCCAAATCATTTCTGTGAATCTAAGTCAAGATCAGTATGTTGAAAATTGTCTAAAGAAAAGAAATCCACCTTAACCTTAAAAATCAGTTCTACAAAGGTGATTGAGTTTTTGCTTTTCCTTTAAAGATCAAACTTCCTGTAATAATGCCCATATAATCCCCTGTGTAGTTAAATAGCACAGTAGTCATAACATGCTTGAAATGTATGCAAGGCATCAGCCCAGAAGTTTAACTCTTAATAACAGAAGGATCAAAGGACTTCACTGACACAATTTTATTTTAAAATAAAACATGATACAGACATAAATGTTAGTCTGAGTAAAAGGGTTTTATAGCATGCATTTTGGATATTTTATATTGTAGGTTAAAACCAGTTCTCCTTGTCTCAGCCACAGAAAGAAATCTCATGCACCTTCATTGTCCTAAAACAAACGTTGTTTCAGTTTGTTCACCAGTTGATGGGTCTGTGTCAGAGAACGATGCTTCTGAGAAAAGGGAGATGATCTGTCACATGCGTCTCCTTTCCCTCTGTGCAAAAATAAAGTGTGTATGTTTGAAAATGTGCTTTGATGTCTTAAAAAAAATACTCTTAACAGAGGGATCTTACATGTTTTTAACTTGCCATGTAACTCAGAATGATTAAGTAAACTTCCTTTGAAAGTAACTGTGTTGCTGTAGGGTACTGAAAATTATGGAAGCTACAATATCCCATTAGTAATTTGAGTGAATTATAAAGACAGCTCAATGGTTTTTTCCTGTACGGAGATTTGTCTTTAGAGAGCCAGTTGTGTGGACTTAACACAGTTGGCTTCTGGTCTTTAGATGGTTCCTGCTAAGATGAACTAAATCACAAATCTACTTAAAGAAACTGATTTTAATCAGTATCCTTTTTTGGCTCATTAAAAGTGAGATGCTACGTTTGTAGGAAGTTTGCATCCACTTCTCATAAGGCGTTCCGAAATGTCAAATTGTGAAATAACTTCTGCTGACGTGAAGTATATTTTTTCCTGATTCTTAGAGATTTTAAATTTCTATAAGCCTTCCGCATCATTAAAGCAGACATTCTTTCTTTTTCAAGCTAATGCAGTCTCAAGTTTACATTTTAATATTAAAATTAAATACATCCTATCAAACATTCAGAAAGCCAACTTTCAATACTGAAAGGGGGAACTGATTAATCAGTGCAGTGATTCACTTTACTGTTGATAACAAGCAGAATATTTTTTTCCTCTGTTTTACAAAAGAATACATCACATATGCAGTGTGATTAATTGCCAGGTTTTGTAGTTTAGTAAGCTTTTATTCTGCTAGAGCACAGTGTATTCTTATAAATAGTGGTAGTGTGTGAAAAGAGTCCTAACAATTCCTAGGTACAGAATTAGGTACAAATTTGCAAAGAACGGAGGAAAACACGTGGATTGGTTGGGGTTCTTTATTTGAAATGATACTATGTTTTTTGATATGTATAAGGAAACACAGTGGTGTCTGTCAGGCACAGGAGTCTGATTTTTAGTTTTAATTTTCCAAGCTGGACCTTCATCTGCCTGTCAATTCTCCTTTCATAGTGTGTTTGAAAAACACCTGTTATTCTTCACTCAACTTAGCTGCCTATATTTTTCAGAGGCAGAGACACTGTTATGTGTCCATCAGAACTAATCTTTTAGTAATTTTTTTTCTGCTTGCAGGAGATTAAAAATGTGTTGAGCTCATTCAGGGGAGGCGCTGTGCCTGCGAGGTGTGCTGCTTCTCTGGCCCTTCTTCTCCTGAGCCCGTTTTGGCGCAGAGCCCCTCTCCCCCGCCTTGGGCAGTTAACCTTGTGCTTCTGCCCGTCCTCATTACCTGCTTCCACATAAGATCATCTCCTGCTTAACTCTGATCCAGGATTTGCAAGTGTGCAAGGGGAGGGACCTCTTCATTTCTTACAGTATCTCTTACTAACGGGATTAAAGCCTGGCTCAATCAATCCATGGGAAGTTTTTTCCCCCTTGTTTTATAAAAAAAACATTCTGTCTTGGGATGTTACAATAACAACTTTTTATATTCCTGTTCACAAATTTAGGAAAAACTGCAAATGTCACGAGACCTTCAGTTACAGATGAGAAAGCCTATTGGGCAACTAATTGCTTGGGAGGAATGGAATTAATAAAATAGAAAAAATACATTGTTTCTGAGGCACAGTATTTGCCTGCGTCTTCTGTGAACCGCTGGTAGACTGGGATCGGTTTCCTCTCACAGGACAGGCAAACGATCGAAGCAGGGCCTGCAATGCTTGTAAAATCTGCCGTCCTGCCACAGCTGAAACCACTGGCACGAGAAAGTTGGGGTGAGCTCTCGCTGTTCACCTGCGCAGGCAGGTTTCCACATTTCCATGGGGCCCGTGACGGTGTGCTGCTCAAAATCAAACTCTTGTTTGCGAGGAATGCCTTCTTTACTTGGCCACTATGTGTGAAGTTCAGTCTTGAGTTTTAAAATACCTAATCTTTCAGGCAGGATATTACACTGGTTTGATAGGGATTTTTTTAAATCATTCAAATTTTATTTAGCTAAACTATACAGTCATTTGGAGAGTAATTCACAGTCAGTGACTGGGCGCTTAGAAGCTGGTAAAACATGCTGGCTTTTTTGTAACGTAATTGTTAGTACTGGAAACTCAAGTAATCCAGAAAAATGGACTGTTATTTTCATTTTACAATATATTATTTAACATCCAAGACATTTAAAAGGAGATTCTGTGTTCAATTTAACAGAGACATATAAATTTATTTTGCTTTTCTCTTGAGTAAAGGGGACTGTCTTTAGTATCCCAACATAGTATGTTCCTGTTTTTCTAGTACATCAAAAAAGGTGCTGCAACTTTTCCATAGTTAACAGAAATTACTTCTGACTTGGAATTACCAGAAATCTCAGCTCATTCGGGGTAAACAACAGTGAACTGACCGTGGCTAGGTTCAACTTTAACTTCCTCTCAAAGTGGAATGGAGCAACGCTTCACAAGGAAGCCACAAAAACGTGAATCATTTTAGCAACAGAAACAACATTTCTATAGTCAAAAATATTTTCCAAAATTATTTTTTGATAAATGAAAGATAAGTGAGTTGTTATACCAAACGTTATTTCAGTCTGACGCCATATTATTAGTCTGTATGTGGACTATCCACGCAATATGCTTTTCTAATGCTGATTAAGCAACGCTGTTGTTTAATATGTGCTGTTTTCTTCTAGTCTCGCTACTTTGCCAGGGGTTTTATCCCTAAAAATACCTGCTGTTTTTCTATAAATTAAATATCTTTTTCAGTTTGAACATAGTGGGTACCTTTCTATAAGATTATTGTGTTGGAATTGGATATATTCTTGCGTTCATTTTAAAAAAATAAAATCGAGTAGTAATTTGAGTTTCTTTGCATTTCAGCTTGTGTACTTTTCCAATCTAGGAAATAACTATTGAGTTTCTGTTAGTTTGAATGTTTGCGACTAAAAAGGGAAATCGAGGCACTTCAACTATGTGTGCTCTGTTGAAAAAATCCAGCAGTGTGTGTTGAATTCTGAGATTTCAAAATATTACACAGATAAGGTGTTCTGTAATAGGGAAGTTGAGACAAAGCTTTAGAAAACACCACAGAGAAACTCTGCTTGGAGAAGTCAGATGACAGGATAGGTCTCTTCATTTCCTAAGCAGGAAGATGGATAGAGGAAAAAAATCAGCATAGTGCAGGGTCTGGGCATTGTAAAGGATTGTGCAGACAATGTGTAACACGAAACTGTTTCATTTGTATTCTTAGAGAAATCCAGGGGTAATCAAAACTGCTAACACAATGAGTTTTGTTAAATTTATTAGGAAAAAAGAGTAAGAGCCCTTAAGACTGCTTTGAAGTTTTGCTCGCACACAGTATAGCGTTGTGATAGCCATCAGGTGTAATTGGGACAAAAGGGACTTTGATCTTCCTGTCTTTCCAGAGCAGACCACCTTTTGAGGCAGGATCTCAGCTCGTCTAGCTAACAGATGCTCAGAGAAGGGATTAGCTTCAAATTTATTTCCAGATTGTGCTTTCTTATTTCAGACTTTGTGCATTGTAACTGCATTGCCAGTTTTGTAATTGAAGACTTAACTCTTTGCTAAAATAAAATTTATGGTTTTCTGCTCTGGTTGCACAACAATTTAATAAAGAAACTGTTCTTAGAGAGACATAATATATGACTGATGATGTAGCAGAATTTCTCTAGTATAGAAAAGCTGAAATAGCTGTCTTGACACATTGTATGTCTGCTCTCAAAGTATAGTATGCAAAACTCAGCAAAACTGATTTTCACATTCTCAGCACTTATGTTTGGGGTCGTATCTATCACAAATGGTCTGCTGTTACCTTTCCTATCACAGAGTGAAATTTCCTTTGTTGCAATGTATGAGAAATGTTTGCTTTCCTTTTTGCTGCATTAAAAGATTCAAGTAATGACCTGCCGGTGTCTTATAACATGTACTCCATTACATGAAGGGTTCCCAAAATTCATACCAATGGAAACTCAGATACCAGGGGCCTTAGGAGGAGTTTCTGGCTTTGTACTGCTCTATGGGCATCTGCAGGAGGGACTTGTTACTCCATCCCATCAGCATTCTACCCTTCAACTTCAGGACTACGAACTCAGGCACCTGTACTTACCCTGATTTGTGGATGGGTGGTAGCTGCCAGTGTGAAAAAAGCTTTGGCTACGCACTTCAAATGATCCAACTACTACTCGTGCTGTACATCTGTCAGGTTGGGCCCTTCAGTACTATGTTGAGTTAATTGAGTTAATTCAGCATTTAAACATTCTACCTTGATGCCAACAAATTCTGAATATACAGCTCACCATTTTCTGTTACATCTCACCCCCTAGCACTGCTGTAAGTTGTACGTGGATTCAGAGAGGCTTATCGTAGTACATCTCTTTCTGAAAACGTCCCCTGATACCACTTCTGGTAGCTGATCTTTTTTTCCTCCTTGGCATGTTTCCTTTACTCTACTTGCTTTTTACGTCATATATTGTGAGGGTTATCTGAGATTTATTTTGAAGTACTGATGCCGTTAAGAGTTTGTAAGGTATTGTTTACTCCTCCAGATAAAGTTCTTTGAAATAAAGTATAAAAGCTATAGTGTCATGGCTTGTTCATGTGTTCAAATAGTGAAATATGTATTAACATTTTAAGTAGCAGTTTGTTGCAAAAGATGTGGTAAAACACCATCTCTGTCTTTTCAGCTGAAGAGTCAAAGCACCTTTTCCACAGATAATTCAGAAACTCCATAGCATTCATTTCTATCTCCTATGACTGCGGAGAAAGTCTCCAAATATAAACATAAGCAATGCTCTACTTATCTTTCATTTTTCTAGAATTTCTGAAAGCATGAATCTGCAGGAATGGTTGGTCTCTTTTAGTCATTTAAATGAAGTGCTGAATGCTCAAAATGTAAGTGTGGGTGATAACTATGTGGTTGCTGATCAAAGCAACTACAGAGAGTGCAAGTCCTGTAATGACTCAGATGATTTTTTTGTTATAAAGTCCCCAGGAACCGTAGGCTTAATCATACAAGATAACTGTGCTTTGAACACATGTAAACTCACCCCATGTTGTCCATTTTTGCTTTTTCTTCAGATCCACCTAGTTGTTCCTGAAAAAGATAAGCAAAGGCCTAGAATTCATGATGTTAGAGGTCCTTTCCAATCCTACATGTTCCTCATTTTTCTGTTTCTCTCCACTGTTAAATTTTTCTTCTTTTTCCCCTTTTGCTAGGAATGCTTCGAAAGGTGGAATGGAGATTCCCCTTCCCAATTCCCCTTCCCGCCCTCCCCCACCCTGGATTTATGTGGCTGTGCTCCTTTGATTCTTTGTGGGGTTTTTGGTTTTTTTAAGACAGAGGTGTGCTTGCAACATATTGTGCTCAACAAAGAAGGAGTTCCTCTCCAGTTTTTCACCCATTATAAAACATTAATTAGCTACAAAAAGGAATTTGAACACAATGAGCGTGTCAATCTTGGCTTTGTCCCTTGGGACTTTAGAGGAAGGCATGTTTTTTGCACTAGGCACAGTCTGTCAGATTTTAAAATTTGAACATGCATTGTCATTATCAAAGATGAGCTAAAAAGTAAAATATGCTATTCACAGTAATCATGGTGCATCCTAACACATGTTCTCCAATGAAAGTACACGTACGTAGTAAGTATGCTTTGATGAAGTTGAGTGTACTTTTAGAGGCTTGGTAGAGGGCAGTGTCCTGCTAAGTGAGGCATTTAAAAGCCATTTTTTTGCTTTCGACAGCATCCTATTTCAAGCTGTTGATTCCTTACCAAATAAGATGTAAGTCCATCTATTTTGATAGTGACATAGGTGTAAGGGCACGATGTTGTCACTGCATTTGCAGACACCATTGGAGTGCCCTTGCTCAATAGCTGGACCTGAAAAATCCCTTCAATCATATGCGAAGTTTGGAAACGTGTACAGCTACTTTGTTGATAGTTAAGAAACCACAGTGTGAAACAGCGGGTGCGACCCAGTGTCTGCAGTTTGTGTGGTTTCTACTGCAGCTAAGACGGGGGTAGGTCCCGTTGGACGGTGAGCAGTGGTACCACCCGTCTGTCAAGTGGGTCTCTCTTGCTTTCATTGCCTGGCGCCCAGGGGTGGTAGCAGCAGGGTGCAAGGATTTTGTGTGCAATGGCAGGCTGTTACTGTGCCAGTCCACTGACATCTTCAAGTTAGGAAGGGCAATCATCATCTGCATATTCTGCTGAGATGTGTTTTTACAGTGGCATAATGGGTCATGTTCACACTTCCAGCTATGCAATCAAAAATGCAACATTCCGTTGTCTAGCACATTGCTTGGAGTTGCAGCTGATGGCCATGATAGAGTTGTATTTACTCTGAGTTCCAAATGAATAGTGTAAAATAATGAAAATGAAGGCAGCATTTTAGTCAGAGACATAGGGTATATTTATGATCCAACATCTGAATTACAAAAGAGCGAATGACCTACTATTTCATTTTAAGCAAAATGATCATAGTGGTCAACTTATAATTTTTCATATTTTTTTTAGACTTTTAGAAAATATAGCATGTATATGACCTTAAAAATAATAGTAAAACCCCCAAAACTTTCAGAAAAATCATAACTCTGTTTTTCTCTGGATAATGAGTGTAGGATTTAATGCAGGATTTTCTGGAGTTTTTTATAACTTTGGGACAGCATTAATTCCTGATACAGTTCCTTTGGGTTTTTGACCAAATTTGTCCATAATTGAGTAGTGCTTGCTTCTAGGATGCATCCTCAATTTACACTTCCATAAAGAAAAGCAAAACTAGTTTTAATGTGGGAACAGGCTGGAATAGGCATTTTCTTCCCTGCCACAAGAGCTACAACCGCTGCGATTGCTGTGACTTGGGTATCAGCTGTTGTCTAGTCTTTTTCCTGAGTTATGGCAAGAAAGTGATAGTGCTTTGCATTTTTATTTTCATCGACAAAGATCTCCTGCCTTTCCCAGGCAGTTGGAGTTATTCATGTGAGCCGTAGGCTACATACGATTATTATGGCCAACTTCCACACTCTGTCTCATTTTTTGCTACACCTAGTCAAGGAGGAGTTAAATCAGACGTAGATTTATATGAGGATAAATCAAATTTTAGGTGTCTGAATACTATGAGGAGAGAGACACCCATCTTTCTCTGCTGAAACCAAGAGTCTAAGGTAACAGAGTTCTTACTTTTTTAGTCTGGATCTGGAAATTTGTCACAAGCGTGTAGACAGTGATCTGTGAACAGAGTTCTGGGGGCTTTGAGCTAATGACCTGTTCATCATCCCAGATGTACCTTGCTTAACTATTGTTTGACATCCAAAGAGAAATTTAATCTAATCTCAAACTAATTTATTTCTCCTTGTTTGCTACGGTAGCCAGAAATTGCTGGCTCTACCTTCTTTCCTTATACTTCATTTTCTGAGAAATGAATTTATATCTATCTTTCTCCAGTGAGGCTTCTGCCTCAGTATGGCTTTCAACTCCTTTCTGGGAATTCTTGTACTTCTATTTAACACCATAAGTAATTAAAAAAGTGCACTAATATAACACTTCAGTGATTCTTTTAGGGGAAATGGTCTTTGCAGTTTGTAAACTGAAAGGGAGTGAAAAGGAGATGTTAACCAGTCAACTTCTCTGTTCGTTGGTGTTCTCTATTATAAAGGATGGTTAAACTACTTCTGCTTGGAAGTAACTTATAGTTAGTGGTTTCTAATAAAACTTTGAAGTGTTGGCTAATGTTTTCCTGTGTTTTAAAAAACAAACAAACAAACAAACAACAACAACAAAAAAACCCACAAAAAAAACAACTAACCAAAACATACTTGAAATTAAAAAAACCCGCTTCATCAAATATCAGACAATTGACAAGAATTATAGCCAGGCAGCTCAGATTCTGTAGCCTTAATGGATTTCTGGCAGAAGCCAGGAGTAATAATTAAAGTTAAAACCTTGAAGTATTTTATTTTTTTTCAGTCTGTTTAAGCACAGACTGCTGTTTCAAATTTCTATAAATAAAAAGCAGAGTGCATTTAATTTGGGAGTTGAGAATTACTATTCTGCAGCATTTCTGTAGTGTAGGTAGAACTAGCGTGTTGCCAAATACTGATGCTCCAATGCATGCAGTCTTCAAAGCTAATTCGTATCCCACGCTATTTTTGTTAGCAAATCAGTACAAGTTTATATCAGGTTTTAGATTTAACTAATATTTGTTGTTTTAAAATAATTTTCTTGTAATGCCACAGGAATGGCATTGCAGACATAGCATTTACAGTTCTTTAAAACATGTTCTTTATATTCTCAAGTGTAGAACTACAGCAGAGATATTGTTTTGTGAATGAGGAATTAGTGGCAGAGAATGAGGATGGAAGAAGTCATGGAAACCTGCAAGTTCTATTAAAGCTTTCTCTGAGCTGATAGCACAGAGAGTTACAGGTGCTGTAGAACTGGTAAAATGTTCCCTGACTTGATAGCCTGAAGAACAGCAGGTGCTTCAACTCCATTCTTTCCTGCTGGAAGAAAAGGGTGATTATACAGTGATGCTGGAGGCTTTCAGCTACTAGAGGAGTTCAGTAGGCTTGTCCATTGAGGTAGAAGGTTGTAGAGCATCATTTAAACTATGAGTTGTAACTGCACAAGCTTTGAAGTGGAAATACTTGTTGCACTAATGCAATTCAAAGTTCTGCATCAAGCTTCCAGAGTTTAAAAATTCATGAGGAAGTGGCAATTTAGGACTTTCTTTAGAGGAGGAGCAAATTATGTGGTTTATCTGCCCTCCTTACATACGCACACAGGTCAATGTCCTGAGTTGCTGGTGGTGCGAGATGAGCAGAGGCTCCTTTAACATTGCATCAGTAATAATTAGGAAGGAAAATTAAAATCTTTAAAATATTACTAAAATTTTTCTTATAACACACAGTGTTTCTATTTAAATTCTGATGGTTTTCCTGCAGCTACAATCTGGAAACAGTAGTTGGGTGTATCTTAAATAGGTAGAGTTTGTGGATGTTTGGTGAACCTAGTTCCCACCTCCATCCTCAAGGGTTCACAAGAAGCAGCCATGAATCTGTCACAGATCCAGACAGAATATCGCTGACTATTCAAGACTGAATATTGAACTCCAGGTAAGTGTGATTTGAAGTGGCAGAATTACATCTGGGAAAATAAAAGGAGGGTTTTGTGGCAGGTTTTTTTCATGGCAGCTGTATGAAGCTGCTCAGAAGTGTGGAGTGTTCGAAGTAGTCCCAGCAGAGATGGATTATTGGAAAAATGCAAGTGAGGTGGGCAAAGCTGCCTGATAGATTGCAAAACCATATGATAAATTATACTGATCACATGCATATGGCCCCCATATAAGTAATGTATATTTGTGCGCAGAGATTTATCCTCCCCACCACCTTTTTTTTTGTAGTAAAATTCAGAGCAGTAAATTAGGAACGATACAATCAGATATAAAAGGATTTAGAGCTGTTTAGGTGACTGGGCCAACAGCTGGCAAACATGGTTCACTGTGGAAAAATGTAAAATAATTAGTCTGGGAGCAAGAAACCAAAGGAAACACAGTGTGTTCTGCAATGGAACAATCATTCAGCACACTGACTAGAAAAAGGATTTGAAGGTTATTGTGGAAAAATCATTGAAACCATGAGGCTTTTGCACAGCTGCAAGAAAGTAAGTTACTAGGTTGTATCACAGGGATAAAATACAAAATAAGAGGCGATACGGTTACAGGAGTGTTAGGCTCCATCTGGAATACTGTGTATAGTATTGGTCACCATGCCACACAAGGAAGATATTGTCTGGGAAAGAGTGCAAAAGCAGTAACAAACATAAGTATTTTATGTGTAAAGATTAGGGAAGATGATCTAGTAAAGCAGATACATATATCCTTTTCTCTGTACGAGATTAAAAATTAGGAGTAATCTTAAAAATGGGCAAAGAGAAATGGGCAATTTAGAACTGCATAGAAAGAGTGATAAGGATCTGGAATAAATGATTTCAGAAAGTCTGTTGGTATACAGAATATACATAAATTCTATAGAGTTCATAAAGAGAATTAAAGGTAATGACAAACAGTGATAAATCTGGGGTTAAGTTTTTAAATTTGAAGGCAGGTACATTAAGCTGTGTTCCCTTCCCTCCCCTCTTACAGGTTCGTGACTTGGATGACCATAGTTTTCAGACTTACTACAGCTTGTAACTGGGAGGGGGGGCATGTAGTTTGTATCTATGAATTATGCTTCTGTGTCTGCTAAGACTGTTTTTAAGTACATTGGGGAGCACCTGAATTCTTTATGCTGTGTATTAGGAGTAACGTGTTCATTCTGCCTGTGCCTTTCTGTATTTCAAAGTCCTGCAACCAGAAGTTAAAGCTGACTGTCTAATGCCTCTATAATGCCGTTTCAGGATAATGATGCACTTACGCAGTATGCCATAGGTTTGGAAATGTGGTTTTAGAGCGTTTGCTGTTTTGTCAACCTTGCTTCTTCTGTTAAAAAAATTGGAGGAGAGAAAGCTGAACATATTAAAGAACATGGCATTCAAAGTTTATATAAGTGGTAAAATTAGAGTTGAGAAAATATGCTAAAGCAATTAAACTATTTTAGGTAATAAAACTCCTTTTTTTTTTTTTTTTTCCTTAGCATTCGGCATTTGACTTGGTGGGATGCTTAGCTCTTTTTTTTTTTCTTTCTTAATGCCTAGATAGCTGTTGCAGGAGCAGTAAGACAGCATGTGAATAATATAAGGGATAACTCCATAGGCTTCAGTTCTGTAGAGACAATTCTTCCAGATTTGAGCTTAGCTATGTGCATCTTTGGATCTAAACCAAATGCAGTGAATCACTGGATTGATGTTTGAGAAAGCAACTTGTCAAACTTGGTGTAAATGGTTAACCCCTCCTGGGAATCTTTTCCATTTTGATACCCTGCTTTGAAAATTTTGGAGTTACTTGGTCACAGCTGCTTCTCTGCAATGAGGACAGTTCTGCAATAGTCTGAGTTCAATGTGCTGGAGCCATTTCTCTCTCAAGACTTCCGTGGAGGTACACAACAGAGCCTAGCACTCAATATTTGATGTTGTGATTCTACTTTTTAGGTAGATACTCATGAGACTGGAATAGGCTACCTCTGAGGCAGACGCCTAAATTCCAGATACGTTACATAGCATTACCAAGGGAGTGGAAAAGCTCAGAAGGGTGAAGCCTGGGAGCTTTGTAGTCAGCAAAATGAAACCGGCGTGAATGGCAGTAGTGCGTCTGCTGTTAACTCTGAATGATAGTTTAGTGAACATTGGAAGGTAGCCTCTCATTAAAGCAAGTTGCTGAGTGTTGGGTAGTATTATACTTCTGTGAAAAGACAACTGACCCTTTCTTCTAAGCTCGCACTGACTTCCAGACCACCAAAGAGCCTGCTGTACACATACTGCTGACATGTGTGTGCATGTTAAAAGAGATCTTGTGGGGTCATGGAGCTGCTTCATCTCCCAGTTCTATGCAAGTCCTGCCATATGTCAGCAAAAATCTGGTCAGGTGCTGCTCTGGTTGCTGGGATGTGACAGTGCCTCTTCACTCATCTCAGCTGGCGTGGAGTGGCATAGTTATAGACACTGATTTGCTTATGACAAGGCAGGTTTAGGTTGCTCCTGGCAGCATGCAGAAACAGAATTCAAAGGACTTCAAAAATTAAATGCCAGCCTTGCTATCTGCAGTATAAAGGCCTCTTTTCAGCTTTTCCTCATAGATCATGGTTTCTAGACATACTTATTACTTGCAGCTTTATTTCCCTTTCCATTTCCATCATCCAAGTCACTAATCAAAATATTGGTTAGAACAGGGCTTAGGGCATTTATGTGATGGCTCCTAAACTGCCAGTGTAATCCTCAAAGGTAACCCGAATATATTGCCTTTCGGTGCTTACTGCTGATGCAGACACAACATTTGTATATGTCATGAATGATGTCATCTGTATCATAAGCAATGTGTCACTTTTGCAGTAAAAAGCTGATTTTGACTTTCCTGTAGGCTGAGCGTTTTGCTTCCCAGTGTCGTTCATCTGCCATGTCAGAAATCTGCTTTTAGTCATCTGACCAGGAATGGTCAGCAGATTAGTTTGTCAACGTGGAAAACTTGGTGCTGCATATTAAGACAGTCTCGGCAACCAGGTCATATTTACAGTAGCTTCATATATACAAATGTTTGATTTTAGGATTGAGGATAAAGTTAATATAAACCAAATTCCTATTACATTTTTTTCTCTCATCTTTTAAGCCAGCAGCTTTTACAATATGGATTTCTACATATGGGTAGAATCACTTTAAAGCAGGTCATTAAAAACTTTGTGACTTGCCAGAAGCAAAGTCAAGCGAGTGGTACCTTTTTTTTAATTATTCAGTATCTTTAATGGTATGTAATGGTGGGAGAGCAAGTCAAGCACGATCTGAGAGGGAACCGTCTGCAACATCTCCTGTAGAAGGCTCCACAAAAAGAGCAAACTGACTTTAGTTGAATAAAAGCTAGAAACTTAAACAGAGAAAATTCAAGCAACTAGGGGAGACAAAACAAAGATCTTTGTACACAGATCTCTTCCGCCTTCTGTGTCCTTGCTAATAGGTTCTTGCTTACAGTAAACTTGATGACCGAGAGGCAGCAAGCTCTGCCTCTTCCCCTCTTAGTCCTGAGGAAGGTCTATCCAAATGGCCATACCCATGCTGTTTGGCTCTACTCTAACTACACTTAAAAACATCTCTGGCCAACAATAATTTCCTACATGAAGACTTGAACCCTTCTGGGAATGTGTTATTCTGTTCATGCTGTTGCAGGCACAGTGCTGAATTAGAACTGCTCTTCTAGATATAATTCCCCTGGTGAGCGTGTCCTGATAGCCCCGAGTGTAGTCAAAGCCTTGCAGAAGTTTACTGTGAACTGGTACTGTGTGAGAGATTCATGCTACTTTATTCAACTGATTTACATACCTTTAGATACCTAACTGAGGAACTTGGTCTTCAAGTCAGTCTGGAATCAGTGGGAAGAAGCAGTCTTCTGCTGAGGATCTCTGCAGTTTGGATACCAAAAAAGTATTCTGTTATTAACAACCCTCCCAATTAGTGGTTGAATTTGGGAACAAATCTAAATCAAAGACATCTTGTCAAATGTTAATCTTGAATAATTAAATACAAGAAAACCTGGTTTTCAACCTCATTGCTTTTGACCGGCTTCTGAAAGCAACATCACTTGGAGATTGTTTCCAAGAGCTGGAGTAGAGTGGCATGTATAATCATTAGACAAAGGTCTGAAGAGCATCAGATGTTACCTTAAAAACAGTTTGGCAGTCATAAAACTGCTCTAGCTGGATCAATGAGATCAATGAAGTGTGAGAAAATAGATCAGTTTTGAGTACAGCCATGTATAGTTTAATTTGAAACGTGCAGCTGCAGTTTTGCAGAAGACAAAATATATAACAAGCACAATGCTTTTATTCAGCTTAAAGTTCAAACATTTTTTTCCAGCTATCAATTTACAACTTCAGATAATGGATTTTGGCAGTGTGCAGAGCTATTAAGTAATGTTTATTAAAATGGATAAGAAAGAACTTAAGAGGTAGCCTGTAAAAGAGAATTTTTAGAGGACTAGTGGAATAAAGAAACAGCATTTTCTCCTAGAAGTAAAGTTTTATGTCCCTGGATAGGTCATTAATGAAAAAGATTGTGGTGATATCATCTTATTATTTAGTATAGTTTGTGAAGTGATATGGAAACTGTACTTACAGGTTTTTTTCACCTCTACTGTGAAGCTGAAAAACTTACATGTGTTAAACAGCTATCCTGGAGAGAGAAATAATCAACTATATTTAAGTTTGCCTTAGTCACAAAACTAGCATATAATTTGACATGAACTTGACATTCCCAGGGTCTATTATGCATTGTGCAATTCTTCACAATAGGCAATAGATGTGTGAAACTCCGTGCCAAAAGTCATTAAAGTCACTAAAAGTTTGCATGGATTCAAGGAGATGTTGGGTAAGTGCCAGAAAGTGATATAACCAAGGGTTGTTAAATACATGGAAACCACATCCAGCTCAGGATGTCCCTGAGCTCAAAATAGATTAATACTGAGAGAATATTTTTATTCCTTCCTAAGCTTTTGCTTATGGCAAATGCTTGAATTGATGCAGACACACTGCTGTTGAATTTTAAGTACAATGTCTGACTCATTCAGATGTTCTGACCTTACAGCCACAGACCATAAGGGAGGAGAAAGGATGAGGTGGACCTTTGTTCTGACCCACTCCTTCATTCTTCTGAGACTGTCTCTGACCAAATTCAGGAAGACATTTAAATGTTTTTAAAATACTTGCAGGATAAGGCTAGGTATATCTGTGAGTTCAGCTCTGAGCATGAGCTGAAGCCTTACTGTGTATGTGTGCGTTTATTTGTTTTTCTGAATAGAAGTGCTTTTGAAATCTGTGTATCTGCTAGCAGGTCACAAAACTAATACATCCTGACTGGGAAGTCAAGGCTATGGAGCACTACAGAGCCTTGGACAAAGGGATGCTAAGGCACTTTTTCTGCAGTTAGAAGCAGGGTATGAATATTTCATAATGGAATAAGCTTTAATGTCATATATATATCCTCCAAAGATTTCACCAGTTAAAAAAATCTAAATATTACTGAGGTTACCAACTGACTTTTATTTAGGCTGACTTCTCTTTTCACTCTATATTTCATGAGCAATAAAAATATTAAGACATGATGACATTCAAGGTAGCTATGGAGTTTATGCAACCCCATATGTCTGTTTGCAGTAAGGGGTACCTTGGGACCCTGTTCTTCACTACAGGTGTTCCCCAGAGGTCACCTACCTAAGTGCAGGTGATGGCAAGGAGAGTTTGAGCTTGACTGAGCCTGTGCCCTAGATGCAGTGGAGACCTAAGAAATGTGCATTTCTCTTTTGTTGTCATTCAAAATGAACAAGGTATTTCCTAAACACAGTGGGAACAACCCTGTCACTAGTTTCTACCTGTCTCACTCCTGCCTTCAGTGCTAATTTTCCCACCCACCCCAGAACTGTTTGCAAGTTCGGTGGGGTGGTTGCAGAGTAAATAGCAGCTCCATATTCTTGACAAAAATAGGGCTCTTGTGATCTTCTGCCATCAAGAAGCAGGAGTCGTAGATCGGCAGACAATGGGACCGTATGAGGAGGAGGCATGACACGACCAGATCTATCTTCCTTTTTTGTCCTTTCTTCTTCCATTCAGTTGCTGGGCAAATGTGGCAGATCAGCAGTTGTAACAGAATCTGCACCTCTGACACTTGGTCTCGAGAGCCCAGGTTTTGGGCATATTTGCCTCAAGGTTCTCTGCAAACTGAGATTCTATTTATTGAAGACCTTAATGGAGGAATGTTTGGCTTCCTATTTTAAATCTTAAAAAACACATCTGTTGTACACTGTGAGGTTGAGCACCAGTTAGCTTTTTCTTTTACTTTTTTTTTCTTTCCAGTAAGCAGATGGTTGGGAAAACATGGAAAAGAGTGGAGCAGAGGAATAAAGTTACTTGAAGTGAGTTACACTATAAAACCTTTGGCTAGCTGTTCTCTCTGTCCAAAATTAATTGCTCTCAATAATAAGCCACTTAACAAAGGCCAGAGCTGGATTTGAAGAACTGTTTGGTGATGTTGCTAATAACATACTGATTGCATTGTCACATTTTAGTATTGTAAAAAAGAAATGTCATTACTATCTCAGATGCTATAGATAAGTGCATAATATCCCTATTTTTAAAATTAAGCCAATTCTGCATTTTTATGGTTGGTCCAATAAGACTTTAACAAATCAGTAAATGATTCAATTTTTACTTAATGCATGTTGGAATAGGTGTCCATCTACAGATCCAGAATGAATCTTTTTTGTGGATGATGGTTGGTACTAGCTAGAAATCAAGTCATCAATTTGTGCTTTCAAGTCATTAAATTATAGTGATGGCTAGTGAATCTTCTCCAGCAGAGCAGGCGAAAACTAACTTGCTTTATTTTTAGTTACTACTGTAAACATTTGCAAATAGGCAGTCTGTCTGAAAAATGTAGCCATGCCTGAGCTCTTAGGAAGTCAGAGAAACTATTTTTAATTACAAGAAAAGAGGTTGGACAAATACAGCATTAATTTGACTCAATATAGGGTTTACACAATTCTGTCTTTCTTGAATTAAAGGCTGCAGTCAAACTATTTCACAAAAGAAGTCTGAGATAAAGATAATCTTAAAAACTTGGAAGGGGAGAAGAGAGAATTGCATCAGATGGAGTTCTGGACCTCCCAAAGAAATGTAATGTTTGTGCTAATAGCACAATCCGCTTCCAAGAATATGGCAGCTTTGATAAATGAAGCAACACTGAAAACCACCGAGGTCTTGAAAAAGACAATCAGCAGATGCCTGATGACCTGGTTAAATGGTACTACAGCCTCTACAAAAGCCGTTTAAGGCGCAGCCAGGATGACCGAAAATTATTTTATCTCTGGTATGGAGGAATGTAGCACAGGGAAATGGGTGACCTACCAGGTACAGGTTTTTGCTAGATTCAGATGCTGCAGAGAAGAAAATTGTAGTACTGCGTTGTGACCTTGCAGTCTCACTGAAGGTGCAGCAGTGATGGGCTCTGAAGGGAGGATTGAGAAAACATACTTGAACTTTCATTATAGAAGGAAAGTTCAAAATTAGAGGGTGGAATTTGTAAACACTAGTAAAAAATGAAGAGTCGTTACAACTCTGCTGTAATCAGGAATACACTGGTTTTACACTCTGTAATGGCTCCAATTAAAATAAATATTTGTCAGTGTTACCTTATTCACAGTGTCTCATATTGAATTCATTTTGACTTTCAGGATAACTGTTATTGAAACTACTGAATGTAAAAGAGATCTTTTTAATTTCTCTGATGTAAATCTAAGATCTTGGACAATCATCTCCTTGATACTTGGTTTAGAGGTAGTAAGACATCTTATCTTTGCAAAAAGTGTGTGTATACATTTAGTGCAAGCTTCGGTTACCTTCTGCTGGTGCCTCTAACTTTACCTCATCTGTTCCATTTTCCGTGGTTTTCTTGTTAGAGGCTGTCAGCAACTGATTTTAAAAGTTCTGATCTACACAGCAATCTGCTGGAACATTTAGGATCATTCTCACCAATTTTAAGTGTGATATATTTTGCAATCTATTGAAAACTTAAAATATTACACAAACCTTTGATTAAATAATGTGTGCTTAGTTCAAAGCAAATATGTCGATTTGAATAAGCAGAATTCTAGATTTCTGAATTCTTGTTTCAAATAGTTTGAATTTATTGTGAACGGTTTAGTTTTAGAAAAGAATGTTGATGAAAATGTTTAATTAGTAAATGGGAATACCAGAATTTAGATAAAACTTTCATTGTGGTTTCTGTTTTTCTGGACAAGTGGCAGAGCAGAACTGTCTAAGCTGTCTCTCTTCATCCAGTCCTTCCGTGAGTAATCTCTGTGTCAAATGAAAATGCTTTAGAAGAAAAATTATGCATAGGTAGAAAGTTTAAAAAAATAAGCAAGATTAGGAAAAATATGTCTGGTCATTGGAAAATATAGTGTGTTTTAAGACATTCAAGTTTTACACATAACATTGTCGCAAGATCAGTGGCTCCTACAGAAAACAAATCATTTGTTTAGAACTGAAGTCAGCAGATTTATGGAGAAATAAATATAATTTTACAACTTAATTACAGTATAAACATTTCTTGTTGTTGCAATGACTTTGTTGTTACTGTTGTATTAATCTTACAGGACATATGGATGTTTGTTTCGGGTCCCTCCTGGGACCTGCTAAATCTTCTGAGCATAACTCTGACCCCTCTTCTAAAGAGCTTAACTTGTTAGCCATCTTTCATCTATGTGACTAAACCTTTAATAAATAAAAAAAGAAAAAAGAAAGGAAAGCTTTAAAGTGATTCTGTTTTCTTTCTTTTACATGTCGTTATTCTCTGATTAATTTAGCACTGTGGAAGTTTTATCTAATAGTGTTAGTTCACTGTATTTAAAAGTGAAGAATTTCACACTTCCCATATGCTGTTGAATGCTTTGGGAGGTTTGGTAGTGGTAGTCTTTTTCTATGGCAATCAGTTAACGCCCCATCATTTATGGCACCTTTTAGAGTACCGGGCTTTCTGAGAACCGAGAAAACATCTTGATGCAACATAGGTAATAATGGGGTTTAAAATATGATAGACTTTTTGTAAAGAGTGTATTGTGATAGATTCAGCTAAGTATTTATTTTGTTTTCAATTTGGTTGCTTATGCAGAAGAACCTGGAGCATATCTGGCTCTTTCTTTTTCTGTGCCCCCTTCCCCCGCCCCCCCTTTTCTTTTTGCCATTTGCATGTGTCTTTAACTTGGAAAAATTTGTTATAAAAGGGCTGGAGAAAAGCTTGGAAAACATTGTTTTCCCCAGGAAAGCTTCTGGGGGAGCAGTAATGTGATTAGCTCTGTAATGTTCACATTATCACAGAAGCGAATTGTGACTCTGAACACAGTTTTCCTGTCTTGCCAGCAATCTGTCACAATTCTTAAATATTTGTTCTTAAGGGAATAACATTTTTTAGTATTGCCTACTATTCGAGCTCTTTATTTTAAACAGTGGGGGTTTTTAAATTTTTTTTTTTTAAATTTCAGAATATTTATAGCAAGCACTTGTGTAGTTGCATGCCCTCTTCTATTTTGTTGTGTTTGGTGGTTGTTTTTTTAATGAAAAAACAAACCACAAACTGTAAAATTCCTAATTCCTTTACCATTAAATGTTTTTAAGTAGCTTTGCTGTGTAAAGCCATCATACCAGTGTACAGCTGGTATGTACACTGGTATGATGTACAGTGATTTGTGGTACTGTTAAATACATGTGTGGCTTAAAACAAGAGCCTTAAAGCACCATCTTGTAGATCTTGTGACCATGAAGAATAAATTCAGGGCTCCTGTCGCAGTTGCACACCATCCAACAAAACTTCCTTGCAAGACTCACAACATTTTTGAACTATCTGAGTTTTCTTTATGTCAAAGCCTTCAAAAAGGGAGACACTGAGATTTGGATAAATTCATAATAGCTACAAGTTTCTTTGAAAGTATTTGCAGGCTGACTAAACAGAAGCACTCATTTACAGAAACTGATGACAGCTAGCATATATGATGCTTGCATATTTAAGATTGCCGTCTTTTTTTTCAATCTCTGATAGTATAATATGAGCGTTCTTAAGCCTTACATAGGCATCCAGTTTGATTTGAGTTGCATCTACTCTTCTATACAGAAACATAGTTCTTAGTCCAGGAAGATGAAATCACAGGATATTTCTGCTGTGGGGGTGCTTGTCCTTGGTAGAGAAGTTAGTTATGAGTCCATAGGTTCTGCCAGTGCATGGTTGGTTTTGATCAGTGCTGTGTTAGCCTGGTCAGCAACTGGAACACAGTGTGTATTTCTCGTAATGCAATCCCAGTGTTATGATGAAAATTCCCTGGCAGTGCAAGTCCAAAGTACCTAGGTTAAAAATTAACAGGATTCGCATTTTAATGCATAATTATATTTGGCACGCAGCGTGTTTCAGTGAGTGATACAGAATCTAAGGCTGTTCTACATCTACTTTTATGGAAAGCACCGTGCATTCAGCCACTGTTTAAAACATTGTGAATATGCAGACGTGTTAACAATAGTGCTTAAACAAGATTGGTATTCTGAAATGCGTTTCGAAAACATGCAAGTGACAGTCTTCTCCAATGACAGGGAGGCAGTTTCTTTCACAGTGTTTCCCTTGAAGCACATATATTGTCTGTAAAATATCATGCCGGTGTGGTGCCTTTTCGGGAATGCTTTTGGCACAGTGCTGCAAATGTAGTGTGTACAGAAGTACTGGAAGTGTAGGTAACCATTGACAGAGGCACTTTGAAGTTGTTTTAAAAAGCTTGTAAGACCAATTCTGGTACGTTTCTGGTATTTTTTATTTTTTTAACTTTTCTCCTCCCATTATCACTAAACTCCTTACTATCTTAATTCCCATTCCATTGTATTTATCACTTCTTGCTCAAGCCCTTACGCAGATTATGGTAGCCATGTTATTTCTAGTCTTTTTTATTCATACATGGACATGGATATATTTAAATCTACACAAGCATTAAATGCTAACCCAATACATCTGTTTAATTACCAAAAAAATTCTTGTAGATTTAACCACTTTGGTTTTTTATTATGTAACTCTTGGCTGTCTTCTTACATACTGCTACGTCAAATCTAGCTCCCTTATCCTCAGCTTTTCATCTGTTTAATTTTCTTTTGAACCTGTACTGCTTACTTTACCTATTGGAAAGTCATCTCCCCTTTTTGTCATCTTCTCCCAGTCTTGGTTTTGGAGATGCATTCTCTTAGGTCCTTCTGCTTAGGTCAGTCTACTACATCTACCGTTAAACAGTTTATTTTCTCCTTTAAATTCTTACTTATAAGCAGTGAGTCCAGAATTCGTTTGTCTTCTGGTTCAGAACAAAAACTGGTCTAGCATTCCACCACCTACTGTTAAAGCCGTTAACTTTTTTTCCTGTCTGTACAGTTAGAATCATAGAATCGTCTGGGTTGAAAGAGACCTTTAAGGTCATCAAGTCCAGCCATCAACTTCACACTGCCCAAACCACCACTAAACCATGTCCCTCAGCATCACGTCTACCCATCTTTTAAATACCTCCAGGGATGGTGACTCCACCTCTTCCCTGGGCAGCCTGTTCCGATGCTTGACAACCCTTTCTGTGAAGAAATTTTTCCTAATATCCAATCTGAACCTTCCCTGGTGCAACTTGAGGCCACTTCCTCTCATCCTATCGCTTGCCACTTGAGAGAAGAGACCGACCCCCACCTCTCTACAACCTCCTTTCAGGTATTTGTAGAGAGCGATAAGGTCTCCCCTCAGCCTCCTTTTCTCCAGACTAAACAACCCCAGTTCCCTCAGCCGCTCCTCATAAGACTTGTCCTCTAGACCCCTCACCAGCTTTGTTGCCCTTCTCTGGCCATGCTCCAGCACCTCAATGTCTTTCTTGTACTGAGGGGCCCAAAACTGAACACAGTATTCAAGGTGGCGCCTTACCAGTGCCGAGTACAGTGGGACAGTCACTTCCCTAGTCCTGCTCTCTACACTATTCGTGGTACAAGCCAGGATGCTGTTGGCCTTCTTGGCCACCTGGGCACACTGCTGGCTCATATTCAGCCAGCTGTCAACCAACACCCCCAGGTCCTTTTCTGACAGGCAGCTTTCCAGGCACTCTTCCCCAAGCCTGTAGCGCTGCATGGGGTTGTTGTGACCCAAGTGCAGAACCCAGCAAGGACCAAGCACTATATTATTGTTATGGGACCAAGCACTATGACAGTAAAGAGCTTTTAAAGCTGTAAATATATGGCACCATGCAGTTGGCATGAGTTAGACGGCAAAAATTCCCAGTTTGAAGTTGCACTTCTCAAACTCAGACATGTGTAGTCCCATTTTGAAGGGCGTGCAGTTAAACTGAACTGCCATGTAATATAAATGGATTATCTCTTGACGTAGTTCAGAACGGATCAGGTAGAGCTACTATCTAAGTTACACAAAGCAAGAAGCTATTTGAAAAGGGCATGTGGTTTCCTTCTGCAGCGCAACTACACGTAAGAAGTGGACTCTTGTTAACTTGAAAAGTCCTAAAGATCTGCAAGCCCAGGGTAAGCAAAAAGTTCAGATGGCTTAGAGCCTTTCCCAGCTCCTCCTGAGTGTGCCAAGAGACACTCCATACATCATTTGAATTGAGAAGGGGGAGGAAAAATAAAGATATTACGGCATTTTAGAGGCAAACAGTTAAGCTCCATGTATCAATTACACATTTGCACATAGCGTCTTTCAAAAATACCTAGCTCTTCTTACCTTCAAAGAAAAATGTATTGGTGTCTTCACATTTTGACTGCACTTCAACGGGCAGTGAATGACTGAAAAAGATCCGTGAGAAGTACGTACAACACAGTTTTTACTTAAATCCACTGACTATCAAATACAATGGCGGTGTGATGAGCTTTCTGAGAAAGCTGTATGAACATGTTTCCTGGGTGTGTTGCCTTCGAGGTGTCTATGCGGTCTCCCTGTCGCTCAGGATGTACTTAGTACTTCTGCACCAGTGTGTTTGAGTGGCGTGTCAGCCTCAGTAGGGGAATGTGTAAGCAGGGCAGTGTGATAACTTGCAAGTTGAGGTGTAAATATATGGTTTGTTAAATGAAATGGTTCTCTGGCTTGTTAGAGCTTGGGCACCTTATCTGCCTTCTTTACATTTTGTTAGTGGAAATGTGTTAGTTTCCGACTTCTTTTTAAATTTATGTTTAAAAATGAGCTCTGCTAAGGCTGAAATTTCTAGAATTGAATAGTGAAATTAAAAAACCTCATAAACTGAACTGTTTTCTATATTATCTTTATATTTGGGTTAATTCTCCATGTGGGGTGAGTTCCAGTAACAGTGGAAGACCTGTTCTGTGTGCACCAGTTTAGTCTGAACCCAGTGAAATACAAAGAGTGGGAGAGATAAATCAAAACAAAAAATGTCAGGGGTTTAGGTGCAAATAAGCTGTTCAGCTGCTGCTTCGAATGTAACCGTCACTAATTAGTATTAGCACAGCAGAATTGTCTGAGCAGCTATTTGAAAGAAAGCAGGGGAGTGGCACCTGTTGGTGCATAGAAAGGGCTTCATCTAATTTTGGAGTATTTATATTCAGCAGTGTTAAGAGTAGCCAGACATAAGGTTATTGCATTCTCATTCTCTGCTTGTCCATCTTTTAGCAGTCTGTTCTCTGTCTCAGATGTAGCTCCTGAGAAGGTATTTTAATCCTTTGTCCATTTCATATTTAGTGATTTCAAGGCTGTTAGAGCTTTTAGTAATGTAGTTGTTTGTTTATTTTCACATTGCTTGAACAGTCATTCAAATACTTAGAACTTCTTTCCAAACTGAAATCGGTACTTTTTTTCCTCGTCTTACTTTATGTCCAGGCTTGCAGTTTGATCTGCAAGGTCAAAAATATAACGTTGAAAAATGTGATACAGATCAATTCACTTCATAAGAACATTTTGCTTCTGATCTTTTGTCTTCAATTTGATGTTGGGTTTGGTAACTGGTGCCTTTGATCAGGGCTGTGCATACTACGTGGCTCACGTTCTTTATTGTGAAAGCACAAACTACTTTTGCACATACTTATACAAACTTTCTGAAATATTACAGTCTTGAGCTTTCTGTAAGTCACAGATTTCTATCAAATGGATTTCTTGCAAAACCCTTTTTCATCTATAAGTTATTGTGTCGTATGAGACTTTCAAACCTTGAGCTCCAAGCGTTATTCTCTGTGCATTCAGCAAGCATGCTGGGTATGTTAACATGTGCGGCAGGGTTTGAGGTTAAGTTACATTTTCTGATATTTTGATCATTTCAAATTGGATTGAGTTGAAATTGAGACACAATAATGGCACAAGTTAACTGCAAAGTTTTCATCGGTCTTGCGGAAATTTGATACAGAGTTGCTACAGCCATCTGTAGATCTAGTGTGAATTAACGGATCCAGACCCAATGCTCCCAGAGAGCCTGCTGGCACCAACTGGATTTTAATTACATCCCACACATTGGTTTAGTTATTCTTACAGCAGGTAAAATGAGTGGTGCAAGTTAGCTCTTCCAGATCAGGGCAGGAAAAAAGAGCATTGATCCTCTTTTCAGAGGAGGAAAAAAAAAAAGTTCTATGGCTTAGCTTTTTTCCCAAGGGAAAGTGGAACAAGGTGTATAGATGATGGAGGAAAGATAATGAAAGGATTTAGAGAGACAAAATAGGTAACTTGAGTGTTATGAAAATCACAGGTAAGTATTGTCAAGGTTTTATTTATGTAACCCTTCATTTTTATTTAATGTATTTTTTTAAAAAAAGTTAAAAGATACAGTAAATATAAGGGGTTTACTTATGTACGTATGTAAAAAGCTTGCTATTTTACATACCAAAAAAAAAGTCAAAGCAAAAAATTTAACACCGTGAATTCTTTATTAGCATCCTAAATTAAGAGACTGATAAACAGATTCATTACATTAATCTGAATATGAATTGTGAGAAGTAATGTTGTTGCCCTTAGGCATTTCTCAGTGCAGGAAGCCAAGAAGGAAACCATAGTCTTCGGTAATGCTTACAGACGCCAGTGGCTGGCCAGCTGCTGATCCCTTGCCATGTCGACTGCAGAGGAAAACACTTGCATCCTTCTAGAGCCCTTTTTGTGTCATTCAATTCTAATTTACCATCAGCTATCATAGCTTTACCGTGGGCAAAATGGCCCTTTACCATGGGCCTCAAACTAGCATTGGAGGCTTGACGTAAAACCACAAAGGGGAACTAAATTCCAAGTTAAAACTGAAACTTCATTCTTAATTCAGTCACTTGTGCGGGGGTGCTGTGGAGCATCTGGGAACACCCAGCGTTTGAAGCCCCGGCTGTAGCCACACACAATAGAACAAGTTAAGGATGGAATTTCAGCCTGAGCCTTAATGTTAATGCAGCATAGCTTTTGTGGTTTGATTTCTTCTTATATGGCACTGTTAAAGACAAAAATAAGCCCAAGTCAATCTCAGAGTCATTTTAAATTATGCTTACAAGAAGCTTGTGCAAGCAATAGTAATAGATTCTTCTCACCCATTGCCTCTCAGTAAATTGGAAATTTTGTACCCTGCTTGCCTTGAGTTTGCACTGTTGGAAACTGCTGAGGTGTTAGATTACAGATACCTTAATATCTTAAGTCCAGCCTTAAATACATAATTGTTTCCTACAGTATACCTGTCTTTACTTGAAACTCATTTTGTGGAATAGAATTAAAGAGGAAAAATCTGCTTTTTGCCCTGTACGTGCATTTTTATGAGCAATATGAGACACTTTGACAGTGTTTTTAGAAATGTAAGGAATGTCAAATCTTTTTTATCTGAAGGACTCCTTGGATGACTCAGGAAAAAGTACTTGGAAATTATTCAAGACTTAATTGAAGTGAGAAGGACGCTGAATTATTGAGAGAGAGCTTGCTCCTCTATGCACACTTTAGATTGGTACTTTAAAAGAAGACCGATCTTAATGTTAAGTGATTGAATGAGCCTTTTCTTCAAAACATAATTTTTATTCAATCTTGGGTTAGAGGTTTGAGATAATGATTAGAATAGTTATCAGGTCATTTATCACTTCTCAGAGCAAATGAAAGTTATGCTTCTAATCTTTTTTCAAAAACCCATAGCGCTCTACTTCTTCCCATGTATTTCCATCCTTTACCAACTGTCTTCAGTGGATCCGGCATCCCTCCTCGCTGAAGACATGGAGACAGATCTATTGGTGAAGAGAACAATGGTAAAGGAGAGGGATGCAGCTTTTACAAGAGCATGTAAGCTGCTATTGTAGACTTGTCTATATTTTACACTTAGACACATGACATGGGCATCCTGAAGCAAATACAGGCTATGTCCCCTTTTCTGAGACAGTAGATCTGCTTTTGCTCAGGATTAGGGACTGTCCTAAACCATAGTTTCAGGAATAACTTGATCACTGGCAATAGTAGTCCAGAAACAGCAAACGAGAATAATCATAGTAAAGTGTTATGCTCATGTTGTTTATTTAGGTTGTGAGAGTGGTTTTGTGTGGTGAAGTGGAGAATAACTGAGGCAGTATGAGGGTCATAGTTGACAGTGTGGCTAATGAAAGTGTGATGGCCAAAATATAAGTAATATGTCACTCAAAGCTAAATTAAATGCTGGCAATATGTTTAAGAAAGAAATTAAGGAGACTAAGCATGAGATCATCAATACTAATCTTTAAAGGGCAATCATCCAGCTACATTCAATTTAATTAAAATTGCACAAATAATTGTACTGAGTATTTTTTTCAAATTATAAATTATATGGCTTACACCTGAAAACTCATCAGTTTTTTGATGTATTATAACTTGATTGTGAATTTCTAGTCTCTGATGCCAAATGTAGCAGGTTCAAGTCCTTAATTGGTATTAAACCAATTTTAACAGTGTTATTGTTGGGTTTGGAAAACATTGTGAGAAAGATGGCGATTAAATGGTCTTATGTCATCATGATGTGCTATTTGAGTATGTGGCCACTGATGCTACCTGCCTTCATTCTGGACAATAAAAATCTCCATATTCCATACTCACTCTCTGGTCTGGCTGAAGCGTGTAACACCCCTGCCACCACCTCTTCTCCTCCGAGCTTCCACCCTGTGGTTACATTTGCCCAGATTTTCAGTCTCTCATGCAATAAAATTGTGCAAATGTGTTTGGTGGAAAAGGTGAACATTTTTTGTGGTGCTCTATCCCTTCCTGCATCTTCTGAACTGTCTGTCCAGGCAGCTAAAAAAAGTCTCTGTAATTGCGCTCCAGAACTGCCATTCTCAGCTCTCGTTATAAAGGGAGCCTGGATTAACCACATTTAATGGAGGTGCAGGTGGTGTAGCTGTATGAAGCTCTAGTGGAGAGCCCAGCTCCGTCAGCTTGGTAACTTCCCCGTAGGCACTGGCAGGTTGGTATTAGGTCCCCCTGAAGCTTTCTCTTCTCCAGGTTGAAAAATCCCAGTTCCCTCAGCTTCCAGATGTTCTGTAGTAAAAATTATCTTAATAAAAACTTTCAGGTTGGTTTTTTTCTTCCGTTCTGTGCAGAATGCACAGCCACTTGGGGAAACTTCAGCCTTTATTCTCATAACTGTCAAGGGGGGTAAAACTTATCCATCATTTCTGAAATATTTTGATAGGCTTTTTATTTTGTCTGTACGTGTTTCTATCCCAGACCATCACTGAGGTCTGCCTTGTGCTCCTCCATAAATTAAAGTGCGAAATAATGGGATATGAGATAGTTGCAGATATTTTGCTTTCATGTTATACTTCTGCACTCCTGATTGTTGCATAGTCTTTTTTTTTTTCCTTTAACATTAACATTCTTGGAGTATGCTGTAGAGACTGTCACAGTAACTATACTAAAACATGAGGGGAAAGCAGAAGTAAAGATACCTGTCATCATAAAGATGTCAGGTCAGCTTTGTAGCTGGTACAAATTTTTACTGCCATTGGAGTGCCATGAATTTTCAGTCTGAGGGCCATATGCTGTTCAGAAGTAGTAAGCAGTTGCACATGAGCAGCTGAGCTCTAGCGTAGCTCTAGCTGAGCTCATGCTGGTGTCCAGAGGGGTCAGTGTGCTTTCAGCAGATTCCGAGCTTCTCATACAGTGTCAGAAAGTCAGGAATTTTGCAAAAGCTTTCAAAACAAAGTAGGAGGTGGCACAGCTGATGCATTTCATCCCGTAAGGTTTGCTCATCACATTTGTGCTAGTATTTGAAGCTGACTTTCATAAGAAATGACCCATGTTCCCAAGGCTGTTTTGCAAATCAGGGATGCTAGTTTCATGAAAAGAAAGGGGCTTGATGAATCTGTAGTCACACATCTGTAGTCTGATGGGAATATGTTCTCTTCCAAATACAAAGCACTCTTCAGAGTTAATATGTGGACTTGTACCTATCTATTTTAGTTTAAATTGTGTATTGCTGAAATTCAGTGCTTTTATATCAGTAACAAATTTAGCTTTAGATAGAATTCAGACAAATACTGCAAGACTTAAGAAACTTGAAAATCCAGTTGGTTTGAAGATGACGTAGGATTAGCTCTTTACTTCTTGTCTAAACTTACTTATTTTGTATTTGTGCAGAACGATTGCTTTTCATTCCATAATTTTAGTTAAAGGACAACTGTGAAGCAATTTTCCATTTTTTTTTTAAATTTGCCATCAGGCAAAAATTGTTAATGTTATTATGAGAAGGAGATGATTTTAATAAGAATGCTGCATGTCAATACCCAGCAACTATGAACTGTTCATTTGATATCTGCAACTTTTGTTGAATCTTGTTCACTAAGCAATTATAGTCACTTGTCCCCCAAAGTTTTAAAAAGAATAAAGCTAAAGTTCTCATTACATTAGATTTATTTTTGAACAGTGCAGTTTGTGTTGTGGGACATGATGAAGCTTCAAGCAGTGATATTGATACAAAATGGTTGTATCTAAAACAAAGCAAACCTTGGCTTCAGATACTTAGAAGTAGCCCTCATTCTCCTTTCATATTACTGTTTTAATTCTAAATTATGAGTATTTGGGGTTTTTTCTTGTTGGTCCTCTCCCCCACACCTTCATTGAAACCTGAGGTTTGAGGAAACCAAACACATTACAAGGGGAAAGTAAAATTGATTACAACAAGGTGCTTGTATCGTTCAGTGAGGTATTTTAACAAGGGCTTAATGCTGACACCAAGGTGCAAGGCATGGGATTAAATGGCACGTTGCAGCCTTCTATTTAGAACTATAATTAAGTATAATATATGATGGTAATAATTGTATCCAGGCTATGGCTATAGGTTTGCTAGTTATACCCCCCTTGTCTTGAGGTCCCCAAATTGTACAAACATTTGGTCCCCATATCCAGTTAGGGACCATGGTGGGTAGTGAAAAAGGAAACCTAATGACAGAAGGTTGACATGCTCCATCCTCTTTTCTGGTGTCTCATTGTCCACTGTTTTTTCACGCTTTCTCCAATGGTCATTGGCTGCAGGTTGAGTTCCACCCTCCCATCCCCAGAGTGCTTCACATTGAAGGAATTGGTCATTACTCTTAGGCCACACTGGGTCCCATTATTTGGAGCTGCCTGTGTCAATATCAGTCCTCCATCTCTTTCCTTTACCTCGTAAGCCTGACGCTAAGCCTAATGTTTTTTACTTTATCTTCAGAGCCCTATCTGAGAGCTAGAAGCTACCATCCCAAAACAGCTGTATGTTCATCGTATCAGCTATTTCCCCTGCTGTCTTTGCCACTTCATACCAAAGTCCTGGCATGTTGTCTGCTGGGTGGAGGAAATGTAACTGCTAGTGCTTGATTCTGCAATTGTTCAAACTCGGCAGAGGAGGCTGAATTAGCAGTCCCCATCCTGGAGGAACAGCAAGCTAAAACTAAAGTGTCAGATATCTGATCACAGCTTTTAAGTGGTTCAGAGAGTCCCATTCCCTTCTCGCTCGCTCCCTGGATGTGTGCACAGAAACATACAGGTGCCCCATTACCTGCTATGCTATTTGCAAATATCTGTGCACGTTCCCAATTTTCGTAACAACCTCCCGTGCAACTGGGTGCCTGTTAACCTTGTGTGTCGCTATAACCAGTGCTGACTTCAGCAAAACTAAGCGAGGTGTTCCCACTGCTCTGCCCCCTCCTCCATTGGCGTTCTGTCTGCCTGTCCATGTCCCACAGCTCGCCCCAGGGACACACTCAGCACAGCAGACCCTGTCTTTTAACATCAACTGGTGAGACCCTCGCTGCACCTGCAGCTGGTCTGAGTGTAGCCAGGAGCTGCTTACACTGCCCTGTCTCAGCAGTAACCCAGTTTGCAAAACACAGCATCCACCAGCACTATACTGGACTGCTCAAATGCCAAGCAGTCCATAGGAATGATCCAGAAACTGAAAACTTCATAAACGAATAGTGATCGTTTGCCAGAAGATGTGATGCAGCACCTTGGCAGGCCATGCCCTAGGCTGTACCCGCTCATCTGCGTCACCCACCGAGTAATGCCACAGGCACTGACCCAGCTGCAGATCCATCTTCATGTTTACTGACTTGTTTCAAGTATGTTCAAGTTGGGATCTTGGCACTTAGCCTTGGATTTTCTTGCTTTTCCTTCACTTTCTCACATCTTTGAACAGTCCTAAAATTGAGTGATGCTGCTGGTGGTAAAATTGTTCCATGATTGATGTTCAAATACACAGAGTTCTGAATTTTAGTGTGTCTCATTTTCCTGTTGTCACTTACTATCTCTGAAATCCTAAAATCTAAACATCTCCATTTCAGTGTGTCTGTGTCCTCTCTTGCTGCCAGTAAGTGCTGTTACTGCTCGTCAGAGTGCTGTCAACTTGTATGATTGCGATCATGCGTCTCAGTATTTAAGGGAGGGGTTGGAAGTTTTTTGATTGCTTGACTAGTTGAATCTTTGGGGCTGATGATACAGGCTCTGACTCTTGTTGGTGTTTTCATTGCTTTTTCCTGTTTCTAACTTCTCTGAAAGACAGGCCCATACTTAAACTCGTTATACATCATTATACTCCCATCTTAGGAGTCGCTCCAGAACTTGATAATTAACTTCAGAAGTGGATCATTTGCATGGATATAGAGCACATTTCAACCTTTGCTAAACCAGTCACTAAGCTGGCAAAATACTACTTGCTGTTTGGTCAGTTTAGTTTTTTGTTGAGTTAGCGAGCTGAATTTGGCTCAGCAAGAGACTGACAAGTAGCAGAGCTGGCAAACAGGGAGGTGCAGGACCATATGGCTAAGAGCAGAGGACTGGGAAGCAAGGGCAACCTTTGGTGACAGCAAGTCATTAACCTGGCTCAGCTGTGTTGTTAAGGCATGCTCTCAGTGAAGCCAAAAAATACTTTGGATGTCACCATAAGCGTGTCATTCATTAAGACTGTGCCATAAAAGCTTTAGTTCCTTGTAGTCTCTTGTGGCTACCCACAAAATATTGAGGTTAATCAAGATCAAGTATAGGATTCTTTCTAATTGCAGTGTTGGTCTACAAATGCAACCATCTTTCTGCATGGATTTTTTTTTTTCTGTTTCAGAAGGAAGATGTCATTAATGTGGAAAGGGACGAAAGACTGTCTCTTCGGAAGCATCGCTTCATGCATTTTGCATCATTGGAATATGAAGGAGAATATTACATGACACCAAGAGATTTCTTGTTCTCAGTAATGTTTGATCAAGTTGAACGTAAGTCATTTTCTCATCATTGTATTTGTGAAGAAAAAGAAACTTGCAAGTCCCCTTAAAGATGTAATTTGCAAATCACTGGGATAAGATCCTTTATCTGACATAAATCAGCAGAAGCCAGTTTATAAATGTTGTGCATATGGATTCTCAGAGGCACCACCACCCTTTACACCAGTGAAGTGAGGCTGATGATTTAGAAATCTGGTGACTTGATGACATTGCTTCTCTGCGTACTTTGCATGTCTGATCAGTATGTAGTTCCTCAATTATTTACGTGCCATAGAAAATACTAGGACTGTAATATAATAGTGTTCGTACCATTCCTGGCCCTGTTATCTGTCTATCCACTTCACCAGTAAGTACTCTGTGACCTTTTTTTTAGAAGAGGCAGTGATGGGAGAAACTTGAATGAGTGTAATGAAGCATTGAGCTCAGCTGTAGGCTTCTGGTTTCAAATCTCCTCCGGTTTATATAAAACCTGGTTAAGAACAAATAAAAATTGTATTGATGTTTTTTTAAAAGTACTTCTAAAAGCATGCTTTCTGAAGAGAAGATAGGACAAATAAAAAGTGCATAGGTTGTTGTCCTCCTTTCCTCCTGGTTTTCTGGCCTCTATAACTCTGTCCTATTCCTTAAGCTTCTTTCATCTGTCTTTGCATCATCTTCTGTAATTTCCATGTTACAGTAATTTTTTTTAAATTATATATGTTTTTTTCCCAAAAATTTGGCTTTTACAGCTTTGCCAAGAATTTTTTGCTTCAGAAAGGTTAGGCTCTCCAAATTTCAGAGAGGATTGTCACTCAGAGGACAAATACTCTTTTAGTACATCTACTGAGGGAAAGAGGGGGAAATCCCAACTTTAATTATTGTTTGCTGCAATCTGCACATACTGACGAGGGGAGCACGTTGTCTAGCAAGAGCCATTCATAGCCAGGCATGCTCTGCCCAGCTAACAGCAAATGTCTAAGTGACTTGGGGGTTATTGAGCAGGAAATACAGAAGGGAATCCAAGGTAGTGTGGAAGGGCTTGAGAGACTGGGAGGAAGAAGGAGACCTGAACACACTGTGATTCAAGCCTGTGGAAACCTGGGGCAGAACTGAGTTTACTGACCTGCAAGTGGTCAAAGAATAGGACACAAGAATCTAAAATAAAAGTTTTCTTCTGTCTGCCAAAAACCTATAGATGATAAGGATACACAGCTTCGCTGCTGACACGCAACTTCTAATATTATACAAAGCTACATATAAATCGTTAGAAGGACTGTATGACCTTGAGAGTCATGGAGACTGTCAAAATAACTTTTTTTTTTTTTTTAATATACGGCTAATAGAAAGAGTTCTTTCCCCTTCAAAACTTAGGTCATTAAGTTAAAAACCAAGAAGGGATTTTCTTTTGAGGTTTCCAGCCTGAAACATTGAAAGACAATGCATACTGAAATTTTCAGTTTTGAAAGTGTGGGTTTCACACAGTTGTCTGTGAAAGCAAGGTTAGAGAAATAAGTGTTTTTCAGTCTTAACAGTTCATACATATTAATCGGTTACTCCAACTATACTAATACACGTGCAGATTTTTAATGAAGTGGTATGCGAGTAAGATTTATTTGTAATGCAGCCAAGTTAATTTCAGTTACTTCACTAATGTGAGTAAGAAACCAGCATTAAAGAGCAAAGAAAAAATAATGACAAGAAAAAACACGTCAACAAAAAAAATCTTTGCACTAACCCATATTTAGCATTTCAAATTGAGGTCAGGCTTACAGCAATAGAGTCATAGACAATTCATAGAAGAAATGTTAATACTTGAATCTAATGCTTCTAAACATCTTTTTAACCATTGTTGGTGTAGGTTCTTTGGCCAGTAGCATAAACACAATGGTAAGCAATTCTCTTCAAGTCATATTGCTTGGGATTTTAGGTTTACTTCTAACTGCAAACACACATAGCATTTGTTAGCAGAGAAATATGGTGTTTTAAGTATTTTCAGAGCAGTGGTTTGTTCATTGTATTTAGAAGAGTTTCATATGAGAAAAATAAACAGACCTATCTCAAGTGTCTGTCCAGGTATACTCAGAGTGATCAAGTGCGAAGCAGCACTTATTTTTGGAAACTTTCTGTTTATATCATAAAATTAATTCCTTTTCCGTTTAGAAAGGAAAACAGGCACACCACCACTAGTCCTAGAAAGCCCTTCACTTACTGGCATATTGAGCTGCAATTTTAACATGTGATATTGCATACAAATGGCGAGTCGTATAATGCTGAACTTAAAGCTGTAATGATTTGGTTATTCTCTACCTATTTTTGATTAATCGCTAATGAAAAAAAAAAAACCTCTCAGAAAAATTTGAAGCACCCTGGCAGTAACCATTCATCTTCATAAATACTTGCTTGGAGTTTGCCAATTGGTTGCTGTATATAATAATATGGAAGGCTTAGGGCTGTTCTAAAGTTTTGTTTCTGCTGTCTTTTTTACAGATAATAGGCAGGAACATGTGACCAGCCTCAGGAGCAACTTAGCTGTGTACACCAAGAAATATTGCTGAGGTTGATCACAGTATTCGGTTGCTTTGTTCCTATTCAGAGATAAACACTCCCAAAGGGGAAAAAGGCAAGCAAAAACAGGGGATGAGAAGCAGTTATGGGCTGGGAATAGGGGTCCTTGTCCAGCAGCCTTGGGGTTTTTTGCTCACTGGTGATTGTCATTGGAGAATTACTTTGAAATCTCCTGTTATTTTTGAAGCATAATTAAATTTAGAAGCAAGTAAATGTGGTGTTGTGTAAACCAAATGAGTTTTTGGTGCTAGATCAAAAGCGCTGATGTTAGAAAATACCAAAATATTTTAGCTATGTCCAGATTGTCAAGTGAATTCCTGTACACAGTTGGGTGGAATTTATTACTGAAGCAAAAATCTTAGGTGTGCCCTTTGACAAGGTTGCAAAACATGCAATAAATTATAATTTATTATAGAACACTTTCCCAGATAAGAAAACAGATGAACTGTAGTGCAAATATATCAACTGTCATCCAACCCAAGTGATCTTGAACCCTGCTTGATAGACCTTAGTTCACTAGTTCTGCTCATTTGTTTCCTGGTGCATGGGTTTCTCTATTACTCATTTTCTTTAAGGTAGGCCAAAAATTGTGAAATCTTGACATTCCTGTTGATTAAATCACACCTGCAAAGTTATTTACTGTCAGGGTGATAATGAAGAAAAATATTTACAGTCCTGCCATCTAAGGAGAATGAGCTGATAAGAAATGCAGAGTTTCCTGACAGACTTATTTTTTTCTGCATATTGACAAAGTCAAGAGCTCCATAAAGGAAGAAAGGCACCGTGCAAAAAAAATTTGCTTGCTTTTAGATGCAATGTTTCACACTAGATTACCTTTGTAAATATTTGCCTAATTTTATTACCGTTAGGTATTTTATGGAAGGAAGCAGCCACCTCTCTATAAACAGTGGCAAACAGTAAATGAGATGTGGTAGCGTGGAACAGCATTTGTGTTGGTACAAAACACCTACGACAGTGTTTTGTACCCGTTAACGCAGTGCATACTAAATGCACCATTGGGATTTTTGGATTCATGGCTATATGCCTTGTAATCTTGTGTGAAAACAATGCTGCCACAGGGATGTGTGGCAAACTGTTGCAAAACCAGCCAAGTTCTCTGGTTAATCTGTGAGATGTTCATGTAAACTGTCCTATTTGATGCAATGATAGTTTAGTGAAAAAGCGTTTTCTGTTACTCTTCTTATCATGATGTAAAAACTTCTCAATGTCTAGTAATACCTAATAAGAATAATATGAACTTGCCATGTTGCATCAGAAATTCTAGCATTTTTAAGATAACAGGTATAAGAAGGATAGAGCTCAGCTGACTTACACTCAGTTTTCATTGCAATACAGGAGTATTTTTAAAAGACCCTTCCAGCTTCATGTAAAACTTGTGTTTTAAACAGTTGTGCATACTTAGGCTCATATTCCAGATTATACAGACAATATTGTGTTAGAGCTTCTCCATGGAAATATTATCTCTGGTGTCCTGTTGTTGTAGAACATATAAGAAAATCTGTATTAAATTTTGAAAAGGACTACAGATACAAGAATCCTTCAGAAAATGAAGATTTTGCATTACATTGAATCTGGACTGTGTTTATGTTTATTTTTCTGGAGAAGATTATTCTATTCCAGAAATACCTTCCTCTTTCAAGTAGAAGGCAAACATTCAAGTTAGCTTGTCTGGTAACAGTTGATACCTGGTAAATAAAGATCTTGATCCTTCTGTATATACTCACTCTGGATTTAATGTATTGTAGCATCTTCACGTCCCAAACCACTCCTTTATCTGTGGTAAAACAGATTTTCCTGTGTTCTATAGCACCAGGGTGCCAGAGGCAGTATTTCCACAGTAGAGTCTTACATGTTGTTGAGTATTAGTGCATTTTAAGTTTGCTGGGAGAAGTTGGTTGACTTGGTTAAGTTTTCTGTGAAAACGTGGCTGGCACAAGGTTGTGGTATATTTGCAGGTTTGATAAGATGTGTGGCTTCATGTTGCCTCAGCATCAGCACGTTCATGAATGTGAATGAATCTGAGGAAAGGATACAGTGCAAGTCTGTGATGGCTAGAAAATTGAGTTTTTCATTGTCTTTGGTGGAAATCAGTGCTGGTGCAGTCGGTGGGGTTTAGAGAGCCAAGAGGGAGCAGCTGGGGTAGATGGGCCCTTCAGAACGAGCCGAGTCAGTCTCCTTGGTTCTGGATCTTGAGTTTTTGCCTTTTTTAGCACTGATATGTTGTTGTTTCTCAAATCCTCCAAACACAGTAGGTAACTCTGCAAGCTGGGACATGCAGGACAGGGATGACCCCTTGCCCAGTGCTAGATGGAAAGTAAAGTGAAGTAAAGGTGAAGCAGCAGCATGATGTTTTGCGGTCATTATATGAATCTCTTCTGAGTTTTAGAAGAATGAAACAAAATCAGCCATTTCTAGCCAGAGCTTCTTAGTCATCGTTGTTTACTCATTTCTTGAAGTGGGGTTATAAGTGAAGGAAAGTAATGTTCCTGTTGAGGGATCTGCACACATAAGCAAAGATAAGCAGATTGCTGAAAATTTCTGCTTCTGTAACCAGCCCATACTGTGAATTTTTCATCACTCAAACAGCATGAGGAAATCCTACCACAACCCTAAGAAAGTCTTTGAAGTAACATACTGTATACATTTGGCCTTTTACTTTCCCTTAGGTGTCTAAATACAACATTAAAATTGATGTTCTGGATAAAATATTTGTTTGTTTTGGATGAAATGTTGTACCTCAGACAATTGTTGATAAATAGATAAGCTAAATAAGATATTTTTTTATCTTCTTTTCCCCTGAGCAATAGCATGTTAACACTGATACCTTATTTACATAGGCTGTCTGATGCAACACTAATGATCTTCATGGGATTGGTTTAGCTAAAAATTAATTTGAAGGGAAATAGTTCTTTATCTAGAAACAGTAGAAATACTTCAGAAATTCATGTGATCTTGTAACGTGTATTTCTATCTGGACATAAGCTTTGTTGTGAAAGCAAAATAAAGACTAATGCATTTTTGTAGCAGTTGCATCACGAGGTACTACATAACAGAATCGGAGATGAGATTCTTGAGGGGAAATGGGGTCTTCCACCCCACAGCAATCAAATCTGGTCTTTTGGCCAGGCTGCTTTTTTTGGGTATTTACCACTGCCCACTGCATTGACTTAGTGTTTGCTCTCATTTTTCAGAAAAGCTTGTGAGGTTGAGAGTCTGAAAAATAGATGCAAGAGGTGCAAGAATTAGAGCAGAGGTATTAGGCAAGAGCTGGCTTCCAGTGCTGTAGCCCCTGCAGCTGCCGCAGCGAGGAAGCGTGCATGGTCCGATGAGAGAGCAGGAGGAAGGATTGAGCAGTGGAGCTCAGAAGAGAGAGGGAACCATGGAGCAAAATCACTTACAAAGAAGCAGGTTTTAGCACATCATTGCACAGGGAGAAGGTGTCCTTTTATTGCCCCCATTCCATTTCCATGCCTTGAACTATGTAACGAGACAGTGCTGAAGATACCTGGGATACATTCCTTGTAAGGTCAAATAGGAAAATATATTTTTGATCCTTAAAATTATACTGACACTGTATGAATTACATTTGTATTTTTGTGGTTATGTCTGCATGAGACGACAGAAAGGTTATAATAAACTCGTGGCCTTGTTGTGATTAATTCTTATTTTTCCCTTTGTGGCATTACTGACTAGCTGGAGAGTGATGCAGATCGGAGTTCTTACCTCAATTGACTGCAGTGCTTACTGATTAGGTAAAAATTTTGGCAAGATCTTGTGTTTTGAAAATACATTACTAGCTATTGAGCTTTCTGAAAAACAATTGTTAATGAGAAGATATATTGCAACTTTTCAATGAATGAAAGCAATTTTTTAAAACTCAACACAAAAATAATACCAACCAGTCAGGCTTCAGCAGAGTTGCAAGCAAGAGGCAACTGGTCTCAACACACATCTTGAAGGATTTAGTTATTTAAAGTGTGAAAGTTATTGGTTATTTAATGACATCTGAATGGAAAACAGATTCCTTGAAAGGGATGAAAATATATTGTGCGCATACAGAATACTTGTAGTACAAGTAATGGAAAGATGTGGTTATTAATAACAGGAGTCTGCTTGTTGTATAAACGTCGGCTGCCTTAGAATTTCAGAAGTCTTGCAACAGTTTCTGCTTTAGTAAAGTATTCCAGTTTTGTGACATGCTACTGTGATACTTAAATACTTAACAGAGAAGTCACTTTTCTTTTTTTTTTATACATATGAACAGATTTCAAGAACTCGTACAATCATTCTTGGTCTCTGAATATTTTTCCTATTTGTTAAGATTTTTTAAATTATTTTTGTAGAACACCACACACTATTTCAACTACATTTAGAACATACTGTTGGCATACCACAGAAAATATCTCTGGGATTTTTTCTGCCACGGGTTCTGAATACTTTTTGTCAGATTACTTCAGTACTATTTTTTTAATAAATTCAGTGGAACTTAATCAGTTCTGAAACATCCTGCTTAACTGACAATTAAGTCTTAACAGATGTGGCGTGAAAATCAGACTCAATGAATTTTTATCACTCTTAAATGTATTTTAATTTATTGCAACATATGTCCTTAACACAGACAGGTATTGGTTTGTACCTAAGAAGTACAATTTGTTTGTACAATTGTTCAAGTACAATTCCTTGGGTTGCATTCAGGTATTTAGAACTGATGGGGATCTGGTGGACCCTCAGTGGACAAATGCAGGCACCAGGAGTGCCGGTCAGGCTCCTGCCAAAATCTAGCATGCATTCTAGCCTGACATTTTCAGTTGTTTGTAACTCTTTTGGTGCTGATGGTTCTCTGCTTTTCCTTAGGCCAGCGCTGCATTTTTATTATATTATTCACATGATTTATCCTTTTTTGAGTAATCTTGATATAGACTGATTTTTTTCCCCTGCGTGTTCTCATAAGAAAAGTTACATTATGGGGTTTTTTTAAATATCTAAGGTAGAACCATCAAGTATCAATCACTTTCCTTCTAGGCAATAATAGCAGCCAAGGTGTGCAGCCTGCTTTGGTAGATGAGAGGAGCTGTCCTTACTTGCCAAACAGCTGGGGTCTCCAGGGGGACTGCTCCCTGTTTGGAAAACACTGGCATCAGTTTCCTAAGGGAGAAACTACCCAGGTTACACTCTCTTTTTTACTCCGCAGCCCTGCACCTGGAGTGGGTTACAGCAGAGATTGCACTCAGTAGCCTTTCTCATCGACCATGAAACAAAAGCAAATACCAAGCTCCAAGACTTTTTTCCATGTGTAAAACACAGGTTTCTCTTGTTAGAGCCACCTGCTTACATGGCGGTGCCCTCTCTTGTGCTTACCAATTTCATTACTGCAGAGGAGAATACAGCCGAGAGCCAACGCTTAGTAATCAAATCGATCTTCCAACATTATGCAGTCCATTAGAGAGCTCTGGTCCTCACATCACCATCCATAATGCTGGCAAGCACCTGGTCATTCTTCTGGCTGTATCTTTAGTTAAATATCTTTCCTCTCAGACCTGGAAAAGGCTTGTGCACCTGAAAGCATGAGGACTTTTCAGCCATAGCTAATGAAAGATACCACATTTTCCAACAAATCCAGCCTTGGTTCTTAACAGATGAAAGGTAGTTCAGCATTGTTATGAGGTTCAAATGCATCCTAATTGGTCATTCTTGTTTTTTCTAGTTAGCTTATCAGTATATAGAAAATACCAGTATCCTGGGACTTTGTTCACCAAGAGCTGCGATCCTACCTGGCTTAATAAAAATTTAAAAATGGGCTCCTTATATGGAATTTGAATATAAAACATGGCCAAGCCAGCTGCCATTTGACTTTATCCATACTATTTCAGTTGTCTTTCAGAAGAGCTGACATTTGAAGTCTTCAGTATGGTACAGCTTGTTTTCCCAAGAGCTAGCCGCCTTTTCAAACCTTGAATTCATGTCCTTTGCGCCAGTACCTCTGATGCTGCTGGAACTACTGGAACAGTGGAGTCTTGCTGCTGTATTGGTGTTGGCAAGCACTAAGTCAGTCACGTATCCCACCAGAGAAACTGCCAGTTCCAGAAAACAGACAATTTATGTCTTTTTTTTGTTCCTCTCCAAATCGTTTTTAGTTTTGTTTTTGTTTTTCCTGTGGAAGAGTGAGGTGTGTTTGTTCTTAACTGTGGACTGGATCCAAACAGTTGCGAGCCTTACAGAGCAAATTCTTATATTAGAGAATGCTAAAATTAGTCCTTTTGTCTCATGTGGATGGACATCTGCTTTTTCATTGGGACTGTATTTATTTACTGTGTCTGACAACTTCTGTACAGTCACCCACACCCTGACATAGCAATTATTTCTTCTCCATCGTTTTTTTGGTGATAAAGAATGTGAGAGCTCACTTCTGTTTTGCTGTCACTTTCTTGGGAGAAAATGTAAAACCTAGTGTTCAAAAATTTCATCTGATTCTCTGGCTTTGTTAGAATGGGCAAAAGAGAGTAACTGTTTAGCAGAAAAGAGCAATGTTTTTTGTGATGTTTATGGTGGTAAAGGCAGTCTCTGCTATTGAAAAAGTAAGAGGGGCTTTTAAACCAGTATGGTCAATTTAGAGGTACAGTGGACAACATAAAATAACTTTACTCTTTTGCCAAAAGAAAGCCATCTATTGTTTGCTTTTCATGTGCACCGACTTTAAGAATTGTGAAAAGCCTACTTAAAATTTGATTAAAATTTCAATTCAATCTCTTTCCTCTGCAGCTAAAATAAATGCTCATTTCAGGAGGACAGTCCCTATTCTTTATGTCCAGTACTGCTGTAAGGAGGAAAAAGGATATCTGCTTAGTTGCACCATTGTGAGAACACTTTTATTTATTATCACAACTCACCTAAGTTAATGTGTAATATATTGTACTGTGTTTATAAGGATTTGTATCCTGTATTAGGGTGATACATTATGGCTTAGCACTTGGTTTTAGCATTTCATGCCTAAGTATGCCAAAAGTTATCATATATATTCTAAAAGTCAGCTCCTATTTTAGTAGTTTAAAAACTTAAAATATAGACCTTTTATAAATTTGTCATGCTTAATTTAAAATCGTTTGTAACCACTGCTTATACTGGAAAATGGTGACAGCGTATCTCCTCTGTTGCTTGAAAACTCTTCTGATAGCCAACCTAAAATTAAGCACTGTCTGTTTAAACCCACTTGCTCTTATGCCAACATTTCCCATTACCTAAAATTGGATTTTTTTCTTTTGAATCTTAACCCCATGATGCATTATAGATAATTATATTACCACTCAGTGCTGGTCTTGTTAGGTTAAGCAAACCCAAGCTTATTTTTATCTCCTCTGGCTGCGTGAGGCCATCCGTTCCACAGCTTCATGTAGGTAGCTTGATTCCATGCTTTTCTGAATTTGATTTCTTTTTCTAAAGCCAGCTACATTGCCTGGCTCACAGCACAATCCGCTAGCAATCACTATGGCCTAAGGGATGGAACAAGGATTGAAGTCAGGAACTTTTTAAAGTAATACTGTTGCTGAAACATCTGAATTATCAGACTACAGCATCAGTCAAGGAAAAAAACAGTAGCAAGCAATGCTCACTAGCAAAATGTGGCCAGCAGGTCAAGGGAAGGGATTCTCCCCCTCTACTCCGTTCTTGTGAGACCCCACCTGGAATAATATGTCAAGCTCTGGGGTCCCCAACATAAGAAGGATGTGGACCTGTTGAAGCAAGTCCAGGGGAAGGCCACAAAGATGATCGGAGGGCTGGAGCACCTCTCCTGTGAAGACAGGCTGAGGGAGTTGGGGTTGTTCAGCCCAGAGGAGAGAAAGCTCCAGGGAGACCTTATGGCAGCCTTCCTGTACCTAAAGGGGGGCCTACAGGAAAGATGGGGAGAGACTCTTTATCAGAGGGTGTAGCAATAGAACAAGGGGTAACGGTTTTAAACTGGAAGAGGTTGCCCAGAGAAGTTGTGGATGCCCCATCCCTGGAAATGTTCAAGGCCAGGTTGGATGGGGCTTTGAGCAACCTGCTCTAGTGGAAGGTGTCTCTGCCCATGGCAGGGAGGTTGGAACTAGATGATCTTTAAGGTCGCTTCCAACTCAAGTCATTCTGTGATTCTGTGAAAATACTTAAACTTGTTTAGCTTGTGTTTTACTAACGGTTGCTACATGCAGAACAGCTTCTAGCACCATAGGTGCTTTGGTCCTCATTTGTAGCTCCATGTGTCTGCTAGGCTGAGGGTAGTACAGTAGAGCAAATTATTTTCTGTATTCTTTGGTGAAGAAAGTTTTAATGGAATCATGGAATCATGATTAAGACAAAAAAAAGAGATGTCTGTTAAAGAACATCCTTTTTGGACGTTAATGGCTTGATGCCCCCATGTAATATACACCTTCGCACAGAAATAGGAAAAATTTTTCATTTTTTCAGTCCAAGATTGCTCTTGGAGGACCGATTAGTTTTGACAGAGAAGCTGAGTATGGCAGAAAGGAGACAATGCAAGGATAATTAGAGGCAGTGGACACAGAAGCCCACTATACTGAAGGCCGCTAGAAGTTAAATGAGATGATGTTAGTGGGAATTTTGATTTAAAGTGTTCTTTTAGATTTGTCTCCTCTGTTATCTTTACTGAACAAATATCTCTGTTCTATTTCTGTTTTGACAGACCTAATATAGTGTTTCCTCTGGTGCCTAATAAGATCAGAATTAGAAAATCTGAATGTAAAATTAAAGCCAGGGTAAAGCCAAATGTCTTTTTGAGGTTTGCTTCATCAGATGATTTGAATTCAGGGGAGAAAGTTTTTTTTCCTGGGCAAATAAGACCATTCTAGAAAAGAATATCTTTGTTTTTTTGAAAGAGACTATTGATCTTCTTTGTCTAGATATTTTTTTCTTTCAGCCAAACTTTTTTCTTTAGAATGTGAGGAGTTTGAAGTCACAGAGTCAAGAGACAGCTTAACTTTGCTTCTCTTTTTCAGTCTCCAAAGTTCACCCCTTAGAGCAGAGGAGGTGTTGCAATTGGTGAACAAGACTTTCTTTTCTACTCATAGGGAAGGCCGATGGACATCACATCAGTAATTTATTATTAAACATACTACTGGCAGTATTTATTTTTTTCTAACTTACAAATTAACCAAACCATTTTGGCCACTTCAGTAAGGCATGATTAACATACATTCTTAAGCTCTTCTATGATTTCTCATTACATTAGTTCTCGCTGATCTTTTAGGGGAGTTCTCAGACTTTTCACGATCATGCTCCTCTTTCCATTACCACCTTATCTTCTGAATAAAGACAACATTTCAAATTAGGTTTATTTAACTTTCTTCATTCTGGTACTCTCAGAAGCTAGCCAAAACTAGATTGCTCCAGTAGTCTTTTTGTGTGGCGAGAAAGGATAAACCTTTCTTAACTTAAAATACAGGAGCATTCTGTTATCACTTACATAGGCTTGGAGCCCCTGCTGTAGGAAAACTTCCCAAACATCTGTTAATTGCTATGTGACAGATGTTAATGATGTATAAACAAGTCAGACCCAGCAGGGGCTGTTACTGGTTTGCTCTGAGCTTCTATATGTGCTTATAACAGAATGAGCCAATCTTAGAAGTAGAAGGAAACTCCTGGCTAATTTAAAGGTAAAAGCGAGAATGATGTGGACCATCAACTGAAGGAAAGCAATTCAGCCACTGAAAGGAGCTCTGATTAAGCACGAGAAGGAAGAAAGAAGGAAAAGCTAGAGATTGCAATAATGCCTGAACCTGGAGAGTTATGGAAATAATGAAGTAGGGGCTGCACAGGATCAGTAAAATACCCAAAGCAGTAGGCAGAGTAGGAAAGTTCCCAAACATGGTCATTAGAATGTCCTTATCTTCTCACAGTGGCAATTGGAAAAAGTAATGTCATCACTGGGGTCATCTGCATTAAAATGGCCTTCCCAAAATTTTCATGCGAGGTCGCACTTCACAGCCTTATAAAGGGAAAAGGTTCCTTCTGGAAATTCTGACATGACAGGATCAGCTTAATTCAGCTCTGAATAGCAATTGCCTTTATCACTAGTCATCCTTATAATCTCCAGGAATCTAAAATATCTGAAGTTAAGTGCTACAGTACTGCACCTGTGCCAAAAGTCTTTTCCCCTAAAATAGCACTTTCGTTCTTTTTTTTTCCTTATGCTGATTCACTAATGGGAGTGAGTTGCAATTATTACAATTCTGCTGAAAAAGAAAGTGATGCATTAGGTTATGCTAAAGTAGACATCTGGTAACTCAGTTCGTCCTTTAATAAAACTAATTGCAAAATGGATACATTTCTTCAGTGAGTGTTTATTCACGCTTTTCTTTCAATGGATGGTGTCAAGAGAGCTCGGGAGGATGAGGAACAGATGGGTAATATCATCAATTGCAAAAATACACGTATCTTGAGTAAAACCATAGAATATTAGCAAGTGGATCCAAAACAATCTTGTGTGCTTTCTTTTGTTTAGATTTGTCGTATTTTTCAGAAGTTCCACTTACTCACACTCAACACAGGTGGTAATTAATTTACTAAAGCATTTCCAAATTTCTAGCAAAGAGGGTGATTTCATCCCTTTTTGTCCTCTTATACAAATGTCTGTGTTGTTTCTTCAAGAAAAGTCTGCTGCAAAGCAGAGGTGAATAGGAGCTAGAGCTGTAACTAGCCCAGGTCACCCCATGCAGTGACTGAACACCATCTAGTGGGTGTTCACTTAATCCTTTTGTTCCTAAGCAGAATTTATATTGGTTATAATTTACAAATTAACAAATAAACTCAATAGCAATGCCCTCAGACATCTAGTCACTGTAAATTGCATGTTCGTGAATGGGGCTTATGTTCTGAAAGATAAGCATAATAAGGTTCTGAATTTTTTTGACGTTTACCGTGCTCTGCACAGCAAGACAAAATGTCCCAGGCCTTGAGCTTAAACATAGAGCTCTCATTAGTTAAATTACCAACATAGAATTGTTTCCTTTCAATAAAATGCCCAAATTCACTGTTAAATCCAGTACTTAATGCTCTCATGTCTTGACAAATAAGGCAAAAATGCTTCCTCTTCCTTTATAGGTCATTGGTGAGAGTCGAAGCCACAATACAGTCTTCAACTGCATAAGAGTGTTGTTGCCTTTGATATAAGCAAGGGGGGGAAATCCTAAAACTCCATATGAAACCTACCAACTATTGCTTGTATTTGGTGTTAGTGTAGGTGACAAAAGCACCTAAACCAATACTTTCCTACTGTGAAGTTGGTAGGGTGACTGTATTAAATTAGAGATGTTCTGTATTCATAGCCCTTCTAGAAACAAATCTCTGTAAGCATATTCAAAACCCAACTGGACATGGTCATGGGCAACCTGCCCTGACTGACCCTGCTTTGAGCTTTTTCCAGCTGTCACCATAAGGAGATAAGGACATTCTAATTACCACAACGATCTCCAGAGCTCCCTTCCAACTTGAGCTATTCTGTGAATGAGGCGATTTCCCTTAACCATGAGGGAGCCCCACTTCATGGGTCTTCCCACAAACTTCTCTGAATCTCGGAAGACCATCTTTCGCAATCACCAAAAAGGTGCTGTTTGTGCTATATTCCCTAGAATTGTTGCTAGTGGGAAGAGAGAACAGTAAGATGTTGGAAAGGATGTGTTTAGTCTGTGGAGGACGTAGGGCAGCCCTAAAGGAGTCAAATTCTAGACATTTGATGGAAAGACAAGGCACTAGGAGAATTAAACAGGAGCAACGATTACCACTGTCATTAGAATAGTGCAGCAATAGAAATCAGGTATCCTGCTGATGAGATTTTCAGATTTCACAACAGCAGTGCAGAAGGACCCATCTCTCTCTTTTTTTTCCCCAAAGGTCTGACTAGGTGTTGCTGGGATATGATGAACAAAAGTTTCCCAAATTGATACTTCTGGCAAAATTCCATTGTACTTTTCCAATCAGCTGCCGCCTCTTGGAACATTTTTTGCAATATTTCTAAGAACTTTTACTGCATGTTGCTGTAGTGGAAGTAAATTAATCTTTAAAAGGTAAATACTGTTTTAACAAAAAAGAAAACATTAATGATGGTGTAAATAATTTTGATATGTCATAGGGTGAAAGAGGAAAAAAAGTGAGCTACTATATAAACTGGATCTAAATAGCTTTTTATATTTACAGGACTCTTGAGAACCCACTCAATTTATGTGAAATGTCAGTGCTCCCAGTTAGTTACCCACTGCAGTAATTTAAATTGGCTTGATGCACTAATATGTCAGCTATTTACTGCTTGGACACAAGTGCTATAAATGCCCTACATCTGAACAGAATTATAGTAAAAGCACTGCATTTTTCGTGCTGATACCATGAATAACTTCAATTTTTTCACAAAATATTTCCAGTTTTAATTTCTAAATTATATCAAGTTATTACATTTTATTTTTTTCTGTTTCACTAGGAATAAGCAATATCAACAGTAACCTGACGCTTGTACTTGGATGAGTGATTTTAAGAAAAAGGAAACTATTTCATTAAAAAAACAGTTGAATTAATGTCACTATTGCCTTTTGAACCCCGAACTACAGTTTAGTATTAGTAGTGTCTTTCAAATGTGCGAACATGTATTTGTGTGCACATAAACTGATGAGGTAATGCATGAGCAAAAGTCTGTTTGAAGCAATAGGACAAAGTAGGTGACCCACGTGATTGTTTCTGGCCTCATTATCTGTAATTCCTGCGTGTTGGAGTGTTGGTTACATATCAAAGTGCAATAAATAAACCATACAGTTACTTCATATAATTTGACCTGATTTGATATGATTTTCAGTTCCTGCTTAGGGAATAAATTGCATCAAAGCAAGAAGGTGAAAAAGATAGTCCTGTCTGACACATGCCCTCTTTTTCCTTATTCTAGGGTTAGTAAGGTAGCTTTATGCTAGTGATAAATTCCCACACAAAGGATGAATTCTTCAACTGGCACCTCAGTTATGTTTGTCAGCAAGTGAATCCAATTTGTAATAATTAAGTCTTTAATATTCTTGTGCTCAGTCTTTAACTGTATTATATTTTTTTTACATTCTGTAAGATGCGTGTTAAAAGTAACAGTGTGTCATGGTAGGGAAGATCTTCAGATATTTGGAAGAATACAAATTGTAAAGGAAGAGGCTGAATGAGATACAATAGGGATAGTTGCTACAGTGTCTTTATATTGAGCACATAAGCTTAAATCAAGTCTTACACAGTGAGGTAAGAATCAATTTCTGGTGCTATTAAGGTGTTGACCTTTTCTTCCCTCATTTTGATTGTGGGACGATTAATTTGCACGCGTTTTCATTCTGAATCCAAGTTAATCTCTGCCTACAATTAAGATGCGATTTCCTCAAGTTGTGCATGCAGTTAGATTTTTAACTCTGTCATTTCATTGTTGTTGTTCATATCCTACTTTATTTGTTCTTCTAATTTTTGTTATACTTATCTTCTGTAGCCATAAAGTAGATTACAGAGCCCTAAGGCCAGGGATCATGACTTACAACACTGTCTAGTAGAGGAACAGAATTAAACCTCTAGTGCTGCAGGGCTATCATAATAGTTTATCTTCATCTGTTGTTAGTATCTTAACCTAGCATGTGCTCCAGCACTATAATATTTAAAAAACTAGTCTCTGTTAGCAATCGGAGATAACAATATAAAGCATACCAGTGCTACAGAAATCACCTCTTCTTTATTTCAGGGTAGGATCAAAGTTCATTAATTGAGTCTTCTTAAAAGCTTAGTCTAGCTTATGCTGTTCTCTTTGCTAGAGGAGACTGACAACTATCTCAAGCCCAATACTAGGAATTTTTCTTGAGTTGAGGCTCTGCCTCCTGCTCTTTGTGGAAGATCCATGGTTTTGTGCAGATTCAGGAGATGCCATCCATCCCAAAAGTCTGAACTGCATAATGTTCTCTACCCTTCTGGTCTCAGAAATATGTATTATGGATACAGCTCCTTCCAGGTAATCTTAATTGCCCTTTATAATGCTTTATTGCTCCAATTATGCACTCACTCTGCCTCTTGAACTTTAGTACACTTTACCCTTGTATCTGATTAAGTTCTTACTAAAACAGAATACATGCCCTTAGCACTGCTAACATTGGGCTGATAGATAGGAGATTGGAAAAAACAGATTACAGATATAACAAATACAAGAAACAGTCACGGAGTGAGTTATCTGGTTGTGTGCAGAAGTATTTGTCTACTCAATTTAAATATATAAAAGCTGAATGTCATGTCAGAGCAAGTGATTGTAGCATCTCTTTAAAGTTAATGGAAAGTAACAGGGAAGTCCAAGGCCTGTACCTATCTCAACCTGGAATAAATTGCTCTTTTGCTGTATCTTTTTCTCTCCCTTGACTATAAAGGGAGCCTGGGGTCATTAGTCAGGATGAGGTTTGTAGACAGAGATAATATCTTTTATTAGACCAGCTGCTATAAGGTGGAAAAATTAGACAAGCTTTTGGGCATATGAGCTCTTCTTCAGATCTGAAATAGGAGCAGCAGACTTCAAAGTTAATTATAAACCCTTTTCTACGTATATCCTTACACCATCATAGTTGCAGCAAAGCACCGTAGAGATCACTAACTCAGATTTAGATTAGGATCTAATTTTCAGACATCTAAATGAAGCCAGAGGAACCAAACAGGAGTTGCTTATTTGGGAGTTTGAGGACTTGCATTTCACATGACACGTTTTTCCTCTGGATGCCCAGGGGGCTGGCAGCCTCTCCTGCTGGGGAGATGCTCGTGTGCGATTGTGCGCTCTGTTTGGCTTCTTGCTGCTTATGTGTTACATGTGAAGTCTTAACTTGAAGCTCATGCTCCTTTTGCAGCCGAGGGCTGCCATTACACACCTGTTTGACTTTTCTGGTGTTTTGGAAGAAATAACTTTCTGTATGCTGTATATCGTTGCGGTGCAAGTCTTGTGGTAAGCTTGGAAGTTTGAACCTATTCTCAGCTTTTACTGTCTGCAGTTTGAATATGTTATTAGAAAGAGAGCAGATCTGGGAGCAAGTCACTTTCCCTGGATAATACCTAAGGAAAAGTTGTTTCCCTGCTCTCTCTGCTGTCCCCACAAACTCCTGCTACAGTCCCAGTGAGGACTGAGCTACTCGTGTGCTCTGTAGCGAGGACCACAAAATCTGCTTTTACCCTGATGCCTTTGGTTATTTTGGAACTCGTGGCGCTGGTGGTGACCCAATGCCACAGTCTCTTTAACAGGTTTTGAAAACTGGCTTATCTTAATTTTTCAGTTTGTTTCGGTTTCCTGAAAGACATTATCCTTTGATGTTTTCTCCCTGCAACAGCATCCCACCCTTTTTACCCCAGGCTGCCTTACTCACAGAGAAACCTTCCGGTATTGACTGGCTCTGATGCAACTGCTCTTCTGAAATGGAGGTTTGCCAGCGCTGGCGTTGGCCCAGGACTGTATATTTCTCGTTTCCTCAGAGGAATGATTGCTCTAAATAAAGAAGGACAGATGCAAGGCTTGTTTTGTAAAGTATCTCAGAAGCTTCTGTTATTGCAAATTGCCTTTTCCACTGGGCATACTTTGATTTTAATTCAGGTGGTTCAATTCACTAATTCATGTGATTGAAATGACTTTTATCAATTATCTTTCAATGGAGCAATGCAGTAGTTCAGTAAAAGCTTTCTAGCTGAAGTGGATTCTTAATTCATTTAAATGGCTTGCTCATTTATTATTCAGATAGCAGTTTGCAGGAGCTATCATAGGAATCTGACCACTTGGTTTTTCATGCTTTCAAAAAGCCTTAAATTTTTTTGCTATCCTTGATTTATCTCCAATATCACCAACATCACCAATATTTCAAACGAAGGCCTTAAAGAACTAATATTGGCTTGAATTTTTGCATTATTGGTTTAATTAGCAGTAAGTACTTTATAAATGCATAGAAGAGTTTTAAAGAGCTGAGAATGTAAATAAGGCAGGTAAAGAAAGGACACTTTGTTGAGATAAGGTACTTGTCCAGAATCATAAAAAATATCTGTGAGAGAGCTGGGAATTAAATGCAAGCTATTGAATTTCAATGATCTTCTATTTTAGGGTAATTTACACAAAAATTTTAACGGGGTCTCCCCAAGAATGTCAACATACGTGATTCTTATCTAACCCAGCTCACCAGGGCGCAGGGGCAGGTTTTCCTTCCCATCTACTCTGCCCTGGTCCAGTTCTGGGCTCCCCAGTTCAAGAAGGACAGGGAACTGCTGGAGAGGGTACAGCAGAGGGCTACAAAGATGATGAGGGGACTGGAACATCTTTCTTATGAGGAAGGGCTGAGGGACTTGGGTCTTTTTAGTCTGGAGAAGAGAAGACTGAGGGGGGATCTCATCAATGCTTATAAATACTTCAAGGGAGGGTGCCGGGAGGATGGCACCAGTCTTTTTTCAGTGATGCCCAGTGATAGGGCAGGAGGTAACGGGAACAAACTTGAACGTAGGAAGCTCCATCTAAACATGAGGAGGAACTTCTTTCCTTTGAGCAGAGCACTGGAACAGGCTGCCCAGAGAGGTGGTGGAGTCTCCAACTCTGGAGACATTCCAAACCCACCTGGACGCCATCCTGTGCAACCTGCTCTAGGTGACCCTGCTCTGGCAGGGGGGTTGGACTAGATGATCTCCAGAGGTCCCTTCCAACCCCGGTGATTCTGTGATTCTCAGAGTTCAGCTTGTGTGAAAGGCGGCAGCCAGCTAAAAGGCAGAAATACAAATTCTTGTTCCTATGGCAGGCAAGGCCGCAGGGTGGGCTGTGCTGTAAAGGCCACGGCGTGATCTGCACACACTGGATTTGTGTTTTTAAATGCCCTGATCCTGTCCAGAGATCACAACTGTGCTGAAATCCCATCCAGCTTAAAAGGTGTGTTTCACTCATCATTTTGTGGAATTAGGAGTTTGGTTGAACTGTAACATACTTAATGCTGTTCTCTTCTTATTTTTTCAGGGAAAAAGCGAATGGTTTCCTAGTACCCCAGTATGACTTTGAACTTGCCAAGCTTCAGCAAAGATAGCAATGGTTGCCATCTAAAATTAAAAAACTGCGAGGACAATTTTTTTTTTTTTAACTTGTTTATCACTGTGTCTATCTGAAATGGAGCTAAAAAGATACCCTGGTCAAACCATCTCAGTGACTTTGCTGATAAAAGGGACAGGTGTTTGTTGTCCTCCAAGGAAAAGACAGCTATTTTATACTGTTCTCATTTGAAGTTAAGGCTGTGGAGAAAGTTTGTTTCAAAAACTAATTTTCATTTCCATTTTACAAAAACAGAGCAATCTTGCAGACATGTAAAATTATGCTTTCTTGCAGGTAGTAGTAACTTCTCTGCTTTTGCTTTGGCATTTGGTTATTGTTGTTATAATGGTTGATCTTAGTTATTTTGTTCATTCTTTGGCTTTAAATGTCTTTTGTCAGATCTAAGCCTTTCCTTAGCTGTACAGGTGTAAATGGGTGTCACTGAATGCAAGTGGGTACTTGTTTAATTCAGCCCTTTCCTAATGTTAATCCTAACATTGATGTCGGGTCCATTCTGCATCTTAGCGTAAAAAACTGATAGATGATGGAAACACTTCTATTGTAAGAAATGCATGTGACAAAATACCCAGGTTTGCCGAGGGCAAATTAAGGCTGACATAGCTGCTCTTGGCAGTGTTTTCTTAATTACAGTTGTCAGCTAACTTTCTTGGCTAACAGCACAGAATTTGTGTGCTTCTAAGTAGACTTGCTATTCATTCAACTTAAAAAGCTAAAATGGCTTTTTGTCCGTGAAAGGTGTGTCTGTACCTCATTGTTGTTTCATGGATCCACTATAGATGGTGAAAAGATGATAACATCTGTAAAATATGAAGAGACCCTTGAAAATACTCACTGTCCTTTAAGCCAGAATTCCATCACAGTCTTGGCAGGTCTGTAGGGAAAAAAAAAAAAGTTGTTTTTCTTCTCATTCATTCAAGTTCTAAACAGTAAAATTTCCAAGTTTCTTTTTCTGATACACGAAGTAAGACTGTTACTACTACAAATGAGTTTTCTAATATGTCATTAATTTGCCTATTAGTGAGAATCTATCAAGGTAAAAGACTAAAAATATAGAAAAGTGCATCCTACAGATCTTTTACTAAACCATGTCTCTAAGTACCACATCTACATGACTTTTAAACACATCTAGGGATGGTAACTCAACCACCTCCTTGGGCAGCCTGTCCTGATGTTTGATAACTCTTTCAGTGAAAAATTTTTTCCTAATGTCCAGCCTAAACCTCCCCTGGTGCAACTTGAACCCATTTTCTCTTGTCCTGTTGCTAGTTACTTGGGAGAAGAGACCAGTGCCCAAAGTGCTACAGTATGAGTGCTACAATAAAAGTAGCTAATGTTTCCAAGTGAAAACTGAGATTTGAGTCTTCACAGATGATTTTATATGGTGGCAGTACCAATAGAATATAACTGGATTTAATTCTTAGAAAATATTCAAATTATTATTGGAGGAAACTCATTCTACAGTTTAAATTATTACATTATCATAAGATTGTATTCTAATACTTTACACAAACAGCAATATGAAAAATAACACTAGTGTTCCAAATGTCTTTTTTTTAAAAAAAAAATCCTGGTTTACCAGTATACATGTTTTCCGACATCTGTGTGCCATTTTCATTTGACTAGGTTATTAAATCTTTTGATTTTGAAGCCCGTTTGAGAAGACCACCATTAAAAGGCTCCACATTTATTACTGCGCTGTATTTACCACTTAGAAAAGTAGAAATATCTGTTTATCTCTCAATCTGTCTGTTTCCCTCCTGCCTTTTTTTCCTCTTTTATTGTAGCAGCAGCCCCTTGTGCAGTCAGTCGTGGCAGGGACTGACTCTCACCCACCTCGTTCTGCCCCTTGCCACCTCCTGGGCTGATGTGACTGTCCTCCTCCTCTTCTGCCACACAACAAAGGCTTCGTCTCCTCTGCTAGTCCTTTCACCTGTGCCAAGATTCCCCAGCCAAGGGTAGCATGAGCACGTCTGTATCATTGTTTTTACTGTCTCTGGAACAGGTCAGTCAGCATGTTAATGTCTTAAATGTCCTCTGAAGGGTGGCCATAGCTGAATGAGAGAGGGCAGATGTTGATGGCTGCTGCAGCCGTTTGTATGAGCTGTAGGCAGTTGCAGTTGTGACTGCTGGCTGTGAAAAGAGGGTCCACATGTCCGCAACAGATTTTCCTTCCCTTTCTTAATTTTTGTCATGGTAGGGTAATTCTCATTGAGGACATGTTCCCTAAAACTGGGTAGCTGAAGGGTTTCAGTTACTGTGCTGAATACAACATGAAGAAGAGAAACACAGAATTAACCAAGAGCCTGGCAAACTTGGCCAACTAGTATCTGAGCTGTAGCTCCCAGTGCTTTCTCCTTACCTTGCATCAATTATTTATGGCTTTGCTGTTCCAGCTTGCAGAGCTCAGCTTGTCTCCCTTCATCATCCTCCTGGATGCTGTCAAAAGGCTGCTGCCCAGTACACTGCTGCGGTGGCAGTTGCTGTCCCAGATGTGATGCTCTTGAGGCCACCAGGAGAAAGGAATGAGTGGAGTCGCTGTTAAACAAATAAGAGTGCATGGCTGGCTTCAAAACAGACACCTATGGAGAGCATTTACAGTGAACATCAGTCACTGCAGGGTGGTTTTCCCTTTTTTGTTTCAGCTACTGTTTTTCGCAGACCCACAGCCTGATTCATTCCCTCTTGTAAGGCTTCTCGCCATATGGGTCTCCCAGAGCCAAAAGAGCTGCTGTAGTTTAATTCCACGTTGACATGCTCTGTACAGAGAAGGTGGCATTTCAAAGCTGAGGTCTGAATTACTTAATTTGCTAAATAGCCATTCATTAAAATGCTCTGCAGAAGTGAACAGTGTTGAACTGTGGTGTTAGATCGCACTGCTCAGGACTCAGCCTTGCTGGATACAGGGATTTTTACTCGCTCTCCCAGACTGTTATTAGTCTGACTTCTTTTATCTCAAATGAGGCAAAGTAGACAATTTCATACTTCCTTTGAGCTAGAAGGTGTCTATCTGTGAAGCTTTATATATATGTGTGTGTGTGTGTAAATATATGTACAGGCACTGCACAAAAATGTATTCATCCACGGTAACAGGTGGTGCTGGCAACACCTGTTGCTGGGGTCACTCAACACTCCAGTATTAAAATCCTAATTTTAGTTGCTTATAACTTTTGTCAAACTTAAACATTTGGTTTGCAATGTTATGTGCCAGGTGTCTGCCTTAGGCTGATTTGAGGGGAGGGGGGTGGGGAGAGGAATTTATCAGCAAAACTGTTAGTGCCATTTCAGGGAGCAGAGGCCACGGCACTGGTTTGCCTGTGCTGGAAAATGAACTATTGCTGGTTGAGATGTTCCAGCAGCTTCCCTAGTCCAAAGCCAAAAGTTGCCAGCGGAGACCCCCTGCAGCTGGACATGTCTTTTGCCAGCATTATGGAAATTCTCTGTTTTACTGAGAATGCACCTCTGTCTGGCTAAATCACGGGCCTGTGAAAATGCTTGGTAGAAATTTGTTGGCAGCTGCCCACCAGGCTGCCTCCATCCTGTCCATTTCCAAACGGCAGTGCTGCGCTGGTGACCCTTCGGATGCAAGATGCCCGTGAAGCAGCAGAGTAAGCCTTGGAGACTGAGCATGGAGCAAAGCAGGCTGCTGCATGCAGGGCCACTCAGAGCAAACGCAAGCTGCTCGGCTTGTGCTCAGCTAGTGTGAATAAACAGGCAGGAATGGCTGGCTGGAATCCAGAGGAACCGGTGATGAAGGAAGGGAGAGACAGGCTGAGAGTGGCAAGAGTGAAGGACACAGGGTTTCAAGAACCGTATGAGGAGAAATGCTGAGGAGACAGACTGGTGTGATAGGGCAGGTAGACTGAGAAGGGATGGAGCACAGCTCCTGCCAGTCCATGACTCTGGGATTTCTGTGCGCCATGCCTAACCAGCTGAAACGTTCCGCTGATAATATATCGCAGCACCTCAAACAGGTGATTTACACAGGAATACAACTTACACTGCTGCCAGTGGCTCCCCTATTCTAGTGTATGGACTTGGACCTTGAACTCATAAACACTTAGGAGTTTGCATAGTTTCATGTGATGCTGTTTCAGGAGGCAGATTTGTTCAATTTACTTCTGCTTAGTAGAAACATGAACATTTTCATTCTTCCTTCTCTTTTTTAGTATTTCTTAGCTTTTGCATACTCAAACTGCACTTGAAGGATTATTATGTGTGCATGCAAATCCCTTTGTAAATACTGCAGTTGTTTCTTACTGTATAATCTTGCTTTGGAATCTGTACTACATTTGTAGCTCACAGTATGCAAAATCACACTAGCAAGTCAGTCATAGATACCAAAGTGGGCTGTGGTTTCATCTAGGTTGCAAGAACATTTGAACAAACTGCTCTTATTATTTTTAAACATCGTCCTTTCTTGATCATTGTGGGAATTAGAAACAAACTGCCTGTTGCAAAATCTTCTGTTTCATATTACTTAGCAATTTCCCATAAAAATCTGAAGAAATGCCACAGAACCTGATCAAAATTTAAAGTTAGTTTGTTACTGAATAATGATTTTTTTTATTATAGGTAAAGCCTCAGCCAAGAAACTGACAAAAAAGGTAAGCAAAATGTTCCTTTCCTTCTTCAAAAGAACTTGCATTCTTTCTGTTACTCAACTGAGTAGACTTTTCTTTCAAAACTGGCTTTATATTTTCTTGTTTGTGTTTTTAAAGGAGGTAGATGCTGCACTGCTATGTGTTGCCAAAGCTAAACCAGGACCGACCTTTTTTAGGGAGCTTGGTGATAAAGGTAATGAGCACTTTTGATACTGAAAAATACATCTTGCTTTTTATCTCATTATGTAGTAGGAATTAAATGTATTTTTAAAGAAGGTTTCATGGATTTGACTCCATCACCATCTAGCCAGTAGCTGCCTCCTTGGCAAATCTCTCAGTTATGCAAGAGAGAGTAAAGAGGCAGGACTGGGAATTTAAAGCCTTCTGAGGTGCAGGAGCAGACATGGAAGAAATTGGAAAGCCTACTTGGAGAAGAGAAAGGGGCTAAAGGGATGACTTCAGCACAAAATGGACTTTTAAGACTTGTTGTTAATAAGCTGCTGTTTCACTATATAACTTAAATGCATGGAAACTAAGAATAAAATAAAATTTTTATCTAGTTATGTAAAGTGGCATCCCTGATTCCAAGACCAGTTGAACATATTTCTCCCTCTTCAGGAGCTTGGTGGCCCTTCACAGCACCGATGTCCATTGTTTCTTTTCACCCAGCTTTTCTACCTTATATGAAGATACATGAAGAGAAAACTCTGAGAGCTTGGATATTGTTTGTATAACAACAGGGAATTAAAGACCACCAAATAAACACCTCATTAGCATAAATTAATTGAGGGGAGAAAACAAACAAGAGGATCAAGGAAACCAAATAGATGAGTAATTAACCATTTCACCAGTAACAAAAACTGACATCCCCAAACTAATGAGAAAGCCTGACAGCGTCTATTCACAAACTTTCTGTATCGTAGAGTTCAGCCTGAATCCAATATCCCGTGGATATTTCTGGAAAACAAAGCTGCCTTTGCACTGCTGCAGTTCCTTGGCAGGCATGAGCCACGCTCTTCCCACGCAGAGCAGATCCACGGGCACGGTTGGCAGCTTGTGCCAAGAGAGCAGCCCTCGATCTCAGCCTGCAGCCCTTGGGCCTCGTGGCCGCTTCTGCCTGCGGTTCATTTCTTGCATCCTTGTGCAGACATGGAGGGGTCTTCAGCTGGGTGCCTTGCTTGTCAGTCCACTCCTGCAAGCCCCAGCATGCCCCAGCATACCCCAGCAGCTCTGAAATACCTCTGAACAAGTTGAACAATTTTTCCCTATCCTAGGGAAGGCTGGGAAGGATGGATTTTGTATTGAATAGTCATTCCCCATCTTTTCAAATTACTAATCATCATGTGCTTTCCCAGGATTGAGTTTAAAGGATTCCCAGTCTTTAATTCTTGGATATTCTTTCACTATGCCTGCTTTTTTAGAGCCTTTCTTTTTCTAGTGGTTGACACTGCAAATCCCCAAAGTGCTCTGCCTTGGAAAACTGGGAATCCACCAACAGAAAGTGAAAACATAGCAAGTCAGCGCAGCCTCCTTTCATTGCACCTCTCCCAGCAGACTGCTTGGCAGAAAGTGGGCTCGGTGATATGCTCAGCCTGACATCTTTTTCGTTCTGGACAAGGCATTGATCTCCCCTTGCTTAGGACTGTGGGTCCATATACTTTGTCCTTCAAAGGTCAGGTAGGAATTTGAGATGATGCAGGAACATTCAGTGCAGTCATCCATATGTCTCCACAACACGTGGGGTTTTTACAGTTTTTGGTCATGATGCCTCTTTAAATGACTTTGATGCTTTTAGCTTTGAGATGCATTATTATTACATTTTTAAAATATAAATATTTATGTATTAAATACTGCTTTTACAAGTACCAGAATAATGAATCTACACCTGTTCCACTGTTTAGCTGAGATTATTTTAACTACCTTCAAATCGTTATTTAAATATCATGTAGGGGGAAAACTGTCATCAGTCCAGTTTGTAAAACATAACGCTAGGGAATTCTGCCTTCTAGTGGGCAGTTTTAAAATTCATGTCATATTTTGTGGGTATACTTATGATTTATTCAGCAATAAGAATATTGTACTGTCAGCATTTGCTATAAAGTTTGAGGGCAGAGATTTCCAGGGAGGGGGAAGGTTCATTTAGTGTTAGAAAAAGACAGTATGTTGCCAATGCTAACTGCAGATACTTGGCTGCAAGTATGCTGAGTCATTCAACAGTATGTGAAGCATTTATCTTTCAGTTTTGCTTGGACATGAATATAATTTTCTATGTTGTGGGTTTTTTTAAAAAAATTGTTGCATTGCATCTTTTAATTTGAGCAATTTTGTAATGATTACTGTAGAATAAAAAGAAAACTACCAAAAATATTTAATTTACTTTATGGATACAGTAAATTGGCCATTCAGTACAAATAGTAAAAGGACAATGAAATTAAAAGAATATTTTTTATGGAAATGAGTCCACAAGTTAAAAAAAATCTTATCTCAAATTATTTTAGTATAATCAGTCTGCCAGAAAACGTTAGACAGGCTGTGGATTTGCTTTAAGGTACTGAGACAGGTTTTAAAGAAATCTCAAGATTTTTTTTTTTTTACATATTTTTATTATATTTACCTTTTTACCTATTTTAGTATAGCAACTTTCCAATCAGCTTACGATAAGCTGATGAAAACAGAGTCTGTGTCTCGCCCCTGCCATTTCTTGCAAGGCTCTTCTTTCCAGCCCTCTGCAATTCAAGTGAATAGAGCCATCATGCTTCTCCCTTGAGCCAATAAGCAGGGTGTTGTTTTTAAATTGGTCTTTTCTTTACATCCTACCAGCTCCATTGAAATTTTGCAGTCTTTCTGCAAAATTTTATAAGGTAAAATGTTGCCTGTCTACCCATATACCCTAATTCTCCAGGCACTCAGCATTTTGTGTCTCAGTTATTACAACTTTGTTTTTCTCTGACTTTAACAAACATATCTGCCTTGTTAATATCCTTTCAAATGCTTTGATAAATATGTTTTTCTTGCATGACTCCGTTGAGAGTCTCATCTCTTCTTTTGTATCCCAACACTGGGCTCTGCTTGTTCTGTTTTATCTAGCATAATCTGCTTGTCTTCACTTTCCAGGTCTTCCCTAGACTATCCCTGTGCAGCACATTTCAAGACAACCGAGAGGCAGACTCCCACTTCTCCTTCATTGCTTGCTGGTTAAGTTTCCAGGCAGGGTACCATTGCAGTCAATGACTGGGAGGTGTTTTCTGTATAGACTTCTTGTCTTCCTTTATATTCTTCTTTAAACATTCTTTTGCTGTGTCACACAGAACAAAGTTAGGGAGCAGGAATCTTGATCACTGCCCATCACACTACTTGCTTCATTTCTTTTCCTCTCCCATTTGTTTCCATCCATTTATTTATCTTGTCTTATACTTGGGCATATAAGCTAAAAAAATGGGATAAGAGTTCTTTCTGTTTGTTCGGTTTCGAATTTGTAGAAATCCTGGATACTTTGTCTAGGAACACAATTCCAAGTTTTACAGCAATGCAAATAATAATTTACATTCTTGCAATGGCAGTAACCCTAAAACTTGTAAGCAAAACTAAATCATTGAGATGAAAGTATTTTTTATTTCCACAGTGTATTGTATGGCTGTAGTACTGTGCTGATTTACACGTAATGTGTGGTGGATAACAGGGTGAATAGTCCTATTTTGATGGAGCGAAAGCTGAGATATGGAACCAGAATGAGTTGACAACAGGATCAGCATTAGACCTGTCTTTAATTAAGTCTTGTTCTTGAATTTTCAGACTCTTGCATTCAGCAATTTAATATTGCTAAACTCTGGTACTTAAAACTTAAAGTGTTAAGTCACTATCTGAGGTCAAATACAAATGCTGTTGGCTCTACATAGTAATTTATCAGAAGTTAATTGTTTATCACTGAAGCTTAAGTGGATTCGTTATCTATCAATTAACTAAATATAAATTATAAAAAATTGTTTATCTTTGCACAGATAGGCATTTTTGAACTTCACTATTTTAAGCAGCTTCAGCATTATACAATGTTTAGCTCACAAGTTAAAAGTAGCTCAGTTATTTTGAAAAGTGATTTATAAAAAAGCCCTTTGCATTTTTTCTCCAAACATTATTGCAGGGCAGATGGTTCAGATTCTGTTGTTTAACCACCCTCGTTATGCACGCTCTATCTTTAGCTTGTACGCTCTATTTTGACGCTATCACATCTTTGTGTTTGTTCAGGCTTTTCACTTAAGGCGGTATTTCAAAGGAAAACACTGGAATTTTCCTTCAAAAGGGGGGAAAAACTTTCACCTTGTAGAAAGGACATGTTCCTATTTTTAAAAAAAAAAAAAAAAAAAAGCAGGCTCCTCTTGGCACGCAGCCCAGCAGTACTATCAGCACAATCTAGCAGCTTGGCAGCTTTGCGTGTTGCCATGTTCCCCTTGAGAATCAGAGGGAAGCTATTCTCCGCCTTCGCAGGCCTGCCAAAGGATGGAGGACTTTGATCCTTCAGGGTAACCTTAGAGTAGTTCTCCTCCCAGGTACTAAATGTGACAAAGCGCATTTAATTTATTTGCCTTCTATATAAACAGTGAATGTTTTCAATGAGAATCCAAAGATTTAGGGTAGGCCTTTTACTAATACCAAATAAACCTTACTTTCTTGATTAGACATGAGCACTGATGAGTCTCTGGATAGGGAATTTTACCTTTAGAGCACTAAAAACAGAAGTAAAAACTTTATTAAATAATAATGTGGCTTACTTTAATAACCTATTTAATATGATGTTAAACTACATTTTTTTATATTTATAGGATTTGATCTTTCAAGTCTTGCTATAAGTTTTCTTAGGGTTTTTTTGCAAGTCATTTTTTAACTCTTTTATTTCAGGGTTGATATCTTATGCAGAGTACCTATTTTTGCTGACAATCCTTACAAGTAAGTATTATATATTTAAAATACGTATCTGTAAATACTCAGCTACTAACAGCTTTTCAGGAACTTTTTGTGATATTTTTTAACTTCTACATTTCCACGTTATAGTAAAATGTAAAGAACTATTGTATATAGAATGATAAGGCATTAATATAAATGGATATAACTTTAATTGATTGCAACTTACTTCCATAGTGTCATCATCGGTCCATAATAGTACTTCAAAAAACACGATAATCCTTGCACTGTGGGATCAGTAAAGTCTTTCAAGAGACTTTGAGAGAGATGAGACATTGGTTACAGGACTATATAATACGGGGAAGAACAACAGTGGGGGAAGATAAATAATTTGTCTTCTGGATAGTAGTTTTAGGCATTTTGGACAATGAGACATTAACATTATAGCTCATGCAGTGGTGTAAAAAGCTGTAGTGGTGTCTGAAAGGTTGTTGCCTATTATTCATGTGTTCAGATATGCAATGGATGATATACATAAACAGGGGAGTTTCTGCAGTGTCTTTTTATTTGATTTTTTAATCCTTTTTTTTTTTGCTTTGTTCCTTTTGACTTTATTTCCTCCAAGTATTTTGCTTGTATTTCTGCTCCCTCCTTTGCCTCCTTCCTTTATTAGACATTTTTTTAAAAAACCTTTTTGTTTGATACTTTCTTTATCTGCAAGCAGCAGGCATTTTTTGTTTGTGTGTGGAAGTGATCTTGGATTTTCTGGGTTTCCTCATCCATACTTGCTCTGTGCTGTGCTTGCTACCCCGCCCCGTGCTGTTCTGATGAAGTGTAAGTGATGCTGGAAAATACCAAGATTTGAGACAAGGTGTGTGCAATGAGCATTACACAGTGAGACCCATAGACTAGTAACGAAGTAGTACACATGCGTGTCCAGTCTTGTTTGACTGACTTACACAGGTGTAACATTTTAAGCAAGGAACAAAACTAAGCATACTAGATCTCATGGTAGCAGTGGATGGGGAAAGGAGAGAAGGAACCTTAACCCTTCTAACTTTAATCCTTCTTAACCCAATGGACTGTAGATGTTTGAGCCTCATCAATTCTGTGGCTGCGAGGACCATGGCAGGGGCTTAAGCAAATTGACAAGTTTTCCTTGCTCTGCAATCCACTGTGTCACAGTGTAGTAAGAACAAGTAGTGTTGGTCTCCAGAGTCCAGTCTTCACAGACAATGACTGTCAGTCCACACCCCTCGTACAGTTTAGGTAGGGCTTTTTCCAACTTACGTCATTTCTCAGCAGAACTGCATTGGTTTCTACTAGGAACTTCAACTAGTACACAATATTGCATAGTACATATAAATTAATAAAACCTAATTACCATACAAATGTACCGTTTCACTAGTAGTGACTGTCCAGTGCTACAAGCAACTTGAACATGAGTTGTACCATGTGTTCAAATGCTTTTTAAAATCAAAAAAATATAAGTCTAGCCCAGTTAGAAAGCTGATTTTAAAATATTTGTTGCAACTCAAAGAGGGATTTTTTTTTTTAAATAAGTACAACCACATAACTTCAGAAGAATACCTTAATTGAAGTTGCAGAAATGGGTGCCAAAGATTCTATTTCTTTAAAAATCTGTGGCAGCTGAAAGTAAATTCATGCTGATTTATTGGGTGAAACAATTAGAAAATTGAAGCAGTATCAGGGCAAGTTGTTCCACTTCTCCAGACAATCAAGTAACATTATTTTTCACAGAATTTATATAGGAATGTATTGAACTGCAAAAACAAAGGCACCTCTTGGTGCAGGATAAAAATGCAGTGCTAATGTTGCTGCTTTGGTTACCCAGAGGGTTGTCATACTGATCAGTTTGAAAGCAAATGTCAACAAGTGTTAGTGCCTCTGTCTTTGCCTAACAAGTATCCCATGTCAGTCAGCCCCTAGTTACACAACGTGTCTCTCACACTAGTGAGAATTAATGTGAAATTTCTTAAAGCAGCCATTCATATTTAAATGACGTCTTCTGAGTCACCAACAGAGCAATAGGGAAACAGTCACCAGGTTTCCAGAGTCCTGGTTCCAGGACACTTCTGACCAGACCATGCTGCCTGTCATACAAAAGGACTGTCTGTAACAACAGTGAACTTGAAAATGAAATTTTGCGGCAGACAGAAGTTTCATTTTGCCCCCTGTGATCCCCTTTTCTCTTTTCTGTGTGCCTTGTATTGTCGTTATCTTTTTTCTTCCAGTGCTCTGTTGAATTTAATTTCTAGCAATCGGTTAATGGAGCTTCTGGTAAAGCCCTGCCTAATGAAGGAACCCCGGAATTCAAGTTGTCACCTTTACTCAAAGCTTCATTTCAATTAGCCAGTCACGCCAGTTGACAGCTTGGTCAATGTAGGAATAGTTGGAGGGAAAGCACCTAAATCTAACCTGCACTCACAGCCAAGATGAAGCTCTTCTGTTCAGATTTTGGAATCTTGCCTGATTCTAATTAAATACAAATATATCTGAGGTAGTCTTTGAACTATGCTTATTTTACGAACACATACCTTTGGCGTTACATCATATGAGATAAGTATGTCATCTCTGAACAGTATAAGCAGCTTTAGGTCCTATATTTTCAGTAACAGCTCTCTTATCTGAAAATTGCAACACAGATGGTACGAATTACAGTTAAATACATCAGTTACTTTTATTCTCTAAATATGTTATAGAATAGGCTCTTCTTGCTTTTGTACTAGTAACACAAATGTAGCATGTGGCATTTCCATGGAAAGAAACCCAATTTTGATTATTACAACCCAGTTGTTGGGGAAGGGCTCTGCTATGCAGATTGCAGTGGTATTTATAAAATATCCCTGCATCACAAGGTTGCGCCACAGAAAACGTTAGTTGGCTGCTGAAGATGTAGTTATTTCTAAAAAGTAAAAATAGTACTTTCTTTAACCATCTTATCATCACTTAAAAGGAACGGGCTATTTCTTTAACTTGTTCCCTTTGCAGAAAGATTCTCTCAAAAAAAAGCAAGACTTCAAACTTTACAGGATGGAGCTGGAAGAATATATTTCCAAAAGAAAAACTCTGAAGGCATTAGAGTTTTTTAGAGATACTGCTTCACTGCCCTCATGAGTCCAACATTGTTCTCAGAAACATTAATATATTCTAGAAACAATAAGTCTGTGGCTTTCATATTAATGCCTGACTTGACTGGGTTGTGAAATTAATTCACCTGCTCCAGAAATTACTGGGATAAGTGCTTGCTACTGCAGTGAACTATAACTACGTTTCAGCAGCATGCTGCTCCTGTGTGGGCTTGCTAATGCGCAAGACCACCTCCTGTAAGCAAAGATCAGGAAATTGTGGGAAGGAGCTCAAAACATGCTGTTTTTATAGCGCCTGCAAGATTCAGAACTCATTACATTTTTGTGTTGAAAAGAAACATCCACTCAGGGAAGGAAATGCAGGGTAAAATTGTATAAAATTCCTGAAAAATTAGCTTGATGGGAGTCATACAAAACATACTTTTGTCAAAAAAACCCAGAAAGACTGGTTTATAACATCTCAACGTTTAAGTACATTGTTTAGGGAGGAAGGAGAAGGGAAGGAAAAAGAGGCCTGGGGCTAACACAGCGGCAGCAGGAGCCGAGAGAGCTGGCCGCGATTACAAGATCAGTCTGTTTGCTGGGGAAAACTAGGGAAGACTGCAAATACTGGCATACAGTAATGCACGCAAGAAGTACCCGAGAAGTACACTAGCTCTTTCACACAGTTTGGGAATCATTATTGGTTTCTCAAGGCACTTTCCAGGCTTCTCATCTGAAAAGGAGCTCTAATAAACAAGGCAGAGCTAGACTTCAGAAGTCACATGGGATTATGGAGACATCTGTAGAGAATATCTAAGACCAGGACAGTAAGACATAGGAGATTTTCACAGTCATTGGGATCAGATGGACATTCGTGGCTGTACTTAGGCACTGCTGGCTTTTCTTCCTTTGCCATTGCATTAATTATCCCTTGAAATGGTAGTAAAAAGGTGTTTAAAAAGTTGGCTTATATTGGAGGAGGTACATATGGTTTACTGGAAATATCAGGTACATGCATAACAGTGGAGAACTGAACCATAGGCAATATTCCTTTTGCATTAAATATTTAAGTACTAGTGTAAGAGTGTGTGTGTATATTTACAATAAAGTTCTTTCGCAATTTGTTGCAGAACCCCAGACTGGATTTCAGATTGCCTTTAAAATGTTGGATACAGATGGCAATGAACAAGTTGAAAAGAAAGAATTCTTTAAGGTATGTGTATTTATATGCATATTAATTTTAAAGCATTTAAATAGTTCCATGGGTTATATTTGTTAAATGAAGATTCATTAAAATCTTCAAGCCTATTTTTCAGTCCAGTCTATGATCACATGCTTACTAAAGTACTTTATATGAAAGGAGCACATACCAAAGCATTGCTGTAGAAGTACTTCTCATATTTGAATCCACTTTTATAAATATTACCTTTGACTTGTATCTAAAAATCTGTTACTGGGAAGGTAGTTTGTGTACATCCCTTAATCCTATGAGCTAATTTGAATAATCACCTGGAAAAGTCTTTAATTTTCTAAATATTTTGAATAATTTTTTTAATTCACCATCCTCTCTTGGGTTTTATTAATTCTGTTTGCTGTTGCACAGGTTTTTTACCAATTCACACTTTGGAGACTAACAGCAGTTTTTCCCATATTTTGTATAAAATATGGGGGAGAAAGGCAGATGCTTAAAAAACGAAGAAAATCTTGCTCTGATGTTTTAAAGAAGAATAGTCTTAATTATATAGCTTATTCAACTTTTAAGTATTTAAGAGGAGACTGTTAATGTAGACATACATAGATGTCTAATTAGTAGAGGTGACAACGCAAGAGAATGTCTACGTTATGTGTTGATCTAGACTGTAAATTCTTTGAGGTAAGAACTTTGCCTTTTTCTTTGCCAAATGTCCATAATATTTTGAATTGTATATATCTCAACTCTCACTTGTTACTGGGTAAAGAGGCACAAGGTGCGTCACATGAATCATTCAGGAAAGAAGGGTGACAAACAGAGTCTACAACCCAAGTCCTTAGTGCCTGCAGTATGTGATGGAGAGAGGCTGTTCAGACCTGTATGAATCAGATGCTGAAGGAGTGCGAGATGCAGGATTTCCCAGTAGATTCAGTGCTCTTCGCTAGCATAAATGAATGTTCAGGAACGGAGATCTTCAATGCAATTCCATGTTCTGAAGGAGAGAGTTTATCTTGTCCTCCATAGCCTTTCCATTTCTATGCACATTTTTCTCCTTTCCAGTAGGAGTTAAAATTCTGTTCCTTCCCAGGGACAGACTCTTGTTCTCTCTCCTCCCTACTTCTTTGTGTTTAAGCCAGTCTATTTTTAATTTCTGCTTCATCCATGTTTCAGTGGTAAACATTCACAATACAAAAAACATTTTGATATTAGGGCCCAGAATCACAGCAGTCTGTACTTTGAGGTGAGCGTCTGCAAGGATTTGTTGCTTTGCCCTGCAACTCCAAGGTGAAGAAGACATGGTAGAAATGACATGTTCACAGGTGTTAGTAGCCATCCTTTAATCAGCCCCTGCCAGAGTGCAAAATAATTGTTTCTCAGAGCCATACTATCTGCATCTTTGTGAGGACAGTAAGATACTTCCATGAACTCCGCACTTGCAAGACATTCACATGAGACTTGGTGAGGAGGATTTCCAGACATGTGCACATAATAACCTATGCACATTAATCTGAGACCTCCCATCAAGAATAAGGCTACCAAAGATCCCAAAATCCCCAGCAAGTGAGGAATTTCCCTACCTCTGTCCTGATGAAAGATTTCTAAGTAAAATTAGTGGCAGTTCAAAACTATTGGTAATGGAGGTAGGGTAACTCTGATGGTACATGCACGAGCTATGAGATTTAGACTGTCTAAATAGGCTGTCTTTATACATATCTGGACAGCAGATACAACAAAAAAACTTGTAGAGATTCATCTAAGAGCTGAATGAACCAGCACCCGATGCTGTCAGCAGTTGTGGTGGTTTGGTGTAGTGCTAGAACATCCACAAGCACTAACCTCTCTTAAACAACTGGAAGATGCAAAATCACCTTTTTTTTTTTTTTTGATGACTGACACAGCCTTTCTGTCAGCTCTTGTCATCTTTGGAAAAGATTACTTCTTAGTATGTCTTTAGTAAAGAGGCATCAGTTGTGCATAATAGATCTTATTATCTTTGAATTAGCCATTAGTATCTTCCAGTGATGAACAGATATAAATATTAAATACAGGTAAATGTTACAGGGAGCAGTTGAGTATTAGAGTCCATTTCTCAAGGGCAGAATTCTTCTCCCTTTGTGAGTAGTTGCTGCACTGTGCTGGAAAAAAATCTGCAAACTACTGGAAATAGTTTCAAGCACTATAAGGATTTACATACAGTGTAAAAAACCAATAAACTAAATCTTCCAGAACACTTGTAAAGAAAAAATTGTACTGTGTGTCTGTGCTCTTTAGTAGTCTCTGCAGATTTTTTTAAGAGTCATTTAAAAATAAAATACAAAAGAAAAAAATCTTATTTTCTCTTGTTTGGAAAGTATTTGCAGTTCTGTTTCTTGTGTGTGAGCAAAAGATGGAATTTTCAGGGAAGAAAAAATGTAATTTTTCACTGAGAATATGGACGAGCAGTTGTGTTTTTATCCAGAGCTCTATATTGCTGTTTTGCTATGAAGAAATTCATGAAGTTCAACAAGGCCAAGTGCAAGGTCCATCCTGTACGTGGGTCAGGCCAATCCCATGCACAAATACAGGCTGGGCAGAGAATGGATTGAGAGCAGCCCTGAGGAGAGGGACTTGGTAGATCAGCTCAGCATGAGCCGGCAATGCATGCTTGCAGCCCAGAAGGCCAACCGCATCCTGGGCTGCATCAAAAGAAGCATGGCCAGCAGGTTGAAGGAAGGGATTCTGCCCCTCTGCTCTTTTGAGACCTCACCTGGAGTACCACATCCAGCTCTGGAGTCCCCAACATAAGAAGGACATGGACCTGTTGGAGTGGGTCCAGAGGAGGGCCATGAAGATGATCAGAGGATTAGAGCACCTCTGCTATGAGGACAGGCTGAGACAGTTGGGGTTGTTCAGTCTGGAGAAGAGGAGGCTCCAGGGAGACCTTATAGCAGCCTTCCAGTATCTGGAGGGGGCCTACAAGAAAGCTGGAGAGGGACTTTTTACAGGGGCATGTAGTGATAGGAAGAGGGGTAATGGCTTCAGATTGGAAGAGGGTAGATTTAGACCAGATATTAGGAAAAAAATTTTCACTCTGAGGGTGATGAGACACAGGAACAGGTTGCCCAGGGAAGCTGTGGATGCCCCATCCTTGGAAGCGTTCAAGGCCAGGTTGGATGGGGCTTTGAGCAACCAGGTCTAGTAGGAGGTGTCCTTGCCCATGGCAAGGGGGTTGGAACTAGATGATCTTTAAGGTCCCTTCAAACCCAAACCATTCTATGATTCTATGGTTCTATATTGCTTTTACTGTACTAGTCAATTGTTTTGTAAGTGATCAAAACCAAAAAGAATTTGGAGAAACTTGAAAGAACTAGTACTGCTTAATTGTCTTGTTTTACAGTATTTATTTTGATAAATACTATCAAGGCATGCCATTCAAAAACAATAATAGAGAGTAACTATCCTGAGGAACTCAAAAACTGAGGCTATAAAAAAACCAGCACAGGTTAATTAGTGAAAATGTGAAGGCCAAGGGAAAATCTTTGGCAACACAAATAGTTAGCAGTTTTCTCCTACTCACTAATTACAAGCTTCTCTGAACAACATAACAAAAAAATGAAAAAAATAAAGCCCTAAGAAGAGGCTTGAAACCCCCACAAAATCATGGCTATGCAAATTTGGTCATGGATTCTTTTTCCCAGTTTTAATGGGAAGGATGAGGAATCACTCAGAAATGTCTGAGAAGCAAACCAGCAGCTTCGAAAACCATGAGCATTAAAAGCATCTTTCCTGAAGTCTCCAAATCTGGAGTGCTCGATGTAAGTCCATATCTATACCTGCAATGTAATAAGTCCCTTTTTCTTTCATTTTTGCTGCCATTTTGAGGATTCATGCAAATGTCTGTGAAAGGTAGGTATACCTTGTGCTAAGTTAAATCACTCATTCTTGTAGCAGTATTGACCTCCCAAGCAAAAATACAGTCAAAGAAACCTTGCAGCTAACATATACATGAGATGCTGCAAATTAATGCACCTCCTATATTAGCTTAAAGCTGTACTTGGGACAGTAGAAGTTATGTTTTTAAATGTGAGTCATTTCACTGCTTCTAAAAATCTTCTTAGCTAACACATTCAAGATTAATTTATTTGTGGGGTGGAGGGGAAACTCAAAGCACATTCTGCTTAATGCCAGTTCTGAAAATACATTTGCTTATTTAATTAAATTATTCTTTGTTGTTAGTTGTATAGTACCTCATTTGAACAGGTATGTTTTTCATGTCTAGAAGATCATACCTGTAGCAGAACTATGTCACACTGTCTAGGAGGATAGCATGAAAATCAGAGGCTAATTTTTATTTCCCAAATGACCCTTGATGTTATACCCCTGAGTTTCAAAATCTTATGGAGTGAATGCTAAGCTTCTAGTGCAAGAAAATCTCCTTTACAAACAGAGTAAGCGCTGGGTTGTAAGCAAGATTCATATGCTCTGCTTGGCTATATTAACCACAGTAGATAAGACGTTCCTGGGAAAAAGTGTGTCTGAATAGCAAAACATCCTTAAGTATGCAAATATTTTGTCATGACTACAGAACCTTGGAGAAACATAATGACTTTATAATTAAGAAAACGTGAAATTAATGCAAGTTTCTGAAAAAGGAGACTCTTGTAAGACCAAATTTGTAATTTTCCTGTGATTTTTTTTTTTCATGTTTTAACAAATATAGCTACAGAGAATCATTGCAAAGGAAGATGATGTGAAAACAGCTGGCAACGAAACAGTATTTCGGGTATGAAATAGAGATACATTTTTCATTATAAAAGTATTGTCATATTTCCCGTGAACTTTTATTTTTTCAGAGTTTTTAGATAAGTATAGAAGCATCAGTATTAGTACTTAATTAAATGAAAGTGCGTGATTTGTCAACTACTTTCTAACTGGGAAAGAGAAATGTTTGTAATTTCTGGATCTCCTGATGACATGTATGCACTTAATGTATTTTATTACTGTGTGGTCACTCTGTTATTTAGTTTCTGTAAGCCTCTGTTTCCGAGTAACTCTCTTCTATTGATGAAAACCTCAGAAAAAACTCTATATTGCTATAAGAGAAAAGATGGCTTTCCAAATAGAAATTGATACCTTAAACTTACCTAAATGCTGCTGTTGCAGTAGTATCAGCTTATTCTGAGTTGGTTTGAAATGTAATTGCTGTCATTGAGGTGACAAAGGTAAGGATTACTTTAGTTAGGTCCACTTCCAGAAAGAAATGTCTTAGATGCAGACCAGAAGAAGAAACAATCTTAGGTAAGGATTACTTTAGTTAGGTCCACTTCCAGAAAGAAATGTCTTAGATGCAGACCAGAAGAAGAAACAATCTTAGAGTATGATCTTCCAACTAGGTTAGAAGTTTCACTGGATTACAGACCATTAGCAAATGGCAAATACAGCTTGTCAATGAAAGGAGCAGGTAAATGCCTGCTCTATTCTGTCTGTTTTTCCCTGGATCCTGCCAGTGTAACCTACCTTCTTCCCAGAGTGGAGTCTTTGGTAGCTGCCATCTCTTCTTCAGTCTCTAGTTAGCACAGAAGCAAGATATTCTGTAGCCTGGATGAGATTGAAAACAGAGAGGGGGAAAGTCCTGACCATACTGAAAACACCTCAGAAGAAGCTCGTGAACTGGACCAAAAGAGGGGCAGAGTACAGATGGATTATATCCAGCTATTACTATAAGGTGCTGCTTGCATCAGCAGCACTACTTTTGTTGCATGCTTAAATTGGATAGTGTAGCTGAAGGATATTTTTCCCACCACAAACTTGTTTTCAGCTGTAAACTGAAAATAGGTAATTAGGCACGGGACAGCAACCGCTCATGTTGGAAGCATTCAATAAGAAATTTGTACAAGGCTCTGCTTTATAAACCTATCATGCATCAGCAGTTTCTACAAAGAGTTGGTCCAGCTTGTGTTCTTTACTTTTTCACCTGCCTGAGGAAAAAATGGAAGTGGCAGTATTGCTAACAGCTTTAATATTTACTAGACATAAACTAAGACTGTCTTCTGATGCATAAAGGTTTTGCTCCCTCAATATGCCTCCAGAGTTCAGTTAAAAATTGTTTGACTGACTAACAACCATCTCCCTTCTTGAATCTTCTCATCAATCACCAGATTAAAATAGTTAGGACTAATAGAGTTGTCTGCTCCTCAAAACCAATTTCAATTGAGACTTAACTGCCATGACAGTGAAAGAAAAAGGATCTTTATTCTGCATGAATGCACAGCTGTAGTACAAAATTTCCAGAGAAACTTTGATACAGTTGGACAGATCTAGTTATAAACACATAAGGTTATTGGAAGCTAATTAAATACCTGAGCCTCAATGTCTCTATTTTGTTTTTTGTCTTGCTTCAGATTTTGTCTTCAGAATTATCCATTGAGAAAAATGTGAAGTTGTTGTAACCAGAAAATATTATTTAATATGGTTTCTTAGCAGATTATAAATGGAATTATAGCCTGTTCAAAAGAAGAATTAAATAGCTTTGGGGAGTAGAGCTATCTTGAAATTCTTCTGGTCACTATAGTTCTACCTGGCAAAGTCCAAATTATCACATTTCTTCTAATTTTTATTTTCTTTCCTGTCTCTGTCTCTCACAAAAATAGTTGCTTATAAGCAGTGAATCTGACTATACAATGTAGTCACTGCATATGTTTTTACCCCTTATTTTTAATAATTATGGTAGTCATAGTATTACTTTCAAGCAAAGCAGATAAAGCATAAAAATATGGTTTTTAAATTGACTGTGTTCTTTGAAAGCTGAGGTACTGCAACAGAAGTTTGGTGTTTGGGATAGTTCTTTATTTCCACAACACTTTCACAATTTGCATAGGCATTTGCTGTTTTTTCAAAGTAATCCCAGTCTCTGATACCAGATGGAAAATGTCAGACTTATGAAAATAAAGTATAAATGGTAGTCTGCAAGTTTAATTAACCACCAGGTATATCCAGGTATGTTCCCTGTCCAGTGTGTAGACAGAGGTCCCAGTCATTCATTTACTGTATGGGGATACCACTTAATACTCATTGTGATACTGAATTAGGAAAAGAAAAAGTAGTTTGCTTGCTGCACTCCCAGGGTGCTTGTATCTCTGCCTCTTTTACTGAGACTTTGACTTACACGTCTAAAATTCAAAATTTCACCACTTAGTAACAGCCCTCGAATGGGATGGCAGTGGACTTGGTTATCCAGATAAATATATTTCAATTGAAGGATTTTCTTTTTCCAGTATTATAATTGATGCTGGAAGAAAAGCCAAAAAAATCTGCCCAGCCTTAACCAGACCAGTCTTTTGGGAGGTTCCATGTTGACTTTTGCAGAGCAGGCAATCTGATTTACTTATAGCTCAGGCATGCACGCAGACGGTGAAGGAGAGATACAAACTTATGAGACCGGCAACCTGGTTCTTTCTAACTAACCTGGAGAAAATGGTGCAGAAGTCAACAGAGGCAGTGACTGTGCCACCTCACCCATCTTCCCATAGCCCAAAGGAAATGCTGCACCTTGCTTCCTACCACAACTCTTCCGCTTCACGTGAGACACCCAGCTGAGCATTCGGCCATGCTTCACACCACTTCACCTTGCCTGGAAGTGGTGTAGAGTGTTATAGGAAAGTGCATGAGCTAGAAGAGTTTGGTGTCTTTTGCAAAAGGTGTTGCCCAGTGAACAGCACTACTTGCTTTTGTATTCATGCCCTGAGTTCCTTAAAAGGATACGGTAATAGTGACACGTGCATTAATGTTCTGGTAGTGAAAACAAATGCTAATGGTTGCAGATATCTACGGTACAGCCCAGTCGTCTAGATCAGGGACTTTGCTCTTGGGCCCTTCAATTTAGATTAATGAGTTATCAAGTAGTTTCAATACCTCTAATTTAATATGCTTTGTGTAATGGCTAAACTTAGAATTCATTTTAGCTATTGTTAGGAAAGGAATGACAATACAGAATGCTCTATATTTGTTCTTAAAATGGAATTCATGTTGGGAAAGAATACGTGCATTGTCTCATTTCCAAATGATTAAACATATACTTCTGGATTCCATAATGAACACATTTTCATACAAAGTATCCCATTTACATGGGGTTTTTTTAAACATTTAACTAGTATTTGGGGAGACAGCTATTAATCTCTTTTAAACAGAAAACTTTTGAACTAAAATTAAATCTGACTATAAGCATTATACTTTTAGACTTACACATGGATATTTTCGTCTTGATTGTGTATCAGTTGTTTACTTCTCTTTTTTTTTTTTTTTTTTTTTTTTTTTTGTGTCCTAAGAGCAATGAATGACATTAGTCATTCACACATTTATCACTGCTTAACTGGTCAGCACAAGGTTTTACACTTGGACCTTCAGACATTGCAGCATTGCAATGCATCTCCTCAGCCAGAGGGACCGTGCAGGCTATCGTAACCTGCCCATCTGCTCCCTAGAATTTCTAATTAGTTTAAAGTTTTCTGTCCATAGCTTCAAAGTCTGCAGAGCCCTGGGCCCAGAATAACTAAAGACTGCCTAAACTGCAGAGAGGAAGGTGGTGGTTGAGATATATGCTCTTCTAGTACAGTAATACACTGTAACAAGGGTGTAGCACGTCAAATTTTGCAAGAATCTGGTCCAAGACTAAAATCAATATCCCTCCCCAAAAGACTGTGTCATTAATCTTGTCACCTCACAGTTCAGATGAAATGCACATTATTTTCCTTGACCTGTCTTCTCCAACATAAATGTGTATGTTTTGTATCAGCAGATTTAACATTGAATTCTGTTGAAAAGCTTTTAGATACTTGTTGTAGTTTGGGCTGGATTGGCCCATATGGGGATCAAACCCGCGACCTTGGAGTTATCAGTCAAAGAGCACTGCAGTATTCCTGCGTGCTTTAAAGGAAGCTCTCCAGGCAGGTAAACCCCATAAAGAGCCAAACCGTGTGACATCAAAATATTAAGCTATTAAAAAACTGCTGGCTCATTGTTTACCTCATGGAGAAGGAAATTATTTTATTTTTCTACATGATCTGATGACATTATAACCTGAAGAGAGACAAAGAAACATACTTTCTGACGTCTTTCTAGGTACCTGTTCTGCAAGTATATTAAATTTGATTTGGATAGCAAAAGTGTCTCCCACGAGGAATTCATCTGGAAGCCCGTTGTGGTCACAATAGCATTGCTTTCCATTGCACAGATGTGTGAGGCAAGGCTGCCCCTTTAGTCTCTGCTACTTAATGTAGTCTGAAGCGCTTTTAACTATATAGCTAGGGAAGCCAGATAGCAGTGTGGGCTCCTGACAGGCCACAGAAGGCACACGATGTGGGTTTGCACTAACAGCTGTAGTCCTTGGTTCAAAAGAGTAAGAATCGAGTCATAATCTCTGAAGGCTACAAAGTGCCTCTGCTTGTAACATTAGTTGGAATAAACTGGAAATGGTGCACATAAGCATGCTCAGTTGGCATTTTGTGATAACCAAAACTTGGGATGGCAGCCCAAACATGGACTGCCTGGGGAGGCGTTAGGACAGCGGGGTGGGGGAATTGGTCGCAGTCCATCTGAATCAGTTTTAGCGCCAAGAGCAAGGAGGTTTACCCATGCTGAGAGTGGGTGTGCTCTGCCTTTGAGGCCAAGTCCACGTTAATCGAAAGAGCCTGCTTCACTGAATGTCATACCTCCTGAGGGGGGTCCTCATTACAGATTCTCTACTTTTGGTAGAAATTCGTATTTTTAAAATACCGCATGACAGGGAGGCAGGGCCTGAATTCTTGTGAGGGACCGTCCCCAACTGTGTATAGGAGCTGCTTTTCCCAGCTGCCAGCAGTGCACCAGTCAGGCAGCCTCAAGCTTCACAGTGCAACAGTGCCATGCCCTGACTGCTTGAACAGAGGGATCTGGTCCCTTTCAACCTGCTGGCAACAAGACTAGTTTGAACCTGTTCCTATTTTTGGCATGAAGTTATCTCCTACAATGTCTGGTCCCAGATTAGCTTTAGCCCACTTGGCTGGAAACTGTTTTTATTCTGTACCTCCTCATGAATTGATGCAGAGCTGTGGGTGACACACTGAAAGCTGAGGATGTCCACGAAGTTACATCTTCCTTGCTAGAGGCACTGAGAGTACAGCATAGCAATTCTGTGGCATTAGTTGTCATTAAAAAACAACTAATACCCAGATAATGGGAATGCTGGATGTTGTTGAATGCAGGATATAAGCTGTTTATTGCTTAGAAAATGCTCCATTGGATTTCTTCTCAGATATTGTTGATTATACCCTCTGTAGAAAAAAAAAATATGCAGTTTGTTTACCCTGTTTGTATCAGACCCGCTGTATTCTTAAATCCTACCTCTTAAGAAAGTGCGTTGCAAAACATTAAAAACTTTAGTACGGATTTGCATGATTAAAGCTGATTCATCAAGAAATGATATATTGTTCATTCTGGTGTCCACTTGAGGCTGTGTGGGCTTTTCCAAAAAAGACTGCTTTTGGAGGTCTGGATCTTATGGTCCCCCTAGCTTGCCTGTTCGCAGTTCTTTTGACTAGCTGTACCTAGCAGGATTAATTTCATAATGGATACATCTTTTAAACCTTCTTCCCAGAAGTGAGTTGTAGGATGTATCCCAACATCTTGGAGACTCACAAAATGACAGAAAGCTGGATGCTCTTGAGCAGTGTTTGAGGCTAGGCTGCTTAGATTGAAGTCTGGATTGCCTCCAGGGATGGAAGCCTGGCATGATGAATTGACTGACCAAACAGGTGAAAAACAAAGAGCATTTCAGAGAAGTGGTCTCAGAAAAATTTGCAAAGATTTAGTCTTACTTTTGGAAAGATTTGGGACATCACTAACAGACTGAAACTAAGATACTGTTCTCCTTGAACCTCCTCTCTTTTCTGCCCCCATTCTTCATCTATTCACTCTCCTTCTATCTTAACCAAAAAAAATTTCAATCCAAAATATGTATTATTTTTACAATTTCTATTGAAAGAAGACATTGCACAGCAAATACCATCTCCCAGGAAGCAAGTAAGAGAACAAGGAACATATTACAGATTTTAGTCATGATGAATGCTTTCCAGTCATGCCTCAGGCAAATTCTGCAATGAAAGGTGGTAAGAATCTAGAGACAGTAAGTCTATTAACATTTCAGATGAGTTTTGAAAATCAGTTAGGTACATTATTCCAAAAATCCTGTCTCACTGTGTGATAAGTTTCTTTTCAGTGGCACTTGTTGCTACTTGCTGCAGTATCAGGTCCTGAATGTCAGAAGCTCGGTGGGGAGCTACAGGATTAGGTAGGTCTGTTCCCGTGACTCAGTGTTTGCAGCATCAGGCTTCTATGTTAACAATCTGGGTAATAACGAATAAATGTTGTGTTATCTGATCTTGCTTAAAAAGGAATAATTGCATAATTCAGTGGTTCATGGTGCTTTTGAAAAGTGTACGAGGTGTTAATATTACTCTAGGAAAATAAGCCTATGTTTGTAATACGTACACACATGTTCATTAGTTCATATAGACTTGTGTGACATCAGAGCTTGGTCTTTCGGATTCTTTGTCTGAATCAATGGACTCTGGAAAATGTCTGAGTTCCCCAGTTGAGATACGTGTCCCTGCTCCATCCCATGCTTGTATCAAGATGAGACGCAGAACATCACCATCCTTTCTCCACTCTGTGCCTCAGCTCTCCGTAAAGCACGCAGCCCCAGAGGGTGCTGTGGTGCACCCTCCTGGAGCTGAAGCCACCAGATACACCAGAATCCAACTTTCACTCAACTTAGATAGTAGCTCTGTGACTCAAAGCTACCAGTCTGGTCCTTTTTAGAGCTCCAGGGTTAGGTTACCATTTCATTCTCATTGCCAAGAGAGACATTCCAAATGTAAGTTATTCTTTTACCTAAGCTTAGGAGGGTAAGGTGTTGGAAATATTAACAGTGCTCTCATTATCTTCTAACAAAGATTTGTCATGTCAGTACTAATTTATACAGTTCAGCAGCAAAAGCTCCTAATGATTCTGTGGACAAAAAGGAATTATGTACTAACATGTACTTTAATTTAGTAGCATTAACTCTAGGAAAAGCAATTTTTTGAAATTTTACCCTTAAGCTGTAGTCTCTGTGGTCTCCTACTGCATATTCTGTTTTAAAGAAATGTACTGTTTTGTAGTTTTAAAATACATTTAACTCTCACTAACATAGTGTTTGGACATCTGCCAATTCCACTTTGGAATTTCAACTGATAAAGAGGGTAGCCAACAAGTAGGTGCATATTTGTTATAAATCCAGGGATAGGCTTTGTCATCTTAGATAAGATGAGATAGGTATTGTTTATATGTCGTCTTCTAGCTTATAACTAGAGAAACATGAATAGAAGAAAAGAAAACTTTTTCTGTCACAGACTTAGTTTTTAAAAGGTTCTTTTAAACCCCATTGTTCAGTTTGTTTTCAATGCAACACTGGTTTTTAGATGGAGTAATTAAATTGGAAGCATTAAATTGCGTAATCATGAGTTCAGTTTTAAAAATTACATCAGCAAATTTATTTCTTGCATTTCTCAAGTCTCCTTTAAACATGGAAGCAAAAACCACAAAAAGCAGATTAGAATCTCACTGCAGTGAGAAATATGTGGATTCTTCTCTGTTTCTTCTTGGAAAACTTTGCATTCTGACATAAATAGTTCAGGTTTGCATTTCAAATAAGCATACATGAATGTTTGACTTTTGACTTTCAAAAAAGCATATACCAATGTTCATGCATCAGTCTTCACAGTAATCTGAAGTGTTTAAACTTTAGAAGGATGAATCTTGTGGGTATTTAAATATTCTTTGCCTGCAGTTAAATGATAAAAGTTCTATAAGTACAGTTTGATAAAGCTTGGAAAGTTTTTTTCTAGGTTCACTCATACATAACTCGTATCACTGGCATTTAGTGAATTGTAGCTTGCAGTAGAAATGAGGAATGTTACCTCTTTAACTATAAAATAACTGTGTCACATATGCAGTAAGCATGAAACACACAGTGGACTAATGGGACTTGTTATTGGTGATGCTGAAAGCTAAATAACCATTAGTATTAAATCTTATGAATAGACTCTTGTCTTTCATCTTACCTCTTCAACCAGATAAAAGACACAGAGGCTATTTAGATGTCATAAGAATAGTTTGTTGAAATCCCTCTGGACTTACAAAAAAAAATCTCTCTTCATGTTGCTTAGTGTTTTGTTGCGTTCAAAGAAATGCCAGTATGCTAGTGCTGAAAGAAGAATAGAACAGAAATCCAGCATTATGTGTAGTTTTAAGCTTGTTAAAGATGCTGTTGAGTTGAAATAATGTGCATACTTTTTCTGCAGAAATCTTTTCATCAGATTTAAAAAATATATAGAAAAGTCACTAACATTGAAAATTGCAAGAAGCCTTGTAAGACCCTATTACAATAGAGCATTGTGAATGTTTGTATTTTTCTAGTTTCATGTCTTAGACTATCATGAATTTTTTAAATGGCTGTAACAAATTAGAAATATCTGAATAAAAACTTTTTTACAAAGATGTTAACTTTATTTAAAACCTCTATTCACCAAAGCATAAAGGTTTTTAAAGATTTAACTGGCAATCTTCTCAATTCAAACACTAAAATACACCGAAGGTGGCTGTAAATTGTACTCATCTTTCATGCAGAATATTTAGAAGCAGAACATATAATACACTGTTACCAGTTGATGTGGAAGAATTATTCAGCTCTGAGATCTCGTGTGATAGCTTTGGGAACAGTAATTAAATTGCAAGTATGTCTTTTGAAATTCTAGTTCAAATAAGTATTTCCAGATTTGTGATGAATAGATATTAATAATCATACAATGCATAATAATTAATCATACAGTTTTTTGTTTTATAGGGAACAGAACTGGAAAGCTGTGGTGTTAATACCATGTTGCTGGTACATTTCTTTGGAAAAGAAGGAAAGGAAAAACTTCGCTATTCTGCGTTTTTCAGGTATTTTTTCAGCTAGGCAAGCCTAACAACAACCAGTCCTGTTCCTATCCTCTGCTTTGCACCAACACTGGCATTAATCTGACCCACACTGAGCTGATTCAGAAAGTTAAGCAGGTAATGAAGCAGGAGATTATTCGTGATTTTGCATGATTAAATCTCTAGTTTAGCTCCTGGAGTCTGCTGTCTGCAGGAGGAGTTGAGCACCTGATACCTCCAAAGCGGCAATGGACCTGGAGGGCATGAGCCTTGAGGCTACCATTCTTGACAGCTGTTTGATGGCATACCTTAAGACAATATGGTTCATTAATATTTTTCTTGATCAAATCACCAAAAAAGTGACTACTAATCAATTTTAAAAAATTTTATGAGCTCAGGCACCCCCTTCCTCATTACAACTGTCATGGTAGGCTGCAGGCAACTTCTCTGCTTGCTTCAATTTCCAGCTTCTGTTGAAACTTTACCTGTGCCTTTTCCTTTACCCTTTGAACTGCTTTTGCAATGGGACTATGCAGATACTTCATGGCACTTATGTCAGAACGGAAAACTGAGCCAGATAGTAAACACCAATTCAGACTGAAACTGCAGTGGAATACCAAATGGCCATTGCTCCTGGAAACGTAGCGCTGTGTACCTATCTATTTCACTGTAACCTTTGCAAAATCAGAAGTTAATAAAAAGTTCTAAGACTGGTGTAGGGAATCATTCAGTTTATATGTCATATACATGTCAGAGAGACAGCGTAATCCTTATCTGCATCAAAGTATGAAGTTCTGCTGTGGTTGCTTTCAACGTGAAAACCCAACCAGGTATCAGCTGTTAATCGGATGAGATTCTTTCTTTGAATGTTTATTTCAATCAGTAATGATGACCACCACCTACATAGCATCACAACTTAACTGGTTAAAACTCTCTGTTACTTGGGAGATCAATTTCTCCTGTTAGTATGAACTCCAGACACATAGTGCTACGTGAACCTGGGCTCAGAATCCAAATGCACGGTCTTTCTTTGAGATAAACAGAAGTTCAAGTGCCTAAATACCTGTGTGAATCTTGACACACGTCTTGCAGCACAACATCAAGAGAAAATTATCTACATCAGTATTAACTTTTCTACAAAAATAATCAGTCATTTACAGATTGCAAAAATAAATTTGGATAATATATTTGACTTCAGTTTATGTTCAGAAGTAGAGAATCTATGTCAGCCCTCTTAAAAATGAATGTTGTTGCAGTCAGTAGAGGTTTGGGGAAAGCCTGAGTAGAAAAGGAAGAGTGGCAATTCTTCTAACACTAAAAAGTGTTCAGCTCCACTGGCTCTGGCACACAGCTGTCTTCAAATAAACAACCTTTCTCTTTTGAAGACCTCAACTCAATAGGAATCTGAGTAAATTAAGTTTAAGATGCCTCCAGCTCCCTTTTCTATAAATACCATAGATGCTCTCAATGAAACAAAAGGCAGAGAGCACCAGTAAAAGGTTGTGTTTGCATATACATTGTAAAACTGAAAAGCCTCAGGTTTTAGATAAAATCCTACATTGACCCAATGAGGCATGACATTGATGAAACTATGTACCTAGTACATTCAGAACGTGTAGGTTAAAGGCCTTTGCCTACCACACAGATAGAGGCCTGTAATCAAAATCAAACTCCCACATCTTGCTCTTAAAATTTGTGGGATAAGTGTAAGGTTTAATGCAGGTAATTTTTCAACAGTGGCAGTTATGTTTCGTAGAGCTGGAATGTGCCTTTTTATCACTGCGTAGACACTCCATCTCAGTTGCAACATGACAGTGAAGTTTGTTTAACATGCAGAAAGGTGAATAAAAGGATCACTGTCTTTTTAACCTGTGTGAAGATATCACCTTTCACATGATTTTATTTGCAAGTAAATCAAGCACATCATTTCTGGGTTCCTATTATTCAGAGAAAATGGGATTTCTATCTGATGGCCTCTCATAACATTTTACCTTATGCGGGAAGCTATTGTTGGCGGTTTGATCAAAGTGCCACACTGTTTTTACAAGAGATGACTGATGAGCTGTACAGACATAGATCATTGTCAAAAGCAGAAAATAATGATGGTAAATGCTTTTATCATTTTCCAAGTTCTTGCCTAGAAAGCTTTTCCATTGATCAGTGTAGTACCTAGTAGAAAGTAGGGGTGATTAGGTTTGATTAGGACACACTAAAACTTGTCACATTAGTTAAATACACAGATATTTCTGTGCTGTAGAGTCCTTGAAACTAAAAAAAAAAAAAAAAAAAAAAAGGCAGGAATGCTTTCTTTGTGAAATTTCACTGTACTTACATGGGAATTCAGAAAGCTGAGACTAGTGTTCTCACTTCATTACTTACATATATTTTCCTCATGCTTCCTCCTTTTCAATTTGGCTGACATTAAAAAATCCTTTTGTAAGTGTGCAACCATCTGTATCTACATGTACACCAGTGTTGTCCGACCCTTTCAGCCTACAGTCCAAACATTTAAAAAATGTCAGACAGCCACAGTCAATATATCAGGGCAATGAATTTGCCCTGTTCTCCTTTCTTTGCATTCAGATGGCACAAAGAAAATGGAAACTGTCTACATTTCTTCAGGCAATGTGGAGCTGATGTAAGCCCGCTCTTGTGCCTCCCTTCCTAGTGCCCCGAACACAGGAGGCATACTGATGTAAGGAGGGAAAATGGGTAAGCATGCCGTGCTCCATCTGTCTCCACCTGGTGCATGGTTCTTGGGAAATCATAGGTAGGTGATACACACAAGGACAATCCTCAGGCTGTTTTTTACCAGACATAAAGAATGAGACCATGAAACAGAATATCAGATCACTTTTCAACCTTTCTTGGGCTGCTGGGAGCATGGAAGTAAAGAAGTAAACTTTTCATAGGTATTTTGTGGCACTAGTCAAGCTCTTTTCTCACTATCCCCCAGAACATAGTCAAAAGAGCAACCAAAGCTGCTCCTTTTCATTCTGTGCTGAGCAGCAGTGGTGGGACTCCTGCTTCATTCTGCAGCTTCTCCTGGGACTGCTTTAGAAGTAGTGGAATCAATCCGGGACACACACCATCCTATGGCTTTCCCATAGTAACAAGGTGGTTTCAGAGATCTTAAGGTAGGACTCATGAACACATGTTCAGCTCCAGACTGCTACATGATTTCTTGCCAGTTATTTTGTCCTTAACATAAGGACAATATGATAATTATTTATAATAATTCACAACTTCAAAAGCATCAGCTTGTTTCCCTGGCAGAAGTTAGGAAATGTAAATCTAAGTTATTCTGGAGTATGTTTATGTACATCACTAGTAAAACTGTTGCCTACTAGTCAAATGCAGTTGGAACCGTTATTCTCCTTTACCAGTTTAAGAAAATATAAAACAATATGCAGCAAGCCTAAAATCATGTAACAAAGAAGGGTTTAATACAAGAAGCTCTAACCAGGTGAAACTTTCTTCTCAGAAGACCTGAACAAGTTTCTGTTTCAGATGAGCATGACTCAGTTTTACACCTCAACAACAATGTTGTCTTCCAATACCAGGACTTGTCTTAGAGAATGTCAAATTTCAAACATGAAGCCAGAAGTTCTCTGGGATTACAGGCTTTTTATTCTTTTGCATGGGTTTCCCCTGTTTTTTGAGACAAATAATTTTTGGTCTTTCCCTTCCAAAAAATGTTTCACTTGTGCTTTAATTTCCAGCTATTTTGTATGTACTATTTTTTATTCCGAGTAGAAAACTATTTCATTTTCTAGGTATAGCAAATATTTCTTCTTGACAGCTACTGGGTTTTTTCCCCTGAAAAAAGTCCCTTACTGATCTTGTTTAAGTATGTCTAATCCGAAATAAAAGAGGAGACAGTAATTCACTCCCTAAACAGTTTACGACTGCTGTGATTTTCTTCTGTAATCTGTCCCCAAGCAAATTTAAATCTCTCACAATGTCCTTGAAGAAAAAAAAAAAAAGAAAAAGTGCAGAGAGTATGGAAAAAATATTAAAAAAAATTTCTCATCATTGTATTTTTTTCCTGGGATGACTTACAAAAAAGTACTTCCTGGTATGGTTAAACAATGGGCATCTTTTAATCATATAAGGAAAATTAACATTTCAAATCCAGTTTGTGGCATTTTCTTACCTCATTTGTTGCTTCCAAACTTCTCATCAGTTTTTTGCACCAGAATTTTGCACCTGAAATATTCTTTAATCATGGTTTCTTTTTCGTTTTCTGTTTTAGCTCGAAGGTCATATATTGTATATAACCATAGACAAAACACACCTTTTCCCTACCTGTCCTGTTCCTTTACTTCAGTATTTTGAATTCCTTGGTACATTTCATTTGAAACCTTTCATTTAAGAAACTGGAATGATCCAGGCTGAACCACACTGCTAGTGCTGGTGTTTGGTGCTGTTCTGTGTTTGTGCCAATACGTGGATGCAGAATCTCTTTCAGGTAGCATCATCAGCCAGTAGTGCTTTTGCTTTGATCATCGCTTGTACGTTTTCCGTGATTTTCATCTAGGAATTTGAAAGTGCTTTGCAGAAATAGAATATGATTGCCTCTTTATTTGTCTCTGTACCTACACTTGTGCCTATGTGTGTGTATATGTATGTAGAGCCCTAATACATGTAGACATTACATTTCATGCAACCAGGATCAGACAATGAGGAAGTGGAGATGGGAGCAAAATATGGCTTCATGACTGTATATTCCTATCATAGCTGAATCTGAATATTTCCCAAATATTTAGTAACGGTCTTGACAATAATCTCTGTTTCTTCCTTTTCTATATACTTAGCAAAGGAATAGCTTGATTAATTTCTACAGAATGCTTATAAATGAAAGTGAGTAGTTTGGTTTGGTTTGGTTTAGAAACATTAAGGACAGTAAATCAAAGCGGGTTTTGCCTGTAATTCTGAAAATTGTGAGATTGATTAACTGTCTTCCTGCTTGCAAAACTGAATTTATAAGCATGAATCCAAATGTTCTCTAAAGGTTAATGGTCGAGCCCTTATTAGATATTCTATATCCTGTTTTGAAAGTCAGATTGCAAAAAGGCAACCTTGCAGCTGGTTTGCAATGGTCTTTTGGTGCAGAGAGGGTTATCAAGTCTTCAAAAGGACTTCAGTGTCCAAAGAGGAGCTGAAGCAGAGTACAAATGCTGAGGTCGTATATCCACCATTATCTTTGTTGTTAAGTTTCCTTCCTATAAGTCAGTGCAACAAAACTGGTCAGTTCTGTATTAGAGCGTTAAAGCTCTGAACAGACTTTCAGTTCAGGCCAAGAAGTATAGGAAGGAAAACTTCCCCTAACTTTTGCTTTTATGTTTCATTCTACTGCTTTGTGTGCCGTAAGGAATACAACGCTAGCACTTAATTGCAACACCTCGGGTTGGAGGCGGAATAACTGCATTCCTGAGGTCTCCCCACTTTTATTACATTTTCATTTCTATTAAAGCTTAGTTGCCAAAAAGTCTTGACAGACTCCCTCTTTCTATAGTATAGCACATTACAAAATGAGGGATAAATCCTGATAAGGTTTCTGGATACTGTTGTAACATGATAATGAATTTGGCCACTGGCCTTCAACATAGGTGTTTTAGAGAGTGTGGATAAAACAGGCTGTCTTAAAGAAAGTACTGTCTGTTCCCAGCCTTTTCCCCGTGTTATAACTTTATGATTTACCTTTCCTTTTGTTATCTGGAAACTTAGGGTTTGCTTTTATTTTCAAGGTACTATAGCATAAAAGTGTTCCCAGTGTAATTATTTTTGAGTTGTAGAGCACATCTACAATCAGAATCCAGTTCCCGTAGTTGAATTTTGGCTCCCTTCGAAGTCCCCAACCAAGCTCCCACTGACATTGGGAGAAGAAGAATTTCATTCCTGTGTTTGTTTTTCCTAATATCTGGAGAAATTTTTAAGGAATTTCCAGCTGAAACTCATCGCACTGTGATCCAGAAGATACAAAAGCAAGTATCCCTAGTGGTGTCTTGGCATTTAAGTATCAAGTTTTACTTCCTAACTAGAAGGTTATTTTTAATAACTTTTAATAACTTCACTTGAAAAAAAAAAAATTCATTAGGATTTTTAACTCTCACATCTGGGAATAAGAGTGACCTAGAATGCTGATGTGATGATTCATAGTATTTTAATTTTTGTAATATGGGAGGCTATCACATATAAATTTTAAATTACACATTTCAGCTGCTGCTCCAAGTAGCATTTGGTACGGCAGGAAATCTTCCCACTCTGGCTTGCCAGGAGCAAGCCTAGAAGTTGAAATGAAATATCCGTTAATTTTTTTGTACCTAAATAAGCAATTCCTGCTCTGCTCCCTAATGTGCATAGTGCAGCAAGATGCACGGCTCTTGTGCCACAGGAAGGCTGCAGTGTCATTGCTCCGAAGCAACTAGAGAGGGCAAGAACCCAGGCCTGAGAAAAGGCAGTGGAAAACACACGGTGGGTCTGGGGAAATAAAAAGCTTCATTCACTGTCCGACTAGAAGAGGGTGCAGAAGCAAGCACATGTCAAAAATGCTACAGCCAAACCCTTCACTTTCCTCTGGCTTTGCTGCACCTTTCAGCTGGCTGATGTGTGTGGCTAGGTGGGCCACCCGCTCTTTCCTCAGCATGTAGAAATGCTTGGTCTTTCAGCTGTCCTGCCGTTATTGGGTGTGGATAGAGGGCAGGTCACTGAGGGGCTTCTGCTTAAGGAAATGCAATATTTAGAAAAGATGGAAGAATATGTAGTTTGTCATCACCTGTGGCTACTGACCAGTACAGCGAGTGACTGTTAGCTCCCCAAGATAAATAAGTCACACTTTCAGTAACAGACCTTAAGTCTGTTGCAAAATGTGCCCACCTTTCATAGATTAAAAGCCAAGAAAATAAAACACATGGTATCTCGTTTCCCTACATCCACATTTTAGGCATATTTCTAAAAGTGACCTTATTTTCAGCAGCTTCTCCTCCCCGAGACCAGACGTTACATGGGTTGGAAACGACAGTGAAAGATGCAGTTACTGTTCTCCATGGTCTCTGCTGTGACTTCCAGCCAAGCACAAGCCACACGTCCCAGATACCATCTACTCCTTGCCATTGATGGCCACTCCCAAAATGCAGCCAAGTGGCCCAAGTCAGTCTCTGCTGGACTGACTCCATGCCTGGTCTACATGCCAGGTCCATGCCGCTCTCTCCCTACAGCTCGACCTCCCTTCCCAGGATCCGGGGAGGCCCTTGCAGGCAGTGGGGCAGTTCAGCTTCTGCTAGGCCGGGCTGGCCAGTCTCCCTGGCACATGCTGACTGCTGGGCTGGCCCGAGGCAGCAGTCACCTCACAGGTTGCAAAGACAGGAGTTGCATCTGAAAAATGAAGAGAGGTTTGCAAGCTGTGCAAGTAAGCTCTCACTGGTCTTTAAGACAAGGGGCCTCCTCTTCACACTGGTGGCACAAACCGGTCCTTTGGTATTTCATCCCCTTGTGAGAGGGAGAGTTGGGGGACTTGAAAGTGAGCCACGTCTTAACGTGGACTGTGGAGGAATATACCTCAGTGTTTGACTATGTTGTGGAAGCCTTGTAACACCCTTTACTGGGCCAGAAAAGTGCCCATATAAAATGTGAGAGCATATCATACCTTGCCTCAGTATTACCCTAATAAAACTAGCCTGAAATTTAAAATCACTTCCACTGCCAGGCTTTCATTTACCTGCATGTCCTGAGCCATGAAGCATTTGTTGGCCCTTTATTTATTTGCGTGTGCAGCTCTAATTATTAGAGGAGAAAATACAAGAGAGAGCTTATTCTGCAACGGCGGTCTTCAGCTAACCCCTTATAGACTTCACAGAGCTTCGAGCTACTAATTGTCCAAGTGATCTCATTAAAGAACTAAAGATAGCTGTGTGGACTAAAATGCTGTAATTTCAAGGGAAGGAACTCAAATCCAGTGAGGCCGTGAAAACACTGATGAGCAAATGAGCCTTTACTGATATTTGCTACATAGACCCTTAGCTGTCCTCTTCTCCAACTAATTGCTTTGTCCTGATATAGGAGTATTTCATTCTCTCCTGTCAATAGTTTTTGCAACTCAATAAAGCAGGGTTCTTTCAAAGTACTAAAGGAATTCTAGCAAGCATTACTGTGGTTTTAGCCTTTATTTATATTTTAAAAATATCACTTGTTTTTGGATTGCCTCATTTCTGAAGTGGAAATTACCAAATGGATCGTACAATATTGTCTTTTACTTTCTTGAAATTCATATCAGGCCAGAAGAAATGATAATGACCACATAGACCAAACTGGGGAAACTCAAAGCTACAACTCTGCTGACAGTTCTAGCTCTGTACTTGCAGGTTCTTACTTGCTTTTCGTGCTACTTTTTTTTTTTCTTCCTAAAAGAATGGGCGTCTCCTAAAAACCTTGATGTTCACCGCTTCCTTTCTGAGACAGCTCTCTTCTTACCTTCCCAAACACCTGCAACATCATTTTCTGTGCTCTTCCGAACTCTGTACGTGTCAATTGTAATCCTCTCTAATCCATCCTATAATGAGTGCAGAACTGATTTGCCAAACCCTTCTTTGCAGTTATAATCTTTGAGGCTTTTATGCATCTTTTCCTGTAGTGATGATTTCCAGTTTGCTCTTTTCTTTCACCTTTGTGATTATTAGGGCCTCATCTTTCTAGGCGCTTTCCAACCTTGGCATTTCTTTCTTATTAATATGAAATTTCATAAATCATGTGTCAGGCCTTAGTTACTATGTCCTTTTTCATTCATTCATTATAATACTGCCTTACCAATCATTTTATCTCATTATCTGCACATTTTGAGACATTAGTAAAAGCTATATCCAAGAGAATCTGTAAATTATCTTAGCAGCAGCAGTCTATGAATGCAGACTTAGAGAGCACCCTACTGGTGTCATTCCTGAAATGCAGTCATGGAAACAAATCTGCACACACAGGTAAAATTAAACCAGTGACATTTTAAAAAATTATATTGATAGTATCTGTGATTAAGAGTTAGTGTCTACTGCATTTAGTAGCTAAGGTAGTAGTAGTAGTGATACAGTGATACAAATATCAGCTGTTGGATAATATCTATTTACACTTGTAGATTCATGGAAAATCTGCAAACAGAAGTCCAAGAAATGGAATTCATAAAGTTTTCAAAGGGTTTGAATGTCATGAGAAAAGAAGACTTTGCAGAATGGTTACTGTACTTCACCGATGAGGAAAACAATGAAATTTATTGGCAGAATGTGAAAGACAGAATTGAGGCAGGAGAGGTTGGTACATAAAGCATGCTTTGTTTTGCTTCCTCATTTGTATGTACAAGTTTTCATTTGAATATAAGTATCTAATGTAACTAGTTTCCAAGTAAATTATTGCAGCTTTTGAATTTTATGCAAATAAGAACAATGTTAATATGCCAACTGAGAAATACGAATATTGACAATGAGTAAGCAATCACACCTAAACACGAGGTCCCAAGAGGTTTAATGAAATAGATCTACTGGTGTTTGAATGTATTACTCTTTATATATCATCTGAATTCTGTGATACTCTAGAATATCAGTTTGGAAGAATTCAAGACTTTTTGCAAGTTTACAAACAACCTGGAAGACTTTTCTATTGCCATGCAGATGTTTACTGTAGCCAATCGTCCTGTTAAACGAGGTAAGTGCTGCACACCTTTCATATGTATTATTTTTTAAAATAAAAAATGCTTTTTTGTTACAAAATTAATGTAAATAAGTTATCCCAAAGTAGCACTATGAAGTCTAAAAATAGAATACTGCCTTTTATTCTGAATTAATTCTATTTCTTGAAAAAATAATAGTATAAAGTTCACAAAATGTTTCAATTTATAAGTTCTGATGTGCTATCATATGCTGAACTGCTCGCAGCAGACTAAACCATAGGATCATAGAGTACTTTGGGTTGGAAGGGACCTTTAAAGATCATCTAGTCCAACCCACCACTGCCAAGGGAAGGGACGTCTTTCACTAGTTGCGCAAAGCCCCATCCAACCTGACCTTGAACACTTCCAATGATGGGGCATCCACAACTTCTCTGGGCAACCTGTTCCAGTGTCCCACCACACTCATCGTCAAAAGTTTCTTCCTTATGTCCAGTCTAAATCTACTCTCTTTCAGTTTGAAACCATTTTGCCTTGTCTTGTCACTACAGACCTTGATGAAAAGTATCTCCATCTTTCTTATAAGCCCCCTTTATATATTGAAAGGCTGCAATAAGGTCTCCCTGGAGCCTTCTCCAGGCTGAACAACTCCAACTCTATCAGCCTGTCCTCACAGGAGAGGTGCTCCAGCCCTCTGATCATCTTCATGGCCCTCCTCTGGCCTCGCTCCAACAAGTCTATGTCCTTCTTATGTTGGGGGCCCCAGAGCTGGACACGTTACTCCAGGTGGAGTCTCACCAGAGCGGAGTGGAGGGGCAGAATCACCTCCCTTGACCTGCTGGCCACGCTTCTTTTGATGCAGCCCAGGATGCAGTTGGCTTTTTGGGCTGCAAGCGCACATTGCCAGCACATGCCCAGTGTTTCATCCACCAGTGTTCCCAAGTTCTTCTCCATACAGCTGCTCTCAGTCCAATCTAAATTCTAGACTAGGAAGGATTTATTGAAACAATACATGCTCTATTAGCAGTTCATGGTAACAAAGCTTTTTCTTGATAATGAAACTAGTTTTCTGAGGAAACTAAACAATAGAAATCTCGTCTTTTGCAGGGTCTTTAGCGACTTGCTGTGTTTTTCTTATGCCTCTATACTGCTTTCTCCATGTGCTTATGTAGCATTATGCAATCATGGCTGTAAAAAACAAACAATGTCGTAAAGTGGGTTTTAAAATAAAGATTTGGAGGAGGGAAGTTGCTTCTTTCCCATACAGTAGAAGTAGGAGCAATGCAACAAAAGTTTCATGGACATACAAACACTGTTTGTTATAATCCTGAGGTTGTTACTTACTTGTTATGCTTGAAAAACAGCTCTCGTAAGTTATTTGAAAATAGTAACATAAAAGGTTCCTAAGGCAATTTGATGAGACATTAACATTCATTGAAATAAATATTTGATGGGCTCATGGTGAAATGGTGAGAGAGATGTGAGAAGACAGGAAGAGAATTCAGTATTCTTGAGAGAGAAATGTTTGGATGGGGTTTGAACCAAAGAAGGGCAAAAGTGTGATTGGGGCGGGGGGTTACAACTTGGAACTTTCATCACTAGTTAGTCCAGCCTTCAGGTGGAGTTTCATTTCCACAGCTTCTCTGGGTGGCTGTTCTAGTGCTTAACCACTCTCATCGCGAAGGCTTTTCTCTTCTGTGTCAAACCCTTGCTGCAACTTACAATGATTGTGTGTCACCTCCGTGCACCTTTGAGAAAAATATGTCTCCCTCTTCTCTATAACCTCTTTTAAGTAGTTGAAAGCTGCAGCAAGATCCCCCCCTTACATTTCTGTTTTCCCCAGCTCCCTCACCTTCTCTTCTTCCATCATGTGCTCCAGTTCCCAGCTGGGTTCATGGCTCTCCTCTGTCTGGTTTGACATCTTTCTTCTGTGAGGGAACAGATTTTATTTGCACAAGGTGTAGAAAGAGTGGAGAGGAAAGAGGATTAATTAATGGCGAAAAAATAGTTATAAGTGAGATATGAGAGTTTAGCTCACTTCTCTATTAAGTATCACATTTTTAAGTGCTAAAGGATGATAAGGCCAACAGTTGGTGTTGACTCTGGTAATGTTTCCGTGTAAAAACTCATTCCTAACCAACAGGCAGTTGTGACTGTTTTTGCACTGAATGATACTGTGATCGAAAACAGTCAGCTTCTGAGGTAACTCATGGATATTACATGTGTATGTGTCTAATCCTTTCCTGAATCTCACTAAGTTCTTTGTGTTGCTGTTTGCATGTGTGTACATATGTGTATTGACACACATATGAATATTTATCTAAAAATAAGACAGTTCTTCAGTCCTTCCTTTTATTCTAGACTTTTTTTTCTTCTAAGTTAGCAGCTCATCTTTTCTCTCTGATAAGCTGGCCCTTGGTTTGAAAATTATTATGCTCTACCATTTTAGAAGATTTTTCTCCTTCATGTTCAGTTCCCAAAAGAGCAGTACCTTCTCTGGATTTATATTTAGCTTCAAGAGCTGAAACAGTTAACATATTTTTAAAGACAAAATTAAGACTCTACTATAAGTATCCCATATTTGATGTCTTTTTCAAATTGTGGTATATCCTTTTACAGAGGATTGTCAACTTTATATTTAAACCAACTGTAAATTAATCAACTGCATTTATACCGGAATTGTTCAAAGAGGCAAAGATGAGAGCTGTCAGGAGTGCTCTTTCCTCTAGTAAGCTTCAGAACTAATCATATTTATAACACGATTTATAAACAGCACTTGTTTATGAAAGCAGAACCACATTATTACTGTATTTATGACTTAGTTGGACAACTTGCTGTCATACTTTACAATACTGCTACACTTTAATAAACCCCAGTCCCTCCTTAAAATACACACTTCCATGATGCCTTCAAAAATTGATCCAATTCATGTGTTGTGATTGTGCTTGCTATAATAAACAATAATCATTTTACTCTTACTATCTGCTGTTTTACGGCAACCCCACACATTTCCTCATATTCCTTGAGTCAAAACTCCTAATTCTTTACACCACAAGACCAGAAGTGGGGATAGTAGGTATTACTGTAACGCACATGGTAGTGTAAAGAGAGAAGGCCAAAGAACTGAAGAGGAAAGTACATCTCCAGAGAGGTATGACAGCTTTTTTTTCCATAAATCCTCATAAACTCTTCCATCATAATTTAAGGGAAGGTAGCCTACTTCTTTACAAAACAGCACTACAGGTATCTAAAGCCACATGCTGTAAACAGTGAATTGAGTATTTGATGGTCTGCATAGAGTTGCTGAGGGGATTGTTGGTTGAGGTGGAGCATATCGTAAAATACTGTTCTCTGAGGAGAATAGTTTTCTTGCAGAATGAATTGACATGAAACTGGTTCAAGATAAAATGGTAGTATTGTTTATGAGACTGTAGTGAGCCAAACACTGATAATCCATATGCACAGATATCAGCCAAAAGTACATAAGTTTTCAGCGTGCAACTATTTCTAGCAAAAATTATCACTCTTACTGTTGCTTGAAAAGTAATGCATTTCAAAAGTTTATCATACAGTTAATAAAGATAGTGTTATGAAAGATGAAGCAAGATCAAGAACACGTGAACTGAGGCCTCCTAATAGTTTACTAGTTCACATATCCCAAATTCTCCAGTTAGGATACCCATGAGACACTGTAAATTGTACAGAATCCTGCTATTTATGTGCTTGCCAATTTCTTTATAAGTTCACAGTCACCTGTGATGTAATATTTTTTCTTTACTAGCTGAATTCAAGAGAGCAGTGAAGGTGGCAACAGGACAGGAACTCTCAGATAATGTCTTGGATACCATCTTCAAGATATTTGATCTAGATGGAGATGACTGCCTCAGCCACGGCGAGTTTCTTGGAGTCCTGAGGAACCGAATTCATCGAGGTTTGAGGGTAACAAGCTAACATCATCATTTTTAAATACCACAGATGATTGCTACAACTGTCTCATTAACACTTGTAGAAACACAAGTAGAGATAATGAGTAAAAAAAAGTTATATTTTAAACTGAAGATTCCTTACTGCTTATGAATCGGGAGGAGTGCTGCTACCAAGAACTTGTTATTATGCATGTGAACTATGGGAGCAGCAACATTGTATTACGTATCACGTTTACACAGTGTGTGAATAAGAGTCTTTTTTGTGTAAATGCTAAACATACTTTAACTTTATTAACAGGTACCGCAGCAGCAAGGCATTCAAGGTTACTGGAAGTGTGTGAAAAGAGAAAGCATTAAAGGAGCCAAAGAAGTGTGGAAGCAAACTGGGAAAAGTCCTTTTTAAAGCAGTCCATTGTTCTTTTGCTATGAATGTTGTTATTTAGTGAGGTTTGTCTGTCCTGTTTACATAATAGCTGAATCAAAAATACTTTTTTTTTTACAATAGTTAAACTTTAATTAGCCCACTTTCTAATTGCAATAATTTTATATCATTGTAGTGCAATCAGTTTGGTTTACAGAACTGTTATCACTTTTGACCTCCATACGGAAGTACTCATGTTCTAGGGAATACTGGTGTTTACTCCTCTGTGGAGTCTGACCATGCGCTGTAGCATACACGATACACAGGATTTAATAGTGGCCACTGGCAGGAACATCACAGCAATATCATCTCCTGTTGGAAGAGTGGACGTCATCTCAGCTAGCCACTAACACAGGAGTTCTCTTTCCCTGGCAAAGAGAGAGGTCCAAAAGGCAAAACCACTTGCACAATCCATGCAAATCAAGTTATCCTAGATCAAAAAGGAAAATTCACATGGTTCGTGCCCTCATTACTGTGAACTGCTCCTGTGCTAGTTCCTGGTGGATGATTCCACCGGATCCTGTGTGGATGTCTGGTTTGTCTACCTTCATGATGATAATATTGAACTGGAAATACAAGACTGTTGATACAGGCTTTAAAAGTTGTACATTGATCTGTGAACGTGCATTGAGTCTCTCAGACCTCTTCAACAAATAGTATAAATGAGAAGCAAAAACTGTCATTCTGTCATAAACAGCAGTAGCTACAATTTGGGTCATAACTATTTGACTTTAATTGTATTGCAGAAGGTGAATGTGTAACAAATAGTTGCTTTATCTTAGTAAAGGTTGTGACAGAGAATGCTGCAGAATCTCAGGAATTTAAGATTTTAGTAAGCAAGTGTTGGGGGAATAAGAAGTCCAATGAAAAAGTAAATAAAAATGTTTATTACTCCAAAATGCAAAGTTAGATGTAATATCTTAAACAGTAAACCAAGGAACAGATCAAAATTAACATTTAGCAATTATAGATGAGCATTTTTTAGCTATAACATAGTGTGCATCTGTGTATATACAGGTATGCATGTTACGTGTTTTTTCTTTCTTACAACCTCAGGAGCCAATAGTCCCAGGTCCACATCAGTCTTCCTGCTTGGCCACTATAAATAGGAGATAGACTTATCTGTAAAGCTCTCAAGGTTCTTCCTCTTCCCCTCTCCCAGTTGTCTGACTTGTCTCGGCTGGGGTGAAAGCTTAACATTTCGAGACAGGTTCGTGATAACAGATTCAAAAGATGGACTGGGGAAATGTCTCAAGAAAAACAACCAAGAAATCTCACCACTCTGTGAGGAAGTATCCATCCCTTTTAAGCATGACACTAGCTGTGTTATTCTCTAAGTTGTATATAAGCTCAACAGGAGGTGTTTTATTGTAATTTCTTTGGGGTTTCATGGGGGGAGCCTTGAGAAGAGGGGAACCTTCCATGATAGGTAAATACCAGAGCAGCACTCACTCAGATGAGGGGCAGGAGAGACTGCATTAGGAAGCCATAAAGATGGTACTACCTAAGGAGTACTGAGATTACAGCAAATGTATGTGGTATGTCAGTAGCCATCAGGCAGGCTTGTGCTGAGGAGGAGTCCTCCCACCCAAGCCTCGGCATGGTGGTCTTGTAGGGAAGTGGAGTGAGAAGCGAGCAAAGCAGCAGCATGTGCTTGCATGCTACTCTTCCCTCCACGGTCTTCACTTTGAGCTTTAATTTAAATTTTGTTAAAGAGAAAATGCTTGTGTTCTTGTCATCTATGGACATGCACCCAGAGTCACCCACCAGAACATGAGCATGCCTGTGTGGGCATCCTGAGGCTATCTAGGAGATCAGGCACCGGTGACCGCCAAGGAGCCCTTTACTTCCCTGGGAAACAATCAGAACGAAATAAAGTGTAGTAAATCCCTCAGCTTTCTCCCCTCAGACTGAACTCATGCACTTCTCTGGGGGCAACAGAAAATTAGATAGCTGGTTTACTTTGTGCTTTTGGAAGTTGCTTGCATCTTCTGATGACGGGAGCTACAAGAAAGAGATAGCTAACGGGAGCAAAGGTGGGGCAGTGGGACTGGCATCAGAATACTGCAGCTAGCTTTGCATCACCAAATAGTGAAGGACACAATCACACAAGACACGTGTGTGGTTTCACCCAAAGTGTGGTTTGTTCCAGCTCTGGCTTCAAGGCAAGGCTGCCTTTTACTTGTTGCTGTTAATACTTTGGCAAATCATTTTTACTTTGGAATGGAGATTATTCTTTAACATTTTATTCTGTGTAATGTTAGTAAGTTTATGATGTTCTTTATTGCTTTTGTGGTTTCTTTTGTTTACCAATGACTTGCTTCCTACAAGCTGTTTGGTTTTCTTTTGGAAAAATCAATTCATTTAAGCTTTAGCATATCTAGAATTTTAATTCCTCATTGCTCATTTGTATCTGGGTTCATGCAATCAGCAGTATCTGCTTTTGGCAGCAAGTTACTAAAAACGTGATTTCAAGGTGGGTTTTTTTAGCAAAAGCTTTGGTGTTGGGTTCAGAGGAAAAAGAAAACAGATATGCTTATTTTTAGATTAACTTTGTGTCTGTAGTAAAAAAGAAATTAAATGATGGATTATGAATTAAAATACAGTTGCAAAACATTTTCAGAAGAAGTTATCCTGGAAGTACAGCCAGAAAGGAACTCCTTTGAAGGCCAGGGAAGACTTGTCTATCAGGCTTGAAGAATCAGGCTTTTGTGTAGTCTATTTTTATTTGTCTTAACTAAAAGGCTTTACGAAACAGTCTTAAAATAATTTCTCATACTAAATATCTTAGATTGAAAGAGCTGTTTACGTAGGTGTTTAGACTGGCCTTGTCTTTTAAGGAATCCATGGTAGCTTTAGTATTAGATGTTTTATTTCTTTTTAGTAACTTTATGGTATTTACAACCTCTCAGCATCACTCAACACAATTTAATTAGAAGTTTATGCCAGCTGCCAGTCTATCAGTTAAACTTATCAATTATGACTTCTAATGTTAGGAACCCTTCTGCTGAACAGAAATATATATAAAAACTAAATAAAATTTAATTTTTAAAAAATCTCCAACATTGCATCTGAATGTTATGTGGAATAAAGATGAATACCTTGCACATTGCAGAAGTCTCAAAAATTGATTTAGCGTATTTCAAAAGGATACACAGGGATGAGTACAAGTCATTTACAGCATATAACTCATTTACAGAACTTTAGTTGTATCCCCATAACAACACTTGTAAAAAGTAAAATGTAACATTCTTACAATGTAAAATTTATTTCAGTTTGTTTAGTTTAAGATAATTGTTTAAGAACACTTACTCTTCATTTCAAAAAGAAGCAAAGGCAAAAATGCAGTGTGATATACTATAACTAAGAGAAATTCATTGGTTGTTTCTAGAAATTAATTTTGGTGTCTCAATTTATGCAAGCCTCCTTCTAAAAGCAAAACTCCCTCTGGAGTCAAAACAAGTTGGTAGATTTTAAAAAAGTATACAACAATGAGGAGTACATATTCTGCATATAAGAACTGAAAAAGAAAAGTTTTATCACGATGCTATATGACCGTGTAAAAAGCAAATCTCTGATTTACTCCATCTCCTCCAGTTTATTGTCTGCTTTCAGGGTTCAGACAGGTTGCCACTGGTCGTGCCTGGAAACATGCCAGTGCCTGATCTGAACCCGGGTATCATCAGGATGTGTTGGCTTGTCTGTTGAACCAGGTATTATTAAAAGGGTGAACAATATGTTCATTCCTAAATTCAAGCTTTTGGTGGAGAATACCTCAAGTTTTTATAATTTCAGGAATTATAAATGTTTTATCTCTGGACTCCATGGTGTCTCAGCTGGTGGAATTTTGGGTGTAGAAATCAGACCATGTCTTGGCTCTGAAGAGTTTACAGATTACACTTGAGTTACCTAGAAAGCAGAGATGAGACAATAAAATAAACAAGTCAGACCATGGATTACAGTTTCATGGCACTTTTCGTGTCCACTGCATATAACAAAAAAGGATCACTGCCCGATAAAGGGTTAGAATGGAAACAAATGCAGGTATTTAGAGGAAGTATTTTAAAATTCAGGTATATCGACCGTACTTTGACTTAAGCATAGATAATTTACATCGGAATTTAAAAATACAGTTTTCTCATGCAAGGGTTCTCATGGGAGAATGCAAGCATGTCTCATGCCTTCAGATTTAATCTTTCCTATAAAACAATCACAGCTTCATCAGCAAACTACTCCAATACAGAAAGAATCTTTAGTCCTCCTGAACAGAAGATACGTGTCCAATTGATGTTGTGGTCATTATAAGTGAGATCGAAGCTGACCGAGCTCCTGTAATGCAGCTGGTCACAAGGGGAGCATGAAGATGAAACTGGTGGACGTAGACACACCCGGTTGCCCCCAGCTGACCACAGAAATCCCTCCTAGAGAAACTGAAGATGTCACCCAACAAAAAGTGGAAAGCCCTGTTCAGGACAGGGAACCTGAGAAGCTTGAGCATTCACAAAATTAATCGGCAAACAAGCACGCATCTCTTCACTCTCCTGCTATTTGAGGGTTTCCTGCTGGCTTTGTTGATTAAACAATTCCTAGTTGGTTCAATAATATAAAAATTATGCAGCATATGCGGAGACAGATTTCCCATTAGGCTGGTATTGGCTTAGTTAATAATGTTTTCAGTTCATTAACCGGTGTGCCCTAGCGCAGAGCTCTGCCTGCTCGCCATCCTCGGGAGCCACGCTGCTGCTCCCGCACGCTGGCCTCCGGAGGGAAGCTGCTTAGCACTGCACCCACCTGTGCAGTTTCAGAAAGAGCGCCTCATGCCCTGAAAAGCAAAAAGCCATGTTTTTCCACACCCGTGTACCCAATGTGATGCTTATCCTTTCCTCTTCTGCCCCTGGCTGAGGGTGGCCTGCCTCTCCACGCTGAGTGGGTGGTGGAAGTAAGATGGAAGGCAACAGGCTCGGAGAGCACGGCTGCTGCACCTTGCAAAACACAGGGTTTATGTTGGCCCCATTTCAGACACACAGATTTGAAAATCTGGGAGGATGGGATATTCTGTAGTCAATGTAGAGAAATGTTTGGATTTTTTTCTCCCGTGATTTTAGAGACCAGCTAGCTGCTCTGAAACATTCTCTGGAGGACCTGGCCTTGCTCCATGAACTGCAAAGGGAGCACAGAAGACGAGCTTCATTGGACTAAACTTGTATTTTTTGAATGCCACCTTTCTTCATCATCTTTAATGGCCCCTGAATACAAGTACTTGCATTTGGACATTTTTTTGTTAAATTGATATGCTATTTTATGTGAAGGGTGAAAACTCTTAGAGAGGAGCTGTTTTAAACTTTTATGAATTTGGACCTAAAGGAAGTAGATTGTGAAATCAGAACCATCCAACAAGCGATATTCCGGAAAAGGAAGTACTACAGGGGTGTTATACTGCAATACTCTCTGCCTCAGGTCCACTGCTTTAAGGGAAATTTATCAGGTTTACTATTACTCCATGGATCAAGTAGCAGCTCTACGTCACCCCCAAGAAAACAAATTGGTTTTAAGACTTGCCAGTAAAGTGGTTTAAAAATCTCTTCTTTTTTTTTTCAGGATACAGATTTTTTTAAACTATGTGGCATCTTACTGTGTTTTAACCTGCTTTGAAATTGATACTATTAGAATGAGTGAATGTTACTAAAAACCTTGTGTGCCTCTCTTAAATAATGCACAGAAGGTAATTCCTAGAGCAACGGTAGCTGAGTCATAGGACAGATGATTACATTCACTGTTGAAAAGGAAGGGTAGCAAAATGTGATGCTTTGCCACTAATCTTTAGAAAAGGGGATTTCAAAAGAAAAGGAGACTAATTAAATGAGAGGTCCTAAAGTTAAAAGAAACAAAGCTCTTTTAAATGCTATTAGAAGAAATTATAATTCAGGAGACGAACAAAAGGACACAAGGAAAGCAAGGAATAAATCAATATGGCTGAAATTAAATTTTTCAAGATGCTGTTTGAGCAAAAGAGCATTGTCCTGGTTTGAGTGACACAGGACTAATTTCTCTTCTAATGTTTGGGAAGACTGTACTTCTAGAAGACTCTAGTGTCTGAATTTGTGAAAATATTTACCTTATAGCCAGCTATGGTATGTGGGTTTTAAGGTCTCAGTGTTTTCGAGCTCACCAGGTGCAGGGACAAGGAGAAGTGAGACCTGAGCACTTGACCCAAGCTGGCCAACAGGATTATTTCATACCATGAATGTCACATTCAATATAAATTAGAAAGTTTGCTGCGAAGCTCACTCTTCCTTGATGGCGGCAATCCAGAGAACTCCTTGCCCCGGCGCCGGACCCCTGAGCCCTTCCCTTCCTCCCAAAGCCGTAGTGCTTGCAGTGTCCAACATCCACTGTTTACTGCTGGGAGTGCACAGCTTCCTACTGATATAGTTGTACATTTTATAGTGGTATCGGTATCACTATTGGTTCTTTAATGTTATTAATGTTAATTATCTAGTCTTATTCTATTAAATCTGTTTATATTTCAGCCCCCGGGTTTCCTTGTTTTTTCCCCAATTCCCCTTTCTGGGTGGGGAGGGGTCATCAGATGATAGAATAATTGTCTAAACGACAATAAATTGTGGGTTTCTCAAACCATAACAAGCTTCCTCACAATTTAGAAATTTGACCTAATGCAAACAAGGGCAACTAATCACTCACAGTTGGTGTATACAAGATGTCCTGGTTTGAGCAACACAGGACTAATTTCTTTTCTAATGCTTGGGAAAATTGTACTTTTGGAGGACTCTGGTGTCTGAATTTGTGAAAATATTTACTTTATAGCCAGCCATGGTGTGTGGGTGTCAAGGTCTCAGTGTTTTCAGGCTAGCCAGGTGCAGGGATGAGGAGGAGCAAGACCCGGGCACTTGACCCAAGCTGGCCAACAGGATTATTTCATACCATGAACGTCACATTCAATATAAATTAGAAAGTTTGCCGAGGAGGAAGGCATCCCTTGATGGCGGCGATCCAGAGAACTCCTTGCCCCGGTGCCGGACCCCTGAGCCCTTCCCTTCCTCCCAAAGCCGTAGCGCTCGCAGTGTCCGACATTCACTGTCCACTGCTGGGAGTGCACAGATTCCTACTGATACAGTTGGCTGAGTATAATCCTTATATATCTTTAGATTGGTATCGGGATCACTATTGGTTCTTTAGTGTTATTACTGTTAATTATTTAGTCTTATTCTATTAAATCTGTTTATATTTCAACCCCTGGGTTTTCTGGTTTTCTTCCCGATTCCCCCTTCCTGGGTGGGGAGGGGTCATCAGGTGATAGAGTAATTGTCTAAATGACAATAAATTGTTGTGGCTTTCTCAAACCATAACACAAGATTACATGAGCTGTACTGGAATGTGACGAGCAAATACTTACACAATCGCAGTTGGTTTTATGTGTGTATGAGAAACATAAAGCCTCCAAAACATTGATTTGTCTGATATTACCAGAAGCAAATAATAAGATTCCTAATGAGACAAATTATCATTTTGCATCAGTCTCTAAGAGGCTGATGGTATACTTCTGCCTGGGGATTGTTTGTTCCTGGAATTTAAGATGAGCTACTCTGAGTGGCAAAAATACAGAAACAAAATGGAGATGAAATTGTTGTAGAGGATGAGGTCTAAATAGTACAGAGAGAAATTCTGAAAAACTGGAGTGTTTGCAGTGTCTTGCTCTAAGACACCTTTCCAAAAAGCATAGCAAATGTTGGTAGCTCTATTTTTAATTAAAAAAAAGTTGAAAGGGATGATACGGTAATTCACAATGCAGTACATTTTGCCACCTGTTCCTGCCAATCTGCATGAACTATTTATTACAAATAGACCAACAAACATCTGGAATACTGTGCAATAGACCCTAACCAGTGCTGAGAGTGCAAGGGGAAATGTTTCACTTCTCTCCTGGAGTTTGTTCTGGGCCTAAAGCGGGTGGGCAGCCAGAAATGGAGGTGTGAAGTGTGAAAATGGACTGGGGACACTTTATTTTTTTGCTACTTTGCAGTTACAGGATCGGATGCGAGTAAGGTAAGCAGCCATTCCCACGACACGGCATTCTCAGTTGATGGTCAGCTTCCCAGCCTCTGCTCCCAAGTGTCATCACTTGTCCCCCCACACAAGCTGCAGTGTGGCCGTTTGAAGCCAAACAGGCACTCGGTGATTTCTAGCAGTGCGTTCTTCCATCCTGCTTGGCACCTATTCAAGGAGCTGGTTTCTGCTCAAGAATTCCTTGTAGAGACGTCCCAGATGGCTCTCAGAAGTAGAAGACGTTAGCTCGTGCCAGCTGTGCCAAGGGGCTCCTCATGCAGCGTAACTCCTCGGGGGGGAACAAGACTATCTGGGACAAATAGTCCCTCTCTGTCACCTCACAACCTTGACTTTGTTCTTGTTTAATTCAGTTTCACTTCAGTTCCTGTCAGTATGGAGACACTGCACAGAAAAGTTACTGGACACTAGCTGGTCAAAATCATCTGTCCTGCCCTTGGTTTATGCAGCTGTCACTGGCTTTCCGTGCCACTCGAGGCATCTGTCTGATCCAGAACAGAAATACTGGCCGTGTCACAGCTTCCAGCTTTGCCGGCGTTAGAATCCTTCCAAACCACGCTTGGTGGCTGTTCCTGCAGCTCAGTACTGACAGTTGTGTCAACATGCACGTGGCCCTGCTGATACCCCCACGGGTGAAGCTGGAGTCAGCACCAGCAAGGAAGACTGGGATAGGGAGGGTCATGCTGGATCACCTCACGTCTTCTCTAGCACGGTGAATCGCGTGCTAGTTAAGCCTATTTTTAGGCACAGCTGGGCTTCTTAGTCTTCATGTTAGGAATTGTGCCTATTGTGAAGGGTCATGAGATTTTGTTAGGGAAGTTGGTGGGAGCGGAGACGAGAGAAGGGTCAGTGCACAGTGACAGCAGCCACATACAGTACAAGCTTGGAAAAAACTTCCCTTCCCTTTAGATTGCAGGTTTGAGAGTACAGTCTTTATTCACTGAATACACTACCAAGAAACTAACACAGCGATTAAATGACTAAAAGCATACACAACTGTAAAGGTAATTATCATTCTTAGAACTTGCAGATTACACCCAATGATACTGCATTACACTCCTATCCCCCTTGCCTCCCCACTGCTCAGTATGGGGGTGCAAGCTTACCCCTCCTCACTCCACTCTCCCACACCAAGTTGTTTGGGCAGAGAGCTGATGGGGAGTCCAGCAGGGCTGTCCAAGGGGGTTTCCTGGTCTCCTGGTAGGTTCGGGTCTGCAGGTCAGCATCCCTACAGCATGGAGGCATTCACACTCCTACTGTCAGAAGACTGCTCTCCATTTTTGTTACCTCTCTCCATTTTTTCTATGTCTGGAACCACTGTTTCAGTTGCCAGCAGTTGTGCTTGGTACAATAAACAGCCAGAGATATTGTCCAACTGAATGTCTTGGACATATTTTCCATTAAATTGGCAGTCCACTTTTGCCACATGCCACTTCTGGCTATTCCGATTGGTTATTGTTGTCATTGCATCAGACAACCATCCCAAGTTTGTTACTGAATTAGTTTGTATGGGATTCAAAATTCCCCCCCCTCTTGCCCCCATCTTCCTGAGTTCAGCTGTGAGCTTTTCAATATCAAATTAATTTAGGACTGTTAAATGTCAGATGTGCCCATACATTCTACATTGTTTCCATGATGTTTGCCAGGTAACCAGTATGCCAGGCAAGTTTTGCCAGGCAGGCAGTGCAGAAGAGGCACACCCTGAATGTAGTCCAGAATAATTCATTTCTGACATTCCATATTTCATCCCATATTTCTGACATTCCTAATTTCATCCCATAATTTACAGGATTAATACCAGATTTTGTATGGATATGCTCAGTGTCCCAAAGTAACCGGCAGCATATATAGGCTAATATAACTGTGTCCCTCTAGTATCACCTTGGTTGCAAAGGTACCATGCAGACTCCATGCAACTTCTGCACCTGCCCCATATTGTACGCCAATCAAAAAAACGAATTTATTTGTTCCATTTTTTTGTTCATTCCACACCTCTTCAAAGGTAAAATTGGTTACTTTGGAGACAACTGTTAACAAGTATTCACTACTAGGGCACTAAGCATTTAAATGTGTTCCCGTTGTCTTGAGGCTAAGTGCTAAACTCCCTTGAGATCTTGAGGGAAAGCACGTGCCAGCAGCTGTTGCATGTTTTTACACCGTTAACAAACAGAATGAAGATCAGAGGAGCTGGAATACTTTAGCAATGTCCCTGAAGTGCTAACCAGCACATCAGCCCAAGATTTTCCTAGCTCACGTTAAATCCAAACTGCTCTATCCTTGTTAGTACTTCTTTGAGTGACCAGTCCCCATAACTAAGATGCCATCCACATAACCAGTCAGTCCTCCCATGCCTTCCAGCTCTATCCTCCTTTGGCTGTTTCCATTAGGAATGGGGCAGACCAAGCTGTTCCACCAGCTCTCTCCCTCTCCTGTAATCCCTTTCTTTAACAACCCTTGCATGACTATGTACAATTTTGTGACCCCCCCTTCCTTACCACCCTGATCCTGTAAGTCCCCCCATGTTCTAGCATGCCCATACACTTAGAGTTGATCCCAAACTGCTCAAGAACAAATGCCAGCTCCTGCTCCTAGGACAGAGCAAGGCCAGACACAAGTATAAATTGGGAGAGGAGCGGCTGGCGAGCAGCCGTGCAGAAAAGGATCTGGGGGAGCCGGTCGACAGCAGCTCAAGAGGAGTCAGCAGGGTGCGCTGGCAGCCAAGAGGGCAAACCACACTCTGGGGTGCATCAAACACGGTGTAACCAGCCAGTCAAAGGAGGTGATCATCCCGCTGTATTCAGCATTGGCGCGGCCTCACCTTGAGCACTGTGTGCAGTTCTGGGCCCCACAATTTAAGAACGATGTGAAGGTCCTTGAATGCGTCCAGAGGAGGGCAACAGTACTGGTGAAAGGGCTGGAAGGAATGTCCTGTGAGGAGTGGCTAAGGACTTTGGGCTTGTCTAGTTTGGAGAACAGGAGGCAGAGGGGGGACCTCATTGCTCTCCACAGCTTCCTGAGGAGGGGATGTGGAGAGGGAGGTGCTGAGCTCTCCTGCCTGGGATCCAGTGACAGGATGTGTGGGAATGGTCCAAAGCTGCACAAGAAAAGGTCATGAACGTCACATTTGATATAAATTAGAAAGTTTGCTGAGAAGTTTTCTCTCTTCTATGATGGCTGCGGTCCTGAGAACTTCTTGCCCCAGTGCCGGACCCCTGAGCCCTTCCCTTCCTCCTGAACCTGTAGCACTCGCAGTGTCCAACATTTGCTCTCCACTGCTGGGAGTGCACAGCTTCCTGCCGATAGAATTGGCTGAGTATAATCCTTGTATATTTTATATTTGTATCGGGATCAATATTGGGTTTTAGTATTACTAAAGTTAACTATTATTCTATTAAATGTGTTTATATTTCAGCCCTCGGGTTTCCTTGTTTTTCCCGATTCCCCTTCCTGGGTGGGGAGGGGTCATCGGGTGTGAGACTAATTGTCTAAACGACAATAAATTATTGTGGGATCTTCAAACCGTAACAGCTGCTAAAGCCTGGCCCCTCGCCCTCTGGGGTTTATCTTCCCACCCGCCCCGGGGGTCGCAGAACCTCCCCTCCGCCAGAGACCGCGCCACCGCAGGCCCATCCCGCGGGGCGGCTCCGGCTCCGGCTCCGTCGCGGGCCCCGCCGGCCCCTCCCGCCGCCGCCAGGTGGCGCCGCAGCCCCGCGGGAGCCGCCACCTCCCCCGGGCCGCCCCAGCGCCGGGGGGAAGCGCACGCAGCACGAGCACCCTCTGATTTGGAAGAGAAATGGGGATTTTCGTCGTGCCACGGGGGCGATCCACCCCCGGGGTCCCAGGCGACAGCAAGGCTACAGCGACGCTGAAAATGTCACGCGTTAAAAACGTCCGCGTTAAAGAGGATCGGCCCCGCAGAGCGGCGTCCGTGGCGACGCCTTTCCGGAAGGTCGCGGTGCTGCCTGCTGCTGTCAGGCATTAGCTGAAGTTCAGAAATGAACTTTGCCGCGTCCAACCCGCTATTTGAGCCCTGTAAGTACATGGACTTGGTGGGCAGGAGGAGGTAACAGCCCGGCAGGGCCCCGGGTACGGCTGCCCGGACCCGGGATGGCCGGCACCGACCCGCCCGCCCCGTCAGGACCGCGAAAGAGCAACGCTGAGGTTTAAGACCATTGTTTTTGGCTGGCGGAGGATCCCGCTCAGAAGCGGCCCCCGCCGGTGCAGACTGAAGTCCTCCATGACCGCCCCCTCCTGTGAGAGTAGGACCCGCTCGCCTCCTTCCCAGCGGCGGGCGAGGGGCGCCGGGAGGAGGCAGCGGAGGGCGGCGGGACGCTGAGGCGTTTCAGGCGCCCGCGGGAAGGAGGCGGTGGCGGACGGCGGGGCCGCCCACCTCCCGCCCACTGCGGCCCGCCCAGGGCCTGCCCGCCCGCCCGCCCGGGGCCGGCTCCGCAGCGGCGGCCGTAGCTGCAGCTGCCGCCGCTGCCGCCCGTTGCAGCGCCGGCGCCGATGCCTCCTGCGGTGGCCCGGCAGGGAAGATGGCGCCGTCCCACGTCCTCAAGTGTTGCCAGAAGGTGTTGGCCTGGGTGCCCGTGGCTTTCATCGTCCTGGTCGTGGCCTGGTCCTACTACGCCTACGTGGTGGAGCTGTGTGTGTGTGAGTGGACGGGGAGGGTCGCGGGCGGCGGGAGCTTCCAGCCGGGCGGGGAGGACCCCTCACCACCCGCCTCCTCCGGGGCCGCCTTCTCCCCTGCGCCCCGGCGGGGTTTCCTTTCCCGTCGCCCGCCTCAGGCTTTCCTTCAGGCGGGCGAGAGGAGACCCCTCTTCCCTCAGGCGCTCCCTCCGGAGCCGGGTTTACCTGTTGTCCCCCCCGCCTCAGGCGCCTTCCCGGGGCCGCGGGCGAGGACGGCGGGAGCCCGCCCTCAGGCGCCTCATGGCGGCGGGGTCCCGGCCCGGGGTCGCCTGTGGAGAAGCGAGGGACAGAGGAGGGGAGGCCCAGACAGGGGATCCGGAGCGCTTAGTTTGGGGACAGGCCCCTCAGGGAGCCGTGAGGGGCAGAGACCCCACGGGGGCTGCCGGAGCTCTCGTGGGGTCTCTGCCCCTCATGTCTTCCTCGTGAGAAGTTTCCCCTCTCTATTTTTATGTTGTTAGTCCGTCTTCCTGATGTATCAAGTAACTCCTTGACCACCTTATGGGTGTATTTCCTCCCCTCCCCCTTCCCCCCCCCTTCTAATTAAGAAGCCCAGTGTCATTGAAGCATAATGAGGCTGAAAACATCCCGCTTAAGCGGGCAGGGGAAAGGATTTAGGGCTTACAGGGTTCTGTCAGGCCGTGTCAAGGCTTTCCGGACGAGGGCTCAGCGTTATGTAAATCTGACTTGCAGAGGGTGTCGATCAGGATGATATTTACCCTTTTCTGTCTTCAGGAGGAAACTTCAGCTCAGGAGAATGTTGGCTTTCTCCGGGCAGGGTACATGGAGCGGCACAGTGATGTGCAGTGTTTGTCAGACTTGGTAAAACTTGGAAGCAGCGTAGGAAAACTAAGGAACACGTTTACTGAGCAATTGGCATGTTTAAGTAAGGAAGCTGAAATGAAAAGCAGAAAAAAACCCGAGAACTATGAAGAACTATTTTAAGCTATGTATAGGTCTATTTAGCGTCTGTAGGTCCTTGTACTTGCTATTTGTGTAAAACATGTGCTTTGATATCCCTAGCTAGAAATAAAAGGCTTGCATATACTTTATATCTGGACAAACTTGTAAAGATGTCCTTCCATTAGAAATAATCAGTTACTTTTTTTTCTGCAGGACTTAGGACTTAGATAACTTTTCTGAATGCCCGTGGTATTTCATAGCCTTTTGTGTTAGCATTACGTATGTGGACTGGAACATAAACCACAGGCAAAAAGTTATTTGGACTTAAAATAGTAGAAATATAGTTGTAAAATAGCACTTGTTGAGATATTACATGAAACATTGACATGAGCGAGTTGCAAATATGTCAATGTGTCCAAACTTGCCATGCTATGGTTTGGTAGTCTGTGTGAGTAGATAGTACTGGTTTTCTGGGAAAATCATGCTTAAAACTATAAAGTCTTGGAACCAAATTTTAGACAATCTTTAATACTGGAGGTCTGGGGCATGGGTAGTTGTTACAGTAGTTCTGAGAGGAGCTGTGTGATGTTATAGACTCAGGTATGACTGTGAAGGTCTTCTGTACCCGCTGTAGTCTGACCAGCATGACAAAAGGCAGATTAGGGCTATACATTTGTTCCCTTAAGCAAAGAACAAAACCTCAGAGATAAAGAGACTTGCCCAGGTTTGCACAGGTGGTCTCTGGCAGAACTGAGAGCAGAACCTCGATCTCCCAAGTCCCAGCTCTGTGTCTTGATCACAGAGTGGGTCAGGGCTGGGTGCTGGTGGATAATTCTCCTTTGCAAGCATAGAGAAGCTGCCTTCTGAGTTCATTAGGGTTTCATTTGTGTGAAAGTTACTGAAAAAGTTGGCTCCTGTTTATGCGAGAACTTTCACATCTATAAATCCGTTTTCTAGACGTCTGGCACTTTCTGCTCACAAATCAGCTTTATTCTTAATGTCTGCACATACAGACTCTTAAGAAAAAGTGGTCATTTAATAAGAAAATTACTTACTGTTTTTTATTGCTGCCACTGAATTTTACAGTTGTTACCTGTCTAAATCATTCTTGGTGACCAAGGATTTTCTTTTTCTCTGAGTTTTTTCTGTTGTGGGTTTTGGTTTTTGAGGGTTTTGTTCATTTGTTTTTAACCTGTTGAATTTTGTTTACATGCTTGATAAAAGGTCACCTCATCAAGGGGGAGAGGAAAGGGGGTTTGTGTTTGGTGTTTTTTTGGTTGTTTTTTTGTTTTGTTCTGTTTCCCTTTGTGTGCTTTTCTTTTACACTGCAATGGAGTTCACACCAGCATAGAGAGGATTTATAGCGAAATAGAGGATATTCTGTTTCTCTTGGCAGGTATGTTTACTTTCTCCCAGTGCTCCTTATGTTTTATTTTGGTCTGAGAACTACTGCACTATGTACTACGAAGAAGAGCAAGAATGTGCCTTTAGCGCACTGCTAATGAATGAGGTGATGCTGGTCTCCGCAGATGTTCACATACAGCAGGTGTAGAAGCTGGGCTTATGGCTTGTTGGATTTCTGTGGCTTTGGCAAAGGGCATGATATGCAGCTGATGTGTGCCTGGGAAAAGGAAAGACAGATGGAGGAAGGGAAGCTTTAGAAAGGAGGAGACACAATAGAAATTTCAAGTAAATACAGAGAGTAAAAGAGAAATTGAAACCCCACAGACACCAGTGTTTTTCAAAGGTTATTCTTACAAATTAGATAACTGTTAAGATGTGAAGCTAACAAGGAAACAGTAAGAGATAAAGCCTTCATTCCCGCAACTATTTCTTCTTCCTGTTTTTTTTTCTCCTTTTAGTCACTGCTCATGTATTAAAGGTTAAACATATGTATTCAGTTAGTAGATCAAGTGGGAAGCCAAGCTTAATGGAGTATCGTAAAAGGTTCCTAATAATCCAAGTAGAAGATGATACAGTAAAGTTGGGGTTGCTTCTTTCATCTCACCACCTTTTTCCTTTCAGTTTTGCTTCTCTGTGCTGCTTGCCCCACCCTCCTCTGCTGGGTTGCTCACATATTGCTCAATGTCCTGCTTTTGGCGTCTCACGGACTGAGTTTTACTCTGTAATTCACTGCTAGTGTGTATTTACTTGGTTGTGCCTCTTCTGTAACCCTAAATTATATTAGTTACATACTGACTGTGAACACTGAGGAGGACTGGTGTGGATAAGATGAAAGGAGATTCATGAGCTAGTCTATTGTTTTGCTCCTGTTGTATCTCTCTGAAGCATTGCTGTTGTATCCTGGTGAACACTGGCTTATTTAGACCACTATTGCTGTGTAGTTGTGATTCATGAGGTAAATTGGCTATTAAGCTAACTGGGAAGGTGAAAATAGTCCTTTCTGACCAAATGTGTAGAAGTTGAGGGAATATCAGTAGAGTGGAAAAAAGTCTGTGGACATGTGTAACTGAAGGAACTGCAGAAGACTCGAGGTAACATCTCATTCAGTTGGGTTTTTTTAAATGTTTTAAGTAGAAGAACATAAATACTTTCTTACCAGATTATTTCTTCCATTCACACATAACTTGCCCAGAGCTCTATCTGGAAGAAAGCATACCTAGAGATACATAAAGGGTATTGTAAAATAGCTTTTCATTAGTTTAAAATAATTTCATGTGTTCTTTCTTGTTATCAAAACATGTTTTGCTTTCAATATTGCTTTTGTAAACAATGGCTGTATTATGCTATTAGTGAATTGGACTGATTGTGTCTGCCTACCACATCTCTCAGAAGCTCAGAAAGAGTGGAGCTCTTCTCTTGTGGTTCATTTTCACTTATGGCTGACTTGTATCTTATTACCTATCCATCCCAAATGTTTTTGTAGGTGATAGGCTGGAATACAGACTGGCTAGAGGATGATCAGAAGACACAGTTCTGACACATGTAGTAGGAGTTGGTGAGCAAAGCCAACCTGTTTCCTACAGCCAGCCATTTTGCTAAAAAGCTAGTAGTGCAGTCTGCACGGAGAAAAAGAGAAAGAAGTTAACTTTGGCTCAGTTGTCTGCAGATTGTGACTTGGGTATATTGGCTGGTTTTATTTAAAAAAAATCAAAAAATAAAAATCTTGTTGAGGTTAGGGTTTTACTTCTATAGCAAGAACTATATGTTCTGAAAAGCACAGTCCTGGCTCTTATCTGGGCTGAGAGTTGTAAGAATAGCTTTTTTTATGGATTTACTCGTCTGGGAAACATATGAGTGTTTTCATGCCTCAAACTCTGCAAAGTATGGAAAAATGCGATTTTGAAAGCTACAGGAATAACTAGTTTTGTATTCTTAGCATCCACTTGCAGAAAGGTTTGCCTTTTTTAATACATTGTAATGTCTAATGTGTCTAAAATCCTGGCAAACAAATCAGTTTGTAATTTAGAATACATCATGTTAATGGTACAAATTGAACTCCTGTTGTTCCAGGAGACTGCAGTAGCCCTTGTCAGTAGGGAGATAGCTTTCATTTCCCCAAAGACAGTCCACATGAGAAGCACATGGTTATCTGTTGTAATGCTCCCGTTTGAAGAGTCTGGTGCATAAACAGAGAGAAGGTAATTCCATCTGCCTCCTACAGAAGAAATCTCTACTGAAAATGCTAATGCAGTAGCAATCAAACAATGGCAAGGTGATATTAGCAGCAGTATGTCAGTAACTTCTGATTTCAAACTACAGAAAAAGCTGAAGTATCAGCACTGAAGTACAACATTAGCATGTTAAGCGTGCAAAAAGCATTCCCGTAGGAAAAGAGGGTTACCTTTTCAAGAAAAAAACCAGCAAATTAGGCAGGTTAGATCATTAGTAACAGTTAACTATGTGCCTTGCATGAATTTCAAAATAAATAAATTGAACCTGTTTTGGATGCACTTTGTTGTGTTGTGTCTCAGCTCAAGCATGCATATTACCATCTTAAATGAGAACCTTCTCTGTTACTATAAATCAGTAGAATTCCTGTTGAGGTGCTCAGACTGGATACAAACGTACTGGAAAACTAGACGCTCAGCTTGAGTAGTATCTTCTTATATGGTGCTTTGCACTGGATTGGTCGTATTAGTTTATAAGGATGGGTGGGCTATGTGCCCTTTATATGGCATGAAATCTGCTCTCTTGGCAGTCCACTAATGAAAAAATTGATCCAAGAGCAACAGAACTACTCAGCCTGGTTTCACGGTGAGTTGTCTTGTGTCTGTTCTTCCCACTCTTCTGCCAGCAGGACTCCGTCCCTCTCCTCCCTCCCAGCCCTCTATCTGCAGTGCCCTCCATCATCAGTTTTCCCCTGTATCTGCTAAACCATTCCTGACAGCTCTGGAGTAGTTGGCATCCTTCCTCGATCCCGAGTTACCATTTGGTTAAAAAGCAGCATGGTGCCACAGCCAGTTTGGTGTTGCTTAGTTTGCCAGGGGGCAGGTGGAAAACAAGCACCTGAGCTCAGAGCAGCTATTTCCTAACAAGGGAGTGTGGGCTTGTCTCTTCTACCCATCCAACAGCTTTGGTGAAACTTACTGGCATATACTTGGTGTGAGACGTCCAGCAAGCTTCAAGACTTGACTGAAAGTGGTCCATGGGCAGGATGGCTTTGGAGTAGGGGAGGGAAGGGGCTTAGGGAAAGCAGGGAGCTGAGCACAAGTATCTGAGTCAAAGCAGGAACTCTGCTTGTGGGGTTACTCTTTTGTTGTAGCTGTGATTGCTCATTGCTGCAGCGCTTCCTGATTGCCTTTTAGCTGTGGACTGTAAAGCTTTTGGCTTGTATAGTATCAGAATTTAAGATTATGAAAAATAACTTCTCTCACATTTTTCTCTGGTAACAACAGTAGGAGCTTTCTGTGTGCCATTAGAGTAAGAACATGAACTAAAAATTCACTTTTGTTTTTAATCAGGGGTTTTATATTACTTCATCACTTACTAGTCTCCCAGTTTTCCTGCAGGACACTATGGGTAAAAGGACCAGAATTTCAAGTGTATGTTTTCAGGATACGTTACTTTGAGGTCATTGATTTTCTGCATACTGTGAACTTCAGGTTCTGCTGTCTGTTGGAATTTAAATAATTAAAACTTTGTTCTCTAACAGCTCATATTTTTATGAGTTAGCGTAGACGTGCTTTCCATAATCAAAGAACTTACGGTGTTACAAAGATGGGTGTCTGAGCTGAGGTGAAACACTTGGATAGCACTGTATCTGCTTTTACTTTTGGAACTTGAGACTGCCTGTGATGGAAAACGGGAGTAGGAGAAATCCTAGTTGTCTGTCTAAAATTGTGCCTGTAAATGCTGAGGGTTCATGGGGTTCATTTTTCGCCCATTCAATATGTCAGTGTTTATCCGGCTCTTTTTGTTCAAGTTTCCTACAACTGGGAAGAATTTATGGTGGTTTAACAAGTACTTTCCTTACAAGTGTTATAAACTATAGGTTCCTGAGTTTCCTGAAACAGCTTTTATGGAGTCTTCAACTCAGTAGTTAACACCTCCCTAACCAGTGCATGCTCTTCCTGTAACAGGACAAGAGTATCCATTTTTCTTTCATTAGTATGTGTGACATTTAATAGAAACATTTACGAAGTAACCACAGGCCATTTTTATGGGTGAGCTGAATCTCCACCAAGGTAAATCAGGTATAAAAGGGATAATGAGACCACAACAAATACATTTGTTGTTTTAGCCACTTCCCAAATATTGCCTCTTTCTGCTGTCACTAAATTGTTTTCTGTGGAATGTACTTAAATCTTCCTGTTTTAGGTCCAGAAAAAAACTTTTCCCCCTCTTCTGCATCCCCCCCCTTCCCGCCCCCAGTATTCTCAGTGTAGTGCCTCCTGTGTAACCTTTGACTGTTTTCTCTTACATGTGCTAAAAATCAAGTTCCTCCTCTGCAGCATTTCAAGCCTCTGCTTTTGTTTTTTTTCGAAAGGCCAAATGGCTCATCCATTCCTTATTCATATTCCCTTTTGACTATTAAAATTGTCTTATGAGATTGTCAAAGAGAACTGGATCACAAGAACAGCATGCTTTGCCTTTGCAGTTTCTGCAGTGCTCTCTGATTCTAAATATGGTGCAGCATTGTCTTAAATGTGAAGCATTGAACCATTTTAATCCTATGATTTACAGAGAGATTGAGTGCAGGGTTTTTTTGTTTGTGGTATTTCAGTTGTGCATCCTGATGTATGTTTTTCTCAGAGTGGGGGATTCTCTTGCATCTCTTGTGAAGCACTAAGCAGGGAGATAGCAGGAGTTTTGTTTTGTTTTGGTTTTTTTAGCCTATTTAAGATAAAAAAATTTTAGAGATGGAAGTAATAATTCATCTGGAATTAGGCAAGCTGTTGCTGCAGAGAGAGTGAACCAAAATTTAGATTAAATCTAAATAACCTTGAGAGGAACAGACATGATTTGTTTGAAGTGACCTAAACAGACAGGTTTTTTATAAGCTGGTTTGCAGTTGTCTGTGGTAGACTTAAAACTTACATTAAGTGCCTTGGCTGCTGCCTTGTCCTTTTGTGAATGCAGAGAACTTGTTACTTTACCATTCTTCTTGACAAGTAGTCACTGCTTTTAGGTTTGTCAAGTTTGGATTAAAAAAACAGAGAAGCAAAGTGTATTTCCACCATGCTGGGATTGATGGTACCTGAAGGTTTTCATGTCTATGGGTTTGTGACATGCAGATTTACCCGAACATTGCAAAGGAGTCCAAAACAGAGCAAAATTTGATTTCTGTTCTGTTTTGAAAAAATCTTATGTAACTAACATGTAGGTCTTTTTTATAGTATCTGGAAAAGGATGCAAGTTTTATATAGGATTTTTGTGGTGATGCTTTGTGTGTGCAAATTTTCATTGGTTTTTATCTACTGCTCCTTAAGTTTCATGTTGTTTTTTAAAAATAATTATATATATAAAAAAGCTTGAGTTTAGCCTCGTAATTGCATACAGAGATACTACTTGCTGTGTTGCAGGGTAGATACCCGCTGAGATAAAGCTAAAGCAGCAACTAGTGCAGAGGGTAGGCTTGAACTTTTTAAATAATTAATAATTCAGACAAATTATGAATTAGACAAAGAGAAGCTTAAAGACCATTGAGCACTGGAGTCAGTCATTCTCTCTCTTTTTGTGTGGCTTTTTTCTGTTGACGTTCTTAAACTTGTAAAGATCCTATGCTTCTCCCTTCTTCCCACGCTTGCAGAGCCACTTGGGAGACCCGATTGCCAAGGAGCTGTTAGGAGTGGAAACAGGGATCTGTTTGTGAGCAGAAACGACGATCTGAGAGAGCTGTTGGGCACATACAGGGCATCAGGAGCTGTGCCGCCATGCCTCAGCTGCCTGATTTTGTGATGTCTCCTTTCCTACTGTGTGACGGTGCTCTCTTCTTGCTGCACATCTTCTCTGGAGTCTTTAGACAAGTGGCTACGCCTCCTGATCCCATCCTGGTGTATGTTTCTGTGTGTCTTTTCAGGAGGCAGCAGGTTTGAGGGTCTGGGTCACCTTGCACTTAGTCGTAGATGTTTAGAAGTAATCACCTTCCTGATCTTTACCTGCAAATGTAGATATTCTTGTGACTGTATTACAATATGTGATATCCTAGAAAGATGACAGCAAAAGTTAATCCTCTCAGTAGGTGTCATGCATACATCAAACTCTACTCATTTCTTGTTAGGCAGTTTGGCAGTCCTGCTGTGTTACATCCAGTACTTTGCCCTGGGAGCCCTAATGCATCTCTGAGGTGTAGCAGGCAGCGCTGTTTGTTTCCTCAGCACAAGTTGCATTAGGATTTATATTATTTCAGCTGACCTTTTTACAGAGTCCTGAGTTAATGCTTTCCAAGAATACGAGGTGAACTGTCAGCAGGCAGGTAAGCTCTGAGGATTTTATTTATTTACTGAGAGCAATATTTACTGAATGAGAGCTATATGGATGATAGGCTATGTTCTTTTATATGCTTGCCTCTCTGCTTACTCCCGAGTACTTTATAAATTTTAGTACAGATCTTCTGAAGTATCCCAAAATCCCTTTGCAGTGGCTTGTACAGTCTTCGTGCTGTCACTCTTTCATGTTCCTAAGTGGTCTGGTAGTTAAATGAGACCTGGTGCAACAAAAATATGTCCTTCTGATCTTGTCCTCTAGCCAAAACTTTCTGTCCTGTTATCCCTGATGTTTTTTTCCTCTCTGCAGCACCTGGATCTTTTGTCATGTTCCTGGGGAGTCGCTGGCTATGTCTTCCTTTTTGCCAAGGAACTAGGGGAAGTAGCTTCAGCTACAGTCAAGGTTTGTCCTGAGATATTTCAGTCCAAGTAAGATTTCATGAGTGACATTTTGTTTTGCGAGAAGAACAAACAGCAAAGCCTTCAGCACCAAAGATGGCAGCATTTGTTATCAGCCATCTTGATGAGCCATATGTGGACAGATTCTCTAAATCACCATGAGAAGTCTTTGAACCTTTATTCCATAAATATTTTAATAATAAAAATAAGAAAGCATTAAATATTTGTGAAGAGTTACAAGTCCAGTACATTGAAGACATGAATTCCCCACCATTAAACTTCCCTCCAACTAGTAGACGTGTTTTTAAATTATATGTTTTTCAAAACAAAACTTCCTTAAAGGGCTCTATTCAAAAGCTTGCCTTACTAATATCTTGATGGGAGTTCATGTAAATTACATTACTGGCTGCTATGTTGTTAATGTGTTGCTGGAAGACAATGAGCTCTTCTCATCATAGGTAGTTCCATATTTAATCTCAGGTGGCAAATACCAATCAAACCTGACCAATGCCACAAAAAAACCTGAACTTAAAACTTCATTTGAGGAATCCAGTGACGTAATGCATGAGAGGAGGTCAGCTTGCTGGGTGGTTTGATTTCTCCCATTACCTGATGAACTTGGCAGCAGCAAAATCCTTCGCTCAGGAAACAGAATGCCTAATACTTTGTAATGAGATTTACAAGGAGATTTCTATCCACAGAGCTTTGCAAGGAAATTTTATCCTAATATTTGAGGAAACAATTGTTGCAAGCAGGCTCAGTAAGTAAGGAGATGACTGATTTTGAAAGAGTAATGAAGCAAAATGCAAAGAAGAGCGCCTGATTAGCAAAGCAGATCCCTACCATTGGCTGACGGTTCTTGCCACTGGGCAGTTCATGTCTGCAGGTCACAGCAGCTGTGTCTGGAATTTTCATTCCTCACAAACTGACACCTCTACTGTCCTGCCGTCATACCTCTCAGCTGTGTGGAAGAGCTAAATAAAGACGATCACTCTATTTTCATCTGTCTGGAGCAGAAGTAAATGGATTTACTAGTAGCATCCTGAGCCATTAAGACACTCGGCTTTGAGTGGCAATATTCAAGGCAGGTATTGACTGGCAGTTAAAACCACAAATTAGTGAAGAGTGTTCTTTCTTTGAAAACAAATGATAACTCCTTAATTACCTGAAAAAATCTGTTATAAGAATGAATTGTATGTTGTTGGCTTTTAGTTGAGTGGGGTGTTTGTTTGTTTTGGTTTTTTACTTTAAATATATTGATGGTTTCTAGTATTACCTGCAAAACACCTGATCGTGTGTATAAGATGGCTCTGTACAACACATGATACTAGCATTCTGTCAACACCAGCTGATTATCTTGTTTGCGTCTCCTGTCTATTGCAAGTGTCCTCATAGTGTCTTAACTACAGAACCACTGGAGTTACTCCTAACACAAAAAGCTCTTTCACAAATCCAGATACTTGGGTGTAGTGTTACTATGAGCTTGATCTGGCCAGCCTGAGTGTAAATAACCCTCCTTCAAATGTAAATGTAATTAATTGGTAGTGTGAACATAAGCTAGCTCCATTCAGATGCTTCTGAGTTTCCATGCCTTTCTGGCAATTGTGTTTTTTCCCATTCCCCTGTTTGCCAGAGGGAGCACAGCTCACTGACTCGTGCAAGTAAGAGTTCTCTTTGTCTTTCAAGAAGAAACCAGGCTTTCTTTTGGCTGTGTTTAATAGCTTAAAGGCGACATTGGAAACAACTTATGTGCAGCACTTCCAAACTACTGGGCGATAAAGCTGTTATTGTTATGATAAAGTAGAATTTTTGGGAAAGATCTGAATGAAGTCCAGTAATTCAAGTAAGCAGCTGAGAAAAGCATGTAGAAGTAATGCTAATGCTTAAATCCATCAAAATGCAAATAGAACGAGCAGTGGCAATAGTGATTAAGTAGCTGAAGAAAATCAAGGTATGTTAGGATTCGGTGGGCCATTATGGTAAATTGAAAGTGAATAGTGCTTCTTGGGGAATAGGGCTTTTCAGGCACAACAAACCTAGTATGTTGCTGCAGCTGAATGCTAACTTCATCTGCAGAAAAAGCCTTCAGTTATGTGGGCTAATGTATCTCTTAATACATTGTGGTTCTTGGTGTGGACACAAGTGGGGAGCTGTGAGGTTAAGACCTGGCAACATGTCCTCCTGCATGCTAACCAAGTGTAACTCTTGGTTTTGAAATCATTTAAAATGTGCAGGCACCCTTGGTGAGAAGACCATTAGAAGACCTTTGGTATAACTTTCAGGAATATTTTGTAGAGGCAGAGGTAAGGAGTCATCTGTAGGATTTTGTGGGTTCCAGAAGTCAGCTGCCTTTTTAAGTATGTTTTTGAACTGTGGAAGTGGTAGCACAGAATTTACTGTTCCCAGAATATAAGGCAGAAATCTTTTAAGTTGTCATAGCTTAATTCATTGCTAAACGTAACTCCATACCCAAGGAGTATCTTGCATTGATTATGCTAATTTCTGCTGTAGCCCTGTTTGTATTTATGCATGTACTCTCTGCATTGAGGCTGAAAAGACCTTGGCTAAATAAAAAAACTCCTTTGTTATTGTGACAAGATAATGTTTTCTGGGCAGCGAGCCTCTGGCTGCTCAAAATTACTCATAGTGAAAGAATTGCATTAATATTGTTTTAACCATACAACAAATTGTAACGATGGCTGGTAACAAATAAAAAAGGTCTGCAGTGCAGCTTGAACTGCCCTATTTGAAATATTCATCCATTTTACCTGTCCCTGTGATAATGCTTCTTTGAATCCTGTAGCAATGGACATGGCGATGAACATAGAAAACTTGGTGGCCATAAAAAACAGAGCATCCCCTTGCAGCAAGGTGCCTCTTCCCTGGCTGCATTTTCTTCCTCCTGTCTCCTCCCATCCCAGACTTCTCCCCCACACACACTCCCTTCAGTGCCTTTGAAGGCATCATCTTGTGGTCGCTTGAAGTCGCAAAGTAGCTCACTCCAGTGATTTTGCTGTGCATAGTGTGTTTGAGGAGTTTGGGCTCTAGCTCATCTGCTTGTGCAAACAGCTGCACTGCTTTAAGACACTGGTGACCCTGGCAGGGTTTCTTTTCCCTCTCATGACTGTCTGTGTGTAACCCAGTGTCACGGTTTGGGCAAGAGGCCATTCACTGCCGTTGACTCTTCATCACTGCAGTTCTCTGCTGTTTGTGGTTGCTCAAACTTGCCTTCATTGGTAGCTCTAACCTGAGCTGAAGTGTGTCGGAAGGCGACTGCTCACTTATGTTTGTCTGCCGTAGGGGAGTGGGTAGATGGTTGAGAGGAGTAACTTCATACACCCCTGGCAGCAAGAGTTTTCCACCACAGGTCATGCCTCTGAGACAAGCATTGTGTTAGACCTGGGCAATGGTGCAGCCGTGCTGCAGACCAGCCCCAGGCAGTGCTATCATAGGGGCCCGCAGTCTGGCAACATGCACGTCTTCATGCTGGCGCAGCACAAAGGCCTGTGGAGCCACCTCTCCTGCCTCACTGTTCTATAAAATGTTACTTTCTGAATGACCTAGCAGCGCATTGGAGGGAAATCTGTGTCATATTCCTGGAGATCTGGAGTAAAAACATACATCAATCTAGCACCATATGAAGATAAAACAATTCTAGGTTCATGTGGCTCAAATTTCTGCAGAGGACGTTCATTCCAGCTGGTGGCAAGTCACATGTGCAATTCCTGGGCCCCCATAGCCTTTCGGCAGGGACCTGGCAGCATCTTCCTGCGTTGGCATTTGGCTACATTATGCTGTCAACTCAGTCATCTTGAGTCATTTGTCTAAAAACAACTCCCTGCTGCTTAGGGAGGAAAGCACCTAGTGGGTGCCTGCCAGTCAGGAAATAAGAAATAGCTCAGTGTGGAAAGGTCACAGAATTACAGCTTTTAGAGAACAGTGGAGAGGTGCTAAGGTCTTCATGCTCTGGCACTGTCCTGTAACAGAAGTCAAATGAGTATTTGCTCAAGGAAGTTCACTCCTTGTCTGTCCCATTTATGTCACTAAGTAATGTTTCTACCATCTTCTTGTGAGTGATTAAGGTCTGCATTTGCAAAAGGGAATTACGTTACCATAAATCTAAGTTACGCTTTCAATTAAATGCCATTCTCTGAACAAATGAAACACTTGGGATAATGTCAGTGGTGCTTGCCTTTGTGGATAGGGTAATGCCTGTGGGGAGTTTCTGTTGAGTTTCAGTATTGGTAACTTCTGGAAATATATGTGTTTGTGCATGTATATATATATTTTAACCCTTTTCCTTAAAAACTGAGAAAAGTTAAGGCTGTACATCTGGTGAAGGGATGCAGTTGCACATTTATCACTCTTCCCACCCATGAGGAATGTCAGCCAAAATGTGAATGTTGCTCTTGAGATTCATGGAAAGACTGTAATACCCGAAGTATGACTCCTGCTAGGAGCCATTGTGGGAGGGGACAGGGGGAAATAAACATAGCACATCAGTAACGAGCTCAATTCTTTTCTATACTTCTGCATTAGTTGCAGTTGAATTTCTTGCTCTGCAAGGAGCATATCTGGCTTTGATTGAAATACGCCTTTTAGGGGAGTAGGGAGATGTGGTGTGTGGGTTTTGTAGAGTGGTGGGGTTTTTTTTTCTTCTGAGGTTGAAGGTGAATGTGTCATCTTTTAGCATGCTTCTTGCAAGGTCTTGGCAGATCATACCACCTCTTTGCCTCAGAATAGAGAGACTTGGTTTTTTTCCTGTTATGCAGTGATTTGGAAGGTGCTTGAACACTTCATAGCAATCCTAAAAATAAGCCTGAAACTGAAAGCAAACCAGCTCCCTAAACATACTTGTTCCTCCAAGATGTTCAAGGAGGTTTCTTTGAAGCAGCTTTAAAAATTCTCCAAAGCTTTCTGAAATGTGCAGCTCTGTTGGTTCATACTCCAAGAAGAATGCTTCCAACAAATGACATTTTCCCCCCAGTCTCATTCATTATACAACTAATGATGTGCCTATGTCTGCAGGATTGTTTCCTGTGATAATCTACAGGCTTCCACCTCTTTCATTCTTGTGACATAGGTGAGACGAAAGATAACAGACAACAATGTAAGGAAGAGTATCTAGAAAGAAGTGTAATGAACAACTGGGGTCGTGAAGGAAAAAGTGTGTTTGCTGCCAGGGGTGATGCAAGGTGTCTAAATCAAAACTAAGACAATTTTTTCCTCTGTTAAAGACAAACCTGGAATTTCTGCTTGTCTTCTAAGCTGACCAAGTTGAAAAGTATGTTTGAATCCAGCCCAATAAAAGGCTGTACCATGTATTTCGGAGATAGTATTCTGTAGAAAGTGAGGCCATATACTTAGTTTTGTGTGCTTCATATTGCCAGTGACCCCAAAGCACTGGGAGGTCCAATGTGTAAGCTGCTCAGTGGTGCAGGACCAGCTGGCAGAGTATGTTGGGCCTGTGCATCCCTGAACAAGCTGCAGTTCAGCATAGGCCCATTTACATCTCTTCACAGGCAGGCTTTGCTGAGCTTCTTAGCAGAACTGATTTTGGAAGCCCTGAGGTAGCCAAGGTAAAGTGCTGCGCTGCAGTCAGCCAGATGGGAGTCGTTCCTTTTGTTCGAGTTGCTCAGTGCTGTAATGCTGAAATGTTGAATCCTTTAAAATTATGAGACCGTTGTGGAAACTCACTGTGTGCGTGAGCATGCGAGTGCATGCTTCTGAGCTCTTTGCAACGAAGTGAATGCAGCTTTTGCTGTCATTGTATTTTTTTATCCTTCTCTAGCTATATCTTGCCAGAACTTCATAAGTCTGATTGAGCAACTAGAAACTTAATATTAAGAAGCCAATCCTAAGAATATTTTTGCTCGTTTTTCCTTTTGTAGCTGAGCAATAGACTGACATGGTGATATATTTTAAAATCCTCAAAAGAACAATGCTTATGTTTATGAAATATGGACAGGTTTGTGTTGGCTGCAGTGCTGAAGGCACTAACTTGTGCTGATGTGTATAGTGCTGTTGCATCCTGAGGTTAACATAAAAATCACATGCAGTGCTTATTTTGTTCAAAAAAATACCAATAAGCAAAAAGACAGCGCTGCTTTTTTCCCCCACCCCACACCCCAGAAAAGAAACTGTTTTAGAGATGTTTAAAGTGAAAATGCTATTAATTTAGCGGAAGCTGATGGCAATATTTAAGTAGTTAGACGCAGCAGAGGAGAAAAGCAGTAGACAGCTAAGCTTGTAACTTAAACTACAGGCCAGAGACAGCGTGACACAATGGTAATGTCTTGTCATGGTTGGTTTTTTTCCTGAACCAGAGTTCAAAAGCTAGAATTGCTTCCTTGATGGTATAAAACTGCTTGTTACATTGCTGGCCTAGCAAATACTTAAATGTCTGTTTTGTGTTGAGGTTAAATATTAACTTATTTAAAGGAAGGCTTCACTTTGTATATAAAGATCCTGTAAAACTGTTCATTTACCATTTGCTGAGTGAATTTGGACAGATAGTAGGACTGTTGTTAGTTTAATCTATCTGACAATGGGAATAACAAAAGTGAAAGGGATAGAAACAGAAACACTTAACTTGCATGAATGTCTGAGGCAGAAGAGAACCGGCCATCTTTTATATTTATTTAATTTGAGGGTGACAAGACAGGATGAAAATCACAAGTGTTTCAGTGTTGTCTTTTACCTCAAACAGCAGGAGTTTGCCAAACTAAAATTGTTCTGCACAGTCTAATAACTGCATTCTGACCTAAGGGACCTAGGCACGAAAGAGAAAATTATCTTCCTGGTCCTGTGAAGCTTTAATTAATTTTTATGAAGTTTATTTAGGAATCTTTTTGATGAGCTCTCATAAGTGATGTAATCTTAAGCTTTTTTCTGCATGTAAAGACTGTTCATTTTTTTGAGTCTTCAAACACCAAATTTGGCTCACAGTTTTGTTTTGTACTGAGAGCAGAAATGAGGCTAAAGATTATGGAGTGCTTTAGCCAGAATCACTTACAAAAAAATTTCCTGTAGTTTTATACATAACTATGTTCTCCCATCCTGTTAGAGGATCATTAAGAACTTTTTTATATTTCTTTTCTAGGGAAATACATGTTTGTCCAGCTGTGTGCAAAGGTGTTTACTCAAGATATATCAGGAACCAAAGTAAAAGCTTAATCTAAAGTACTTTTAGGTTTGTTTTTTTTTAAGTTGAGCAAACAACCCTACTCAGCAAGCTTGTTTTACTTTTCACCTTTTTAATGATTTTATCTTTGTTGTGTGTTTTTGAAAAAGTTTTATTGGCTTTAAAAATAATGCGACTTCTGTAGCATGCAGTGAAATATTGCTGAGACTGTATCATGACACAGCTGGACGTGTTCTTACTTACATGCTTTGCAGGTAGTCGTGTGCTTCAGGTCTGTTTTTCTGCGTGGATTATGTCCCTGTTTCAGACAGAAACGTGGGAGGAGGATGTGCAAGTATGCATAACTAATGTGAAATTAAGCTGTTCTTTAGGATTGACCTCCTTTAGTTTGAAGCCAACCTTGTTCTATTCTAAATGGTAATTTATTCCTTCTTTAGGTGGAACGAACCAGAACCTTTTCCATTAACTTTGTAGAGGCTTCCATGGACAGATAGAGGGTGCTGAGTGGATATTTTAAGGGAGGGGGAGAAAGAAAAAGGGGAAAAAAAAAAACCCAACCCAAACAAAAAACACATATCTGAACAAAATGGCATCATCTATACATTGAGATACCACCTCATTATGTCTCTTGTTGACTATAAAAAGAGGCATGGTTGCATAATATAGTTGCAGACCCTTTTACTGTAGATATCTGCAGTTAAGTGAGACACGTGCCACCTCTGTGACTAAAGTAACCCTTCAGGAGGTCTTCAATGCGTACTGAAGCCCTGCAGATTTAAGACTCTAGTGTGCATCAGGAAAAAGCTGTTTTGAATTGCCACACAGGCTGATGACTGTAGAAATGTTAGAACTCAGAGAGGGAACACAATGTGGAGTGAAGTGAACTGCAGCAGTGTGCTCTGTTAACCTTTTGCTTGTGCTGATGACCAGAAGCTTAAATTTGCTGCTATAAGATAGAGAGTCAGGAAAATATCCTTTCCTCAAACAAAGTAACGCAATAAGTACAGCAGCTCTCTGTTCAGCATCTTACCTGAACTAATGAATGAAGTGTGAAGGTTTTGGAGAAGCCTGAGGGCTGGACAATGTACTAGTCAGGCAGTACAGAAGGTAGATTTGAACAATAGAATTTGCTGTTGGGATAAAAGGAGATGAGGATGTAGGAGACAAGGAAGTGCAGAGGTTTTAACTGTGCCTGAAGAATACAGGTTGAGGGGGAAAAAAGTCAAAAATAGAATGTAATGGGAAGAGAGAAGTGGTGGGAAACAACTAAGAGAGGGAAGTAGGTTATATGTAACAAAGTTTCACCGGAACTTCTGTAAGAACTTCGTTAATTTCATTTTCTGCTTTCCAGTGGTACAGCTGTTGGCCTAGCTGTTGACATACCTCAGAAAACTTTGCTAGGTGCATATCTGAAGGGGAACATGCATAAATTATTATCTAATTAATGTCTGTGAAAAGGAGTGCGCTTGCTTGGTTAGTGCAGGGAACTAGATCCCTTGCAGCTCTTCCATTGACTCACCAAGCCTCAAGGGCTGGCAGGAGGAATACTAACTCCTATTTTACCCCAGAGCGGGATAGGGAGGCTCTACTAACACCTTAAGTACATTTTGGAACAAGTCGGCTATCTCATATACCTCATTTCTAGCCAAACTTTTGATTCAGTGTGGATTTATTTACCATATATCTTTTTTTTTTTTTCTCTTCCAGTTACTATTGCTTCAACTGCAGAAAAAGGTAATTTTTTAAATTTTTTTTAAGATGTGAATAGTTTCGTTGCACACAAGTCTTAAGGGACATAGAATTTAAAAGTACTGCTTTATGTGTAACATCTATGTAGTGAGTAGATTAGTTCTAAGAAACAAGGTAAATATTGTGAGGTTGAGTCTGTTTAGCTTCTAGTACCACAAGCTTGGGATGGTGACAAGACCTGTAAGTAATGCAACTTTGATTTAGGTTTGCAAATATTTTTAAATGGGTGCCTTCTAAGAACAGAAAAAGGAGAAGAGAGAAGGAACTGCAGCAGATTCACACGTTCATTTTGTGTTTATTCCTGGACACACTCTGTGACCTGAAAGACTTCTGGAAGAGGAAGAATTGTTGTTCTACTGCTTGCTATTTTCCAAACAGCTTACCCAATTCTTCAGAACGCCATTCTTTAGGACTGGTTAGAACTATGCAAACACAGCCATTTCAAGGGGGCTGCACATTATAATTTTAAATTTCTAGGTAAAGTGGTTAAGGCCTTGTTTTGACAAACTTTACTTAAGTCTTCGTATTGGCTTTGGCAAGTATATGCCACAGTGGGTAGTACTTACAGAGATACAAACTGATGAAAAAAATGCCAGTATTCTTGCTCTGTCACTTCTTTTAATTGTGAACAAAAACTAGTCTAAAGGATGATTCAATTCCAGAAGTTCAAAATACAGGGTTTTTTTATAAAACTTTATTTTCTTTTTTTTTCCTGTAGAAATACAAATGATTGATGGGATATTTGTTTGGGAGTTATTTCAGCTTATGAGGGGACATGGGTGGTAGATTAAGCATAGATTTGCATTTTGGCTATCCACAAAGGGCTGTCTTCAGATTGTGAGACCACGGGCAAGAGGCTCTCATCTCTTATTTTTGCAAAAGAGCATAGAATTTGAAGCTAATCTAGCAGTTTTCTTCCTGATGGGGAACATCCAGGAGAACACTCTGAAAGGAAGGAACCTTGATGGAATCTGTCATCTTTCATTTTCTAATGAAGAACTGAAAGATTGGGAAAACCTCCAAAATAAACTGTAAGCTGTTCAAGAGGAGAGCTGTGTCTTACCCTGTTTTTTTACATCACATTGCACAGCTGGGCTTCACCTAGACTTCACCTAGACAAAATTTTGCAGATTGCTGCTGTGCTTTACTGTTGACCTGTGTATGAATAAGTTTTACTTTCTAGTTTCTTCCAGAAAGGCAAGATCTATGTCTCAGTTAAGGAAGCCTGGCAGAGCAATGATTTTGGTGTTGCATACTCAGATCTCTGGCTTTAATACAAATGCAGTGCCTGTCTGACTGAAGCAGGTGCTCTTAAATCTACCAGAGAAGAAAAATGTTTAATTAATTAATGAGACTAACAGTGTCGTTGGGACCTGACTGTTAGGCTTTTAATAGCTGTCACCTGCATGCTTTTTTGCACCTTCAGTTCTAAAGATTGTCACAGGCATACTGCATGCATAAATTTCTTTACCATGGACGTTGATCTTAAAATGAGATGTGAAGTCTTTTTCATTGAAATGAAAGCTATCATAAGTTGTAGAAAGTTCTTACAAGCTTATTTGCAATAGCCAGGAAATAACATCAGAAGAGTTAAAAGGCCAAAGTACCGGTGACATTGCTATGTAAATCAATAATGTGCATGTTAGCAAATATACTGTGCTCCATATTTCAGCATACTGTGTTTAAATCCTTTTATTCCAGTTCTCAATTACAACTTTTGATTAAATTAGTGGCGATTTCTTCACCCCGTTGAGGCTAATTGTTTCTTTGTCATTTCATATTCTTGTCTAGATTTATATCCATTAGGATAGGGGAATAAAGTCAACTCTGAGTCTCTCTCAACAATATAATATATTTCTGTTATATATTATTACCTCTCTGTAATCTGACTCTGTCTTGGAAGTAGTGTTAAGAATGATTCAGAAAAGGATGTTAAGGGCAAATCTTAGGAGGGCTTAGCATATTTTAGGAGGATGCTAAGACACTGTCCTTCTGAGGTCATAAATTATGGTCTAATGTGCATCAGTGTCTTTAAAGAGAAGTGACCACTTGGTCACAGCATGGCACCAAGAATCCTGGATTCCCTTCGCTTAGCCAGGGCTTCCTCATGACTCTGAGTCTGGTTAAACTGGCAGATATTGGGGTTTGAGTTTTTTGACATATTTTCCATCTAGCTTGTAATTATAAGAAAATGAGCTGAATATGAATGAAGCTGGTTTACATTTGTACTGGAAACTGATGCAGGATGCTTCAGGGAGTCTACCCAAAACGGTGGGTAGATGGACTGCCAAAGTAAAGCTGTCAAAAACGGTATCTTCCCTTCCTTTCATTTCTTGGGGAGCACTGACAGGACAGATACCTGTAATCACAGTAGGAATGGCAGCACAGGAGTGGGAAAAGAAACAAGAATTTATTCAGTGCGGGGCCAATATGGATACCAATTGCAGGCTCTTTCTCCTCCAGTCTGGGTGGTGCCCATCACTGGAGCAGCTATGAAAGCCTTGCTCTTCCTTGTGTTACCCCCGTTTGGCTGCTGAGGACAGGCCCGTGGCTTTTAATGATGGTGACAGATTGCAAGATCTTGGTTATTGCAAGAGCAGTTTAACAGCTGCCTCTGTCTAGTAAATACTGGTAGCACTGGTACAGTTGTGGACCCTTGCTGCAGCCAGCCATGGTGCCTGTAATTCTGTGCGGTGTTGGGGCATTTACAGCCTGTGACAAGACTTTGAGGTTCTGCTGGTTGAAGTATTGTGTGTGCACTAAAAATAATCCTTCAAAAGAATTTGAATTCTGGGGATGATTTTTATGGACAGAATAGAACTGTTTACTGTGTAAGTTAGTTTTGTTGTGCCTTGCCCTCCCCTGTATCTCATTTCCTCTTTCCTTCTATTCAACTCCTCTAACCCTCTTCTCCCCCGAAGTTCTGATGTGCGCAGCTGATTCCACTCCAATTTTGTGTCTGTTTCTCCTCCTATCAGGATGACAATTGTTTCTTGAATTTTCAGTCAGCTCCACAGCTGAAAATTTGCCAAATCTGTCTGTAAGGTTGGAGGAGTCAGAGGCAAAGGTAAAAAGCACAATTATCTGAAGAAAGCTCAAATACAGTTTGTTTGGGTTTTTTACTGTAATAAGCAATGAAAATCCTGAAAGATGATAAATTAAGACAATGTCTTCAGTGACTGTGCACAAGCATTTTCTGAGCTGTTGGAAGTTCCTGAAGTTTCGAGCCTGTTTTGCCATCCATGAAGTACATCATACGGCTTCTTAAAGGACTCTTTATGTGCACGGAGAAGTAGGTCAAGTTTCCTTCTTCCTGCAACTGAAGATAATATAAGTGAAGATAATGTAAATATTTAGTATGACTTCTTTTCTAAGGCTTGCTGTTCTGGCACAACTGATCTGTTTCCTCTTGACAAGTGATAAAAGAAACTGGTAGAGGAAACAAGATTGGAAGAAGCTTCCTGGGCTATAAGGTCTGGGTCTCTGGTCTTTAAGGCAGCCATATCACACAGACCCACTCAAAAATTGCTTGAGCTCCCCGCTAAAGCCACATCCATTTTGTTGCCACTGTGACTATAATAGCAGGAGTCTTCCGGATTATATTCCTGTAATGATTTGAAAGAAGGTACCCAGACAATTTTGAACTTTCAGACAGCTCTCTGTCTCAGAGTGCAGTCCTCTGCAAACCCTGGTTTGGAGTTTTTACTGTCATTGATGACCAGTGCCTTCTACAATGGCACAATACTGTGAAATTAAATTGAATTCTGTAGGTCAATTATCAAGTAATTTACTGTAATCTAGAATGGAATTGTAGCGTTTTCTTTATCCAAAAATGTTAGTTGCTTACATACCACAGATGAAGCTGTATTCAGTTCTGGTAGTTTTTGTTTGGTTTGGCTTTTTCCCTTCGAAGTCTGTTTTGGAATGGTACATAAAAGCATGTTATTTCCTTGAGGAATAGCAACCATCACATTTGGTAATTGATTTTTTTTTTTAATTTTTTTTTTAAGTGAGCACTCCTAGAGTGCTAAGTCTACCCAGAGAAGAGGGTTTAATATAACTTAATTTTATCAGGTGATTCATAGTGTAGTAGTTCAGCCGTCATCAAAGATCAGGGATTTTATTATTCTTTTCAGCTATATTCACTGAACTCTTATTTGTGTATTTTATTGCAGTTGTCTACCTTGTGATTTTTCATCTGTCATTTGTCATGTTTGTATGGTCCTATTGGAAGACAATTTTCACATCTCCTGCATCCCCTTCTAATGAGGTAAATATAACGATAGAAAAATGTCAATGCCTTTTTTTATAAATAGCTGAACTGTTTTCAGTGATGAAACTTGTTTGCAGTACTGCATGATTCACCTTTCACTTCTCATTATCTAAAATAGAACAGCATGACAGTGTATCATGAATGAAAATTATCAAATTAGTCTTAAAATACTTTATAGTTTGTGTAATGATATTTCCTTATACGAAATGTGCATTTAATTCACCACAAGTTTGACAGTCATGCACAGTGCTTTGCTATGAAGTAGCTTCCTTGAAACCTGAATTTTAACACCGATAAATACAGTGCCAACATTTTAATATTTCCATTCTAGACAGTCTTGACCTTTGGGTAAGAAAAAGGAATAATGCAATATATACTCATAACCTGGAGGACTGAACCACTTAGTAGTAAGTCAAGGGTTAAGGTTTAGTGGCAGCTGAGAAACAAATATATGAAGGAGCTTTACTTAATGGCAAAAGAATGCATGATGACTGTAAGAAGTTTTGTTTTGAGAAAGAACAGTATTAATTGCAGTAAGTCTGAGATGGTTTGCCTTTTTTTCTGTTTTCTATAAGGTGTTTGTATATAAGGATTAAATACTGGCACCAAATTTAAAATACTTCCCTTCCTTGGTTTTATAAAGCTTTTAAATTGGCTAAACTGAGGTTTTGGTTGCTCTACAGGGGTTGAATTTTTATTCTATTTTTGGCAAGACCAACTTTCAGTGCTAATGTCAACCTTAAACATTTTTGAAAAGAGTTAAAATCATGCTTCTAAGAAAAAGCAGACAGTGCTCTGCAGTGCTTAATTATGGCTTAGAGATCTGAATCTTAGAAAGCTATAGAACATAAAGTGAAAAAAGCTAAAGATTATTCTGCTGTTTAGCTAAGCAAAAAGAATAGTAATGAATTGTTAAACCTGAAAATTCAAAGGGACTTGTCTTCAGGGGGGGTTTGTTTCAGCTTTATCTGGGATGGTTCTCCAGGAAAATGATAAAGTTAAGCAGGTTAGCTAATTAAAATGTGGTTGGAACCATGTTATTGCAGGTTTTGTAAAGCTGTGTGAACTACAGCTGCTCATAAAGCTAATGCCTAGTAACTTTTACTGTCTGCTTGGATTCTTCAATAATAGAAAACTTCTTCTGACAGTAGTTATCCTGTAGTTACAGTAATGTAGCAAGCTTTTCATATTCAGTGAATGAAAGGGATGGTTTGGGCATATGGCATGTAATGAATATTTCCTATATCAGGTGTGGGGGTAGATCAGATTTAATACAATTTTCTTCTAGAGCTAGCTTAAAAAGAAAAAAAAAAACCACACAACAGAACACACACACACACACACACAAAAACACAAAACCCAACAAAACAAAAAAACCCACCACCAGTTTTTCTCTCTCTGGGCAAGTCCCTTCTGTTCATGTACCAGTGAGTACTTAAAAACAAAACCTGACTTCAGAATCTCCCCATTGTATAAGAGTCTAAACGTATATATTTTTAGTCATTCAAATTAGCCATTCTTGCAAAACAAATGGCATCCTGTGATCTTACTATTGAACTAAAAAAAGATTCTGCAGCTGCTGTTGTCTTAGTGTAATCCCTGTACATTTGTCATAAGAAAGAACAATCAACATTATACAAGATCCAGAAAGAGGAAGGAAACAAAGGGACTCTGTTTTCAATAAGAACTGCTGGAACCTCATTGGAAATTCTGTTAGCTATGTGGTAACAGACAACTTTTGATGTCTTTGAACATATCCTGCCATTGTCTGGAGGCTGTGGCCCTCTTAATTTCTGAAATTAGAACAAAAATATAGCTGTTCAGAAAACCAAAATCCTATCCAGGACTTTTGGAGTAATATTATGATGTTACATGGACAAATTTAAAAAAGTTTTAAATGTTATGATTTAGTTCCTTTCCTGTGCATTAATAGTTTGCTATAGAAATGTCCTCTAGATGTAGTATTTCATGTTTAATGCCACCTCTGCTTGATTGCAGGTCATGGAGACAGGTATTTGGTCATCTAGCAGACTTACAAGGGCAATAGGGAGGAAGGCATATTGCACTGCTGTTTTCTGGCATGATTCTTCATATCTGTCTTAAACAAGCATCTCCAGTTTTCACATTTGAGTAAATATCTACCTTAGAGATGGATATTAAAAAATGAAATCAAACTCTTGGTGATGACCAAAATGTTAAACTTTAATTTCAGTCTTTGCATAGATTGATCCTAGTTTCTGATTATTTAAAAGGGGATTATGTGTCATGTTTCACCCTTGAATGGTGGGTAGGCTCAATAACTGGGGTGATACTGTATGTAACAGGAGACTTAACTAGATTCTGTGAGGTATCAGACAACTTATTTGCATTCTGGGTTAGGAAATAACGCAGAGAAATTGCAGCAATGTCGTACTGCTTCCTCCTTTCTGTAAGTGGAGTCTTCATTGTTGCTTGCCAACTGACTATAATCCAAAAGAAGAGAAAGTACAGGATGAGAGGAAAATCCATGTGAACTAATCATATACATGTTCTTGGTAGGAAAATATGGTCATATTAAAGCACACTAAGCCAGTTTTTGTTCCAGTTGCACACACAGCATTTTCCACTCACTACCATGAATACCATGTCTATGTGCACTCATAAAAAGAGCTCTTGTAGTCCATGCGGGAAGCTCAGAGTTGAAAAGTGCCTCGGAACAGAAAAATACCAAAGGAAATAGTGAGTTCAGCCCCAACTCTGCAGGGGCTTGTCAGCACACTGGGTTTTGTGGGGCTTAATGGTGAAGCTTATAATTTCAGTGGATACCAAAGTAAGTGTTTCACAAGTGAGTCAAAGCTCTCCAGGTTCTTCTGGTAAAGCTTTACATTTCAGTGAGGCTTCAAGAGGAATGCTCCTCATGCTTTACTCATAATTGTAATTCTCTGAAACTGTACAGGCTTTGCTGAAGTTGCTTTCAATACAGCTTATGGATTTTGAGACCAGTGCTGTCTACTCCCAAGTAAAAATTCCAGTTAAACTCTTCCAACTTCTGTGCTGAAGCCATGAAGCTAGCCCCCCCCCCCCCCTTATTTTTTTCCCCCCTCTGGCTTGTACCCCTCTAAGTCAGAGAGAGGAAGTGGGATAAGAGAACTTAGTGCCTTGTAGCAGCAAAGGACTGTTGCACATTCCTCTTGTTTACAGGTCGCTTAATTGATGCATATCAGGAGTTAAAGGAAAGGTTGTGCTTTCTTAAAACTCCCCTGAGTCTCTGGCTTCCTTTGTATTGAAGGGAAAATGACATAGATAATGGAACAGACATACAGACATAAGGATTATTTTTTTAAAATATGCCCAGGACCATCATGGAGTTTTGAGGATCTCCTGTCATTCCTGTAGCATTCTTTTTTCTTTATGTGGGGATTTTGGGTTGATGGATGGCGGTTGTCCAAAGACATAGGATTAAGACACATAAGATCTTTTCCTTGGAGCTTGACAAGAACACAAAGAAATAATTAATCTCTTTCCTTCATTCCATTTTCTCCTTCCCTCCTAGTTCTGCTTGTCAAAAGCTGATAAAGAACAATATGAAAAAGAAGAGAGACCAGAATCCCAGCAGGAGATCTTGAGAAGAGCTGCTAAAGACCTGCCCATCTATACGACAACAGCATCGAGAGGTGAGATATAAAGATAATTCTGTGCTTCTGAAGCTGCTGGTTTAAGTCAGTGAAATTCACTTGATGTCACTGCATGAACAATCTATTAAGCACACACTGCAAAGGCCATGACCTTGTCTTGTTATTTGTTTGGGCTGGGTTTTTTTTTCCCCCAGGAGAAACTGGAGTCCTTTGTCTGAGGATGTCAACATGTAGCCAGTATTTGGAGTTTTTAAAAAAAAAAAAAAAAATCCTCTTCTAGCAAGCAGATAGATGACAACATTTATCTCTAATTGTGGCTATAAAAACTAAACATGGCAAAGAAATAGAGCTAGTAGAGCTAGAAAGAGAAAATTCAACCTTTTACTCAATTTTACAATTATTTATATCCCCCTTTAAACTTCTTTTTCTGAGCTGTATCCGTTCAGCAGGAGAAGAAACATCATACTTAAGGCTAGAATTTAAGAATTAATAAATGTTGTTTCATTCCCATCTGTAATTCAGTACAAAGCTAGTTATGAGCTATTTCTGTATTTGTTAATATGTATAAGCATTCTTATTCCAACTTATATATGAATGATCTGTGAAACTGCTGTCTTATACATATGTATATTCTTTAAAAAATCTAGCTTTTATGTGCGTGTGTATATATATGTGTTTCTCTTTCTTGAAACTAGCAGCCCTGTAGAGTTTTCCAAAATCATAAACTACTCAGAATAACTGTTACCAGTTTACTGTGACTTTCCAAACAAAGTCTTAAGGACACCTGGCTTTTTTGAATACAAGCCCTCCCTTTAAGGGAATCCCAGTCTTAAGTTCCTGGAGTGGTCTGGGAAGCTCTTGCCAGCTCTTAGCAATTCTGCTTAGCTGTGGGTGTTGGCTTTCCTCCTCCTTTCAAACTGCCTGTGCTGATGTCTTATTTCCATTGAGAAGAGCCTGAAGGCTTGTTTAAAAATATCCAGGAAGGATGAGGGGCGGGCAGGAAGCTCTTTAAAATTCAGTTCATGTTAAGGGGGAAAACATTTGTAAAATTAAATGAGTTCTAATGACTTGACCCTTGCCACTTGAATGCAGCAATCAGATACTGTGATCGATGCCAACTAATCAAACCTGACCGCTGCCACCACTGTTCTGCATGTGACATGTAAGTTACTGAATCTGAAATGATGGATTTTCTCTTTCTTGCCATCATGACTGTAGTGTGTTCATGTCTTCAGTGTGTCAGCCCTTGCATAACAGCAGGTTTTACTATTTGTTCCTCTCTCAGACCCTCAGTACCTGGATTTCATGACAGCAAAGTTCCTCCTGTTGTTGCAATATTATTATTGCAGCCTCATTATCCAAAATGGCAGAACTTTTTAGGAAACTTGCTTGTAGCTTTGTAAAACAGTGCCTATTTAAAAAAAAAAAAAAATTAAAAAATGAGCCATTGAAAGTAAAGAAAGGCAGGTCTGAGATACCGGCACCAGCAAATGCTTACTATAGAACTCTCTTATTGTATCTTGCTTCTGCAGCCTTGAAACGGATGTGTGCTACTAATAATGCTAAAAATCTTTATCTGAAAGATTGACATTGGAATTACATGCCTTAAGGACTTCAAAGACATCACTGCTATTCCCTAGCCTCATTCTGAATCATCAGGGAAGTCTGTAAGGGCACTGAAGAATGAGGCTGAGTGAGACTTCAGTAGGCCGAGCTTGAGGAAATCTAGTTAACTAAAGAACCTAATACACATCTTTCGGCTAAAATCAAATTTATTAGCAAATACAAAGAATGTGTGTCTGATATGTCTAGTATCTGTCCTTATACTAAAATGGGATGAAAATGGCTTCTCGACTTTTCAAATTACCCACTGTGCTGCTCTTTTTCTCAATTAGCTTTAAAAAACAAAAAAGCAAGCAGCAAACAAAAAAAGGTAGCAAAAATAGCCCTAAGGTAGACTTAGTTGCAGTGAATGCCAGGCTAAACACCTTATCCACACAACTCTAAAGGGTCCTTTGGATTTGTTTTCTCTCAATGTGCACATAAAACTAGTGTGGCTTAATGAACTATTACATGGTGTTACTCAGTAATGCTCCCCATGTTAATTTAAGAGACTGTCTTCATAACTCTTCTGAATCTCACTTGGTCCTTTTGGGTAAAAGAATGGCTGTTATAATACAGAGAATTGGCATGATTGAGAAGGACTTGAAAAAGATACAGTGGGGCAAAACACTTTTTAAAAAAACAAAGCAAAACAACCTCCAAACCTATAGAAGCTAGAAGTATGTGTATTAGAAAGAAAATGTATTTTTTGTTTTAAATTCCTGGAAATTATCTCTTTCAGATGTGTACTAAAAATGGACCACCACTGTCCATGGTAAGTTTATAAAAACAAAAAAAAATGTAAGTATAATAATGATGAATTAGATCCTACATGATGAATTAGATGCTGCTTAAGAAGTGCAACTTTGAAGTAAAACTTGATTTCCACAGAACTTCTTGAGGCTTTAATATGTGAAAATAAATCTTGTTCCTAATGTGTGTTGCACCATAGAGTTGTAGGCCCAGTAGCCTAAATCATGCAGTTTCTCCGTATGCAGAGAAATCCTGGTGTTAATGAGACCTACAAGAAATAATATTTCTTTCTTTTGCTTAGTTTGGTATTGGTACGAGGAGATACCCACTACACTGTGAAAATCAGTTCTTGATTCTAGATGATAAATAAGACTCACTCAGACAGTTACTCTTCTGCAGTTTGTATTCGCTGGTAGTCAGTAAAAATATTATCTGCTGTCACTATAAAAGTACTGCTATTAGTAGTTGACTTGAAGGTGGTTTTGTAACCAAAGCAACATCCACTGAAATTGATGGAGAGGCTCATATTATCTTCCACAATAACTGCAGTTAGTTCACGGTGTGTGAGACGCTTCCTATACAGGCTGTATGTATCATATGCTTTGCCAGCTCATGTCCTGTCCTGTAGAACTTCGTGGGGGGCAAAATTTCTGTGAGGGGCCTGAGGAAAGAGACTTCATTCAAAATAGTAGCTTAAAATGCTTCTGAAACACTAGTGACAGATTGTTTTGGACATACCACTGCCATCGTACACGTTATGCTCTGCAAAAGCTGAATGTATTGGGTTTTATTTTATTTTATTTTTTGTATATCATAGTAACCTCTTTCTCTTTCCCCTCCTTCTAGGGTGAATAATTGTGTGGGATTTTCTAACTACAAATTCTTCCTCCTGTTTTTAATGTATTCCTTACTGTACTGTCTGTTTGTTGCTGCTACAGTCTTGCAGTACTTCATAAAGTTTTGGACAGTAAGTTCTAAGGCTTTTTTTGTTGTTTTTCATTTGTTTAATCCTGCATGTGTTATTGGAGGCTGCATCAGCATGTTGTCACTCACCATTTACTCTGTTCTATAGTTCATTACCATTAACAGCATCAATCGAAGTGACTGAAGCAGGAGAACCTTCTGAATATTAATGAATTAAATGTATTACACTGCCCAGGATAAGTAATTGCGGGAAGAAGTTCCAATGAGGACACTATGCAATTTCTCTGCTCCATCAAAATCGAGTGGCACAGCAAGGGCTTTTTTGAGAGTATTGGATATAGACGTGTAGATATGGAAAGAATTGATGATATCAAACAATTACATATATATGTATGTATATACACACACACATGTATATATAAAAATACTGACACATGTGAAATATAAATAACAACTTTCTGTCTTCCTAGACTTGTTTATGGGTAGTCTGCTGCCAGATAAGGCAGATTAATTTCTTGGAAACTGACCAAGCTCTGTTTTAGAGTCCCTACGTAGGTGTGTTTGAACTTCATGCCAGTGGCTTTTATTGACCTGACATAGGTAGAATGCTAAGATATATACAGTGTTAATGATATACATCTTTCTTGCAACTGTTATCAGTCGTCAAATGATCAATACACGTACATGCATCTTACTAGATTTAATAAAATTGATGTGAAGGGCAAGCATCCTTGTACATCAGTGTTCTATTCCTCCTATCAGGTTTGTTCCAGTCACCTTCCAGGCTGAGCAGTGTCTTCTGGTGTTGTTCCCTTTCATCTCCAAAACCTTGTACTGTGCCTTCCTGTCTCTACACAGAAGAGCTAGTGTCAGAATTCTCTTAATCAGTTTCCATTAACTGGCATGGGAGAAATCACTCTAAGTGGAAGGCTTTGCATCACATCTTTATAAGTAAATAACAGCACATATATTTCTTAGAGGCTAGTTGCTGTCAGAGTAGCTGGGAAAAGCAGTCATATCTGTAGCTGTAGAAATAATCTTTATTGGAGCAAAAAGATGTTGCCATGTCAGGGTAAGAAAAGCCTGATCGTGTATTCAGAATAGCTGTACTACTGAGACAGTTGGCATTAGACAGCCAAGATAAATGGTGCAAAAAGTACCTGCATTTGTGTTCATCTAAGCCTATGGGTCTGATCTGCCAAAGTACTATGTTTCTCTTAGTCTGTCAGTTCTGTATAGCAGCCTGTCACTGGAGAGCAAGGAGCTATGTGGGAATTGAGCTGTCGGTAATGTGTGAGATGAAAGCCGTAAATGTATTTATCAGTCATAGCTGTGGCTTGGCAGATATTTCAAATTAAATGGTCTGATTCTGCTGTTCAGTCTTGCTTGACTGTAAATAGTTAAATTTTTAATTTGTGAATGTGCCACTCCCAAACATCTGCCTGGCTGCTTTCCAGTGCTTTGTATGCAATTTTTAATGAAACTGTAGATGTGCTCTTACATATTTATCAGTCAGTGCTTGAGCAAAGAAAATTAATTTGCTTTGTCACCTCACTTCATAAGTGCTAGTGCCACAAAAGTCTGCAGGACATCTGACCACAGTGAACATTTAATACTAGCATTTGCAGCAAGCCTCTTCCAAAGCCCATCGGACACAATATTGAAGTGGACCCTTAAGCAGAGGAAGTAAACTTAAGAGGGATATTTTTTTTTTTAATGATTTAGTTGTTTAAAGTGCTTCCTGCAAGAATGGGCTACTTCTGAAATGTGACAATAGACAATGTAGTTGTGTGCTTGCACTTGCTGCTTTCATTTCCAGTTACTTCTAAGACAGAATCTGGTGATGCCATGATCTTATCATTATAGTAGGTTTCTGACTCACTTCACTAATATTAAATCACTCGTTCCACCAAGCTAATATTCGTCTGATCTTAGAATAGCCTGATTAAAGCAGACTTCCAGAAGGAGGTGGCAGCATCATAATCATGCAGGCTTGCAAAATTTAGTATGTCTCTAGTATATAAGCTTTTAGGCAAGTGCTGTTGACTGCAGAATAGAGTCCTGGAAGCTTGTCTCTACATCTGTATCCAGATCAGAAAAGAGTACTGCTGACGTGTGCTGTCTGTAGACTGCTTCAGTATATTGCTAATGTTCAGTGTTGTGTGCTGTAGCATCAGACTGATGACTGTTTTGACATTTTCTGTTGAGGCTCTCTAGATGGTTCCATTCCCCCCCCTGAAAGATTGACTATCAGAAATGTTATAGTATACCTTCAGAAGGTAGTTTCTTTTTTTGCTTCTTCATCAATGTTTTTCAGAGAAAGTGTGCAACAAACTGCTGTATATATCTAGTGTTGGGATGGAAGATGAAGTGCTTCTTGGGGAGTGTAGCGTTGGCCAGTTCAGAACTTGTAGTAATGTTGTTGTGAAGGTGTATGTGCTAACTGCACAAATGTTAGCAGTCCATTGTTTTGCACTGTTAATACTTGCATAGAGACATGACACATGGACTTGCAAACATTGTGAGACGTGCCACATACCTACCTCTTCTGTTGAAAAAAGTCTTTGTGTTTCCCGCTTGCACATGCAAGACTTTCACATACCATCTTTCATGCTCAATGCAGAAGTGCTAAAGAAAGATCTCGAAACAGTAGTGGAACAGCCACGTAGGCTGTAGTTGTTTACCATAGGCTCACATGCTGATGTGGATGTTAAAATCTGTTTTGTAGATCAAGGGAACATGAATGACTCCTTTTTTTGTACTCATAACTACTTTTCCTATATCCTTGAAATTTTTATTTGTACCTAGGAAGTTGCTAAAGATGAGCAGGTAAAACCTCAGTTTATCCAAATGTATTTGACACAAACACCAGCACTGCCTGAACACCCAGTTCTTGATGCCTTGTGTACATAGTGCATGGTGGTACTCTCATTCTTGCTGCACTACCTTCTCATTAAAACCTGTATATTTTCTAGCTGTTTTCAGTGTCTTTCATTGTCCTCCAAATTATTTTGGCAATCCTGACTATAGCTAATTCAAGGATGTGATATGTGTTCCGGATACATGGCACAGGCTTCTGCAAAACTTTGGTTGTATTAACAAAAAAAACCCAACCCACAATCAAAAAAAAGAGGGTGATTCCAGATCCTCAGAACTCATTCCTCTTGCATATACACATAAGGACATATACCAGATCTAATTTTTTTCCAGATTTAAGCTAGATCTAGCTACTAAAAGATGAGTAACGAGTCAAGCTCTGACTGCTTTTTTTGTTGTGGGTTTTGTTTGGGGGGTTTTGTGTCCTGACATGCTCAAATGACTCTGTGCTTGTGAAGGAGTTTGTAGAGGGCTCTTTAGAATAGTGACTGGCTTCAGTCTATTATGTGTGCTAAGTAGCCCAAATTTTATTGTGCAAATTGCTTCCCTTTGTAAGCTCTGCTGCTCTCTCACCTGCAAGTCTCTGCTTCTGTGTTGCTGCTGAGCATAATGATTTTAAATAACTAATGTCTGAAGTTTCACTCTCTTTTCACATGCTATGGCATGTGGACTGCTGCTAGAACACAACTGTAAATAAGCCTGTTACACACTGGAAGCCTACATGCTTCTCTCCAGGAAGGAATTATCCTTTTTTTGAAAGATACTTCAGTTCTGCAGCTGTCGTTCAAGAGCCTAAAACCAGTGGCTGAAACTGGGTCATCAGAAGATGTCAGTGTTCCCTGGGGATCATGCAGATCAATCATGCATAAGTCAAAAAAATCCTTCTCCAGGTTATAGAGCTACTGTTTTAGGAATATACAACTGGAATAAACTTGTATTTTCTGGCCCACAGAAAACACAAAGACTGAGCTGCTACTCTTTAGAGCTTCAAAATCAACTGGCCTGAGAATTCTTTATAGAGAACTATTTTGTTGAAATACACAATTCCAAAAGAGTCGTAAAAATGTTACAAAAATCAGTTAGGAAGCTGGGAAACACTGCAGTGTGCTCTGAGGTAGGAAAACTCATCATAGCTTTAACATGAAGCTTAGGAATAAGCAGCAATTGGAGCATGTATTTTGCTAGCCTTGATTTCAAAGGATCACAAAACACAACGTACCCCTGCAGCAGAGAGCAGAAGGGACTGTTGCACAAACTGTCTAAGCAAAACTGCATCCAAAAAAAAAAGAGGCATTAAATAAGGAAACTGAACTTAGACAGCAGTTCAGAGAGCTGGACTCTGCTATCGTTTGCTTACTCTAGTGTGATCTGATGGTTGCCAGCATTTTTGAAGATGCTGTATGTGTCTGCCCAACTCCAAGGTAAAAGCTTTAGCTCTCCCTAGGCTTTCCGCACAGATTAATGTAATTTAAAAGCCATACATCTTGCCTACAACAGATTCATTAAGTGCTAGCATCCTAGACAAGATGGCTAATGCCACTCTTTAGGTATAAAGTTCAGAATTTAAAAGGTAATTTAAACTAAGCTTTCCTGTTTCTTGTTTTATTTTCTTAAGTTCTGGTTCAATTTCAGATGTTATGCTAAAGATATATCCCACAAATAATTCCCAATATTGAAGAATATTGGGAAGAAGAAAACCTGTACTGATGTGTTACAGGTTCTTTTTTTAAACAAAGAAAATTATGCAAAGAGTGGCAATTTATTTTTTTTATCATTTTGACTGAAACTACATCTAATGGTAAGATATGTTCTGAAGTCAGAAAGGTTTTGTAATTTATAAACCATTGCTTTATACCTCTGGAGTATTCTGAGCTTTTCAGACCTTTATGCATGGTTTCATCCTGCAGAATATTCACATAAACCTTACTTGTGATGGAAACAACTAGCAAAGAATGCACCTAGTGTAGTCATGCTGTTCAAGCTGAGGAACCTCTTGAAAGTGATCCAGCCACAGTCTGAACAGCAGTAATTTTATGCTTCGGTAGAAAATTTCATGCCTTGGAAGTTAGTAGTGCGCTCTTATGTACTCTCCCCTCCATTCTCTTGGAGAACGGGGGCTAAGGCTGCTGACGGGCATTGGAACTCGGCACGTCCAAGAGCACGTGTGCACACCAACCATTCTTTCTTAACAAAGCCTGTGCTGTTTTCAAACACTTCGTCTTAACATAATACTAGTGTTTAATAAATTGTCTTTGTTTGCGCAAAGCTTTGCCGCAGGAAACCTGCAGAGAATTGTCCAAAGGTAAAATCCAATATTGCTGTAATTATTTAAATACTGTTCCTACTACAATTTTTCTAATCCTGTCATTCATGGTAGCTATTTACACCATCACAGAAGGAAGGAGACTTGTAATCCTGTTGCCTATGAATATAGGCAGTGTACAAGGATATAGATATACCTATATGCACTTGATTATAATTGTATTTTAGTCTTCAAAAAAATCAGCCTTAGATAAGTGGGTATATTGAATGAGCTAATGGAAAAAGTAATGGCAAAAATGCTAACTAAAGAGCTGAATAAAAATAGCCTCTCTGTTTTCATAGTGCTGTTAAAGGTCAACTACTTAAAAGTACTGTGATTTTGAGGATATAGAACTAGAATAGTAATGTTACAAATCTCATTGGCCTCTTGAAAGTGCAAGCCTAAAAATAGTCAGAGCTGGTGGTGGAATCAACTATCCAATATGGGTGGGAGGTTATTTTTTATATGGTGGTTGTACTGAAATTGTTTTTCATGTAGATTTTCTGGTGAATCACTTCTGCCTGGTCAGACATGGCAAATTTGTTTTGCTAGGTACATGCTGGTTGTTGCCTAAACCTTAGAGGTCATCAAAACTTGAAGATCTGTCCCAGGTCTTGTCTAGGAGCTGTTCAGTCTTGGAAATGCAGTATGACAGCCATTTCCCTTTTACGTTCCTTACACTGGTTCAGAAGTAGGTCCAGTATTATTACTTTGCCAGGAAGGGGTTTGGAAGTTTCTGTTGTATTTTCTTCCCTTCAAAGAAAGCGATTTTGGAGATGTTTTCTCTGTGTCTCTTTGGGTGTGGCTGCACAGTTAACATTTTTTACTGTAGGAAATTTTTTTCCTTGCCTCCTACTGTGCATTTAAGAAACTAACCCTCGATTATACACAATGCTATCCAACAGATGGACATGCAGTCATGCTACTAATCTCAGATGGAGGGGGTGCTTTTTTTTCTTTGTGAAAAGTGAGGTGAAAGATCTGTAGCGGAATGGGTATGGCAGAAAATGCTTAGCAATAATACTGCATTAGTTGCTAAAAAGTGTTAATGTATTAATCTCTTTCTCTCTTTCTCCCCAGAATGAATTGTCACATACCCATGCAAAATTCCACGTACTATTCCTTTTCTTTGTGGCAGCCATGTTCTTCATCAGCATACTGTCACTCTTCAGCTACCACTGCTGGCTAGTTGGCAAAAACAGATCAACCATAGGTCAGTTAATTGGAATACGGAAGTGCTCCTTGTCTAGAAAACCAACAAGTCGATGAGAATGTGAGGCCTACAGGATATGCCATCACATATAAATGGGATTTTTAAATATTGCACAATAAGAAGCATATTTGGTGAAAGTAATTAAAGGTGAAATATATGGGAAAAGGAAGCATGTGTAGGGGTCCTCTGCTGGAGCCAAGCATGCAGATTCATGATAAATGTTAATTTCTTTTGTTTGCATTTTTGAGACCTCTGAGGCACTGTGCTTTTTTGTTGTGTTCTTATGTAGCATTAAGCATGTAACACAATTGCTACTTGCCAGTAACCCTGTTAAAATACTTTGAGTAGCTGGGTGGCCTGAACCAAAGTGAAAGCTCTACTGTATATGAACATGCTACGTTTTGCACCGGATCCAAAAGAGTGTTCTTAAATCCTGTGAAATAAAATGGCCCTCGCTATTAGGAAGTGGCTTGTAAAAGAACGCAGTAAAAATGGAAACACTGATGGTTTCCTAAATAACAAAAGAGATTCCCATAATTTCTATGCCTAAATGTTTTAAATGGCATTGGACCAGCATGAGCAAGTTACGTGCGTTAGTTAAAATATCTGAAGTTCTTGCTGAAGCATTTTTGAAAGTGATTTTTGCGGGGTGGGGAGGATGGGGACTGGTGGGTATTTCCACAACTGAGTAAGTCAAGATCTTACACCTTTCAATGGAAGTTAAATTTCTATCTTCAAAATTAAGCAGGTTGATTGAAACTGACATAATTTTCAAGTTGCTAGAATTTTTTGATGGAGGAAAAGGAATTTTTTTTGATTGTTTGACAGGAGGATTGTTTGAGTCTTTTTTCTCTTGACATATCTACAGCTAAGGAATATTCACAGTCTCTTTTTTAGCTTTGAAGAAAACTTCAGCATATTCCTTGCTCAAAAGTCAGTGGTCATAATTGGCAACACAGTACTTAATTTACTTTCTAGATCATGATTGTAAAAAGGCAAGCTGTTGGTATGGTGAGAGCAATGAGTCCTCTCGGTTCTTAGGCAAGGGTGTAACCTGACTGACTAGAAAAATGGTGGTGGTTTGCTATAGTTCATGGTGTGTCTGTGTTTCTAATGTAATAGATCTTATCTTTCTCTGATACCACAGGATGCTCTTAATTCAGCTTCAGACCTTGACACAAGTGGAAAAAACTATCCTGTATGAGTTTAGGTCCAGTAGTGCTTATGGTAAATTGCTTCTAGAAGAGGAAGTCTGCTCAAAGAAGGCTTCACAGGCCAAAGAGAGAGCTAGCCATCAATGAATAAGAGATGTAGTATCTTTGGCATGCTGATGGTACTTAGCTCTGTTTCAGACTCTGTGTTAAACATAAAGAGGGGAAAGGTGACTGTTCTGCTTGTGTGACTTTTCTTACCTTTCATTTCTATTTTTGTCATTTAACCCTGTGATTTTTTTTATGCTCTGTTATTATTTGAGGTGACTTTCCCTCCCCCGCTCTCCATAATACACATCAGGATCATCTTAGCTTGCCCAGCACTGTTTTAACAATAGGGAAGTCTGAGCCTGTCTGTTCATCTTCCCTGATTTCTTATCGCTCTAGAGATACTGTATGTTTTTCTTTTACAGAAACATTCCGTGCACCTACATTTCGAAATGGCCCAGATAAAAATGGCTTTTCTCTTGGATGCAGCAAAAATCTGAGGGAGGTTTTCGGAGATGAAAAGAAGTATTGGCTACTCCCTATCTTTACCAGGTATTCAGTCCAAATGGGAATGAATTGGGGGAATAAATTGATTCCATGACTTTCACCTTGCTTCTCCTTCTCTTCAAAAACAAAACACAACTGAAAAGCCAGCTTGTAAATCCTGCATGATGAATATTGGTGTAGGGAAAATGCGCAGGAGAAAACAGAATACTCTGCAGAGGGTTTTCATTCAAAGACAAGGGCATCATTGAGAAGGGCCTTCTAAATACAGAAGTTTGCAACGCTTTGAGAAGTGTATTTCAAAAATTGTACACCTTTTGTGGTAGTATTAGTATCTGATTATAGAGCAGAAATCAGCAACTCGCAGGAGATCCAAATGCTTGAACTTCAGCTGCATTGAAACGTCAGTTTTTAACACCCCCTCTTACCCCTGAAAAAACTTGACAGCTTTCCTGTTGCTGTAGATGACAGTTTCAGTATTGAAAGCTGCCTGAGAAAGTGCATGTAAATAAGCAGCAGTGCAAAAAAAAAAAAAAAATTCTAATACGATGCAAAATACTGGTTTTAAAATTTCAGCTGAGCAAGTGTTAGGGAATTGCAGACAAGTGTCAGAGAAGCAAGACTGACCTGCTGCCCACTCCCACCACTCCAGAAAGTCAGCAGAACAAAGTATGTGCTGTGTTTCAACACTGCTTTTGGGGGGTTGTGTGTCGGTTGGTGAACCCATTTGTGAAGCTGAGGTCTGGTAGCAAATGGCAGAGGTAATAACAAGATCTTAAGTTGCCTCAGCTGTTTGCTCAACTACCATGACTTTTCATGTGATTAAAAAAAGACAGGAGCTATATTGTAGATGGATCAGTCTGTTTTGCCACCACATTTTATCCTGATTAAACTTGCTTTAAAAGAAGGCTTAGCTAACCTCAGAATGGTGGGTGCAGGGGAAGGCGTGGCCACCAGAATATTATTTATGCTACAGCTTCTGGGGTTATAAATACCAGATAGTCTGACTACCTGTGCATGGTGGCTTGGAGGAAGACTAGGGCTACAGAAACACAGTGATGTTTCTGAAATACGTAGACTAGTACTTTGCTCAGCAATCCATACTGAGTGATAGGGTGGGAATCATTTGAGCTCCAAGATTTAATTAACTGATCATCCAGCTTAGTGGTAGAACTGCCTTGCTCAAGTCTGGAGTTCAGCGCTACACTCGGTAATTGATTCAAGCCTGTAGTGTTTGCCTTTTGCTTGTTCCGTTAATTTGACTAAAAACAGTGACTTGAATCTTTGTTTCTGGTTTAGTTTGGGTGACGGGTGTAACTTTCCAACTCGTTTGGTGATTATGGATCCAGAGCAACTTACTGTCTCAAGCCAAAATGAACCTGCCAAAAGGTAACTATAGCATTTAAGATACTGATCTACTCTGTTCCATCTGGAGGAAAAAATTGTTTCGAAAATACTTTTTAATTTTGTATACTTTTTGTCATCTTCAGAGTGAGTTTGTAAGTCTTCAGATGCAGAAAGTCTGTTTCTTTGTTTTGACCTATAATAGAGGCTATGGCTCTAAGGAAACAGTAATACAGAAAGTAAGAGCGCTTACTGGCTCTTAACAACAATCAGAAAAGTCCTAGGGAAGACTGAATAATGGTCCATGGGAAAAAGTTAAGATATTTTTTTGAATGAGAGAAAGGCAAGGTATTGTATTTCACTTCCAGCATGCTTAAACAAGGGACGCTGAGACACAGTTTGCAAGAGAGGTAGATAACTGTGGCTATTGATGGTTTTTAGCACTGGAGCATTTTTAGCTCATTACTTTTTATCCCTCTAAATTTGCATGTTTTGTATCTTCAGTGTATTTTCAGGAAGCCTGCTTTAGATTCAAAGACACAGGAGTATGTTAAACTTCAAGGGGTGTTTACATTTGCCATTTTAGAAGTCTTCTGTATAGTTTGGTGAATTTGCAGCTGAAGGTTGTTTTCAAGAGCAGTCACTTGAGTTATTAGGCATTAGGGTAGTTCAAAGGCAAGACTGAGAAGCTGCTTCAAGTGCAACATAACCTCTGGAATTTACACAAGAGCAGGACCCTTGTGCAAACAGTAGAGTATCCTTTTGCATTAGGAGGATGTTTAGCAAAAGGCCCTAGCATTTACTGATGGGATAAGATGGCATTACATTATTCTTCCAGACAGTACTGCTTAGGTTTTCTTTTAACTGTGTGGCAGTAGCATTGTTGTCAGTATTCCATTTCTTCTCTATCAGTCTGTGCTTTTTTTGCATTAGAACTGTGAGTGGCATATGTCAGGTAAGGGTTTAGACTGATGACTGGCACAAGCCTGTAGGAGAATTAGGGTTGGGGGAAGGGGGCCATTTTCATTTTTCAGTGTAGGGGGTTTTGTTTGCTTTGCTCTTAAGTAACTTCACTACTCTAGAAATGTCTGAAATAAGCAGCTACTGCTATTACAGAATTCCTGTTGACTTTGCTTACTTTTCAGCTCTGGAGCCAATCAGTCCTTTCCTCCTCGACCACTCAGTGAATCACAAAATCGATTGCTAGCCAGTGACAGTCAGTGGGTGGAAAGTGGCCCTGAAGAGGACAATGTTAAATCAGGTAGCCTGCACTGTAACACTTCTGATGATTCTATGGTTTTGTTTGTGGTGGGGTTCCCCCCCCTCCTTTTTTTTTTTTTTTAGGCCTAAAAAGTCCTTAGGAATTCATTGGAGTCAAGTAGAAGAAAATTTGTTCTGTAGAATCAAATCAGCATGTTTATAAGTTAAGGCTAACTTGTGTCTCATGCTCTAATCCAAACTGAGTTGTTACACTAAGGTAATGCATAAATAATTCTTGCTTTCTCACTTCCTGTTCTGAGATTTTGCATCTTTTTACGTTTGATTAGGGGGAGGAAAATATTTTTCTAAAATAGGCACAACACGATAAATGTATGTTCTGGTTTGAAGTTTTTGCTATTTGTTGTGCAAATCTGCGAAAACACATAATTGAGATTCTCTCACATTTTAGGTGCAAAAAAGCATATTATAGTTTCATTGGAAAGCTGATCTCAGCTTATTACTAACCAACCATCTCAGTGAGAAACAGGTAAGACCAAAATAATTGTTTGCCGTTTCTGTGTATGTATGAGTAAAATAGACATCTTGAAGTCAAAAGTCATTAGTCATGGAATGCAGAGGAGTCCTCTGATGTTGGATGAGTAATAGAAAAGTCTAAATAAAACTCAGAATGGCTGTCCAGAAGACAAGAATGGGAGTAATGCTGTAGTGCAGGAAACATAGGCTGGCTACATCTGAGATGAGTTGGACTAATCCTGTAATTTAGAGTGAAGTGGGTAGTGCTGGATTTGTTGCCTGACCAGGGAAAAGAATCTAATTTGCTAAACAGGCAATTTCAAGATGAAGTCCTGTCTTTAGGAAGCGATGTTATTACAGAACAACTCCTTAACTGTAGTTTTCTTAATTGTGTATTGGTGGGCTGTGCTCTGCTCTTTAAGAAGCTGTGTGCACACAAGGAAGGAAGGTCAATAGGTAAATATAGGTGTCTGCATACAAGTGCTTTGTCACACTTGGAATTAACAGTGATCTTCTTTTATGTAAGAGCTGAGCACGTACTTTGCATTCAGGAAATGCAGTGAGTGCTGCGGCATGTATGAAAACTTCCCTTGGTGTATTTCCAGTGACTAAATTAGACATCTCTTATGTTGACTTCATGCTGTTGTAAGCTTATAAGCTCCCATTAAATGTTTCTCTCTGGAAGAGAAACAAATCTTATTTGGACAACTAGCAACCATAGATGCTGAGGGCTGGGTCATTCACCTTCCTGTGTCTTTTTCTGTACTGTCCCCGCATCCCCATCATCCCCCCCTCAAAAAAAGTGGGGGGGGAGGGAGACAGAACTTGCAAGGAATTCCCATTTTCTTTGGAAAGAAAACACAGTATTTGAGTTTTATGAGCTCAGTAATTTTAGGATCACTAAATATTTTTTCTTTTTTTTAAATAAGCTTTCTGATCTAGAATCATTGTTTTGGTGGGGTTTTAGGGGTTTTGTTTTTTGGTATCTTTTCAAGGAAAAAAAATCTGTCTAAAAGGTCTTTGTGGGAGATGGTGTGATGCTTGGACTGAAGTTGGTCAGACTGCTCAGTGTAAACTCATACAAAATCAAAATTAGACTAGTTAGTGGTACTTCTAAAAAACCTACTCAACCATGAGAAGCCACCAATGATGAGTTTTCCCTTTGCAACTTTTCTTAACACTTTATATAAATGCACAAATGAATGTCCCAAGCAAGGGACTCCTTTCAGCCTTTAGCTATATAAAAACTAATGTGATCTGAACAGGTTACTAGGGCTTTTCTGTTCCTCATAGAAAGGAATAGGTATCTTCTGAGAGCAGTTCATCCCAGCAGCCTTTGATAGGGTATTATAGACAGGTCTTAATCTTTCCACTGACCTAGAGAGGGAGCATAAGTGACTGGCTTAGACTAGACAATTAACTGGTAATAGTTTGGGATGAATTTCCTTTCTGTCTTCCCTCTCTTCCTAAAGTGAGGCCAAATTTAATAAAGGAATATTGTGTACTTTTTGTAACGCTTGCCCAAACAGCTGTAGTTTTAAAAGTTGTATAAATAAATAGTGCAATTATGCATTTTGGTATGTGTTATGTCAAGTAATAGTTAACTCGGTAGCACAATGCTTCAGCTGTTCTGAGTTCAGTTGGATTTGATCACAGCTTTTGTAGGCCAGGGTGGTTAATTCCAGCCCCCCTGCAACTGTAAGGAACTATTCAATAGCTGTGAGATCCAACATCTGTTCCATGCGCTTTCGTATACCCTGTAACAGACTGATAGTTGTATTTTTCAATTTTATGCCTATAACACATAGCAGAAGCAATCAAAGTTATGACTGGCGAGTAAAATTCTCAGATTATTCTAGAGAAAAGAGCATGATTTGCAAAAGAAGGCCAATTCCCCCAGCCAGCAGTCCCCCAGCCTTATCTAGGCAAATACAGTGACAGAAGTGGTATCTGTCAATTTAACTTAAAAAGAATGATCAATTCTTGCCAATCAGGGATCCAAGAGACTTTAGCCACAGGTCAGTGGTGATGGATTGACATTCTTAGTGCAGATAATATTTTAAAAGATAAGAGGTTTAAAAAAAAAAAACCAAAAACAAACAAAAACCCCACCACCTCTCAGAAGGCTAATTAGGAGTTGAAGTTACCTTAACTGCTGTCCTGAATGAGGAGTCTGTAAATTACATGTTACCTAGCTGCATTCTTGTAATGCACTATGACCTGGGTTTTTTCAAAGCTAATGGTATAATTCCACTAATCACCTTTTTTGTTCCACTAGGTTTCTGCAACACATTTTGTGCTTGAATATTACTTAATTTTGCTTGGAAGAAGTTGATCAGTAGAAAATGGAACATGAACATTTTAGGAAGAGACAAGAAATTCAAATTTCTGCACAGTACGATGGATTCTTGTAAGCACTATTGCAGAGCAGGGAAGTTAAGACAGATGCCTTAAGATTCTTAACGTGCATTTATGCAACACTGAATTATATACTGCTACCAAAGGGCCAAATCCTGAAGTGCCCTGCTTGGATGCACAAGGTCCAGAGTGGGAACTATGCATTTCTGTTATGCTGCAGTGGCGGGAGTAGATTGCAGAGACTCCTACCTCCGCACAGGCAAACTTCATACCTTAGGCACTGCAGAAGTCACTTCCATAGCAGGTCTCCAAGGTACAGAAAGAAAGAAAGAAGGAAAGGGGGGGGGGGCGGGGGGGGGGAGGAAATCGACATAGAGCATGACCGGTGAGTCTGAAGTGCAACTATGCATAGTTCAAACACCGGGTGATGGGAAAGGGACCGGATGATGTCTTCTCCCCTTTTCCTGTTAACCAGTCTACCCCGTGATCAGAGCTCTCCAAGTCTTTCAGGACTGAGGATTCCTTTTACTAGCTGTGCTTTGGAGGAAGGCAGTGCCAACAGCGTAAAAGCCTTTTACTTGGGTGTTGCTTTTTCGCTATGGGGTTGAACCACCTTGTCATTTTAACTTGTTATTTAACCATATCACAAACAGAGCTCAAAGAAGAAAACTCGTTTTTTAGTTGAAAAACCACAGATTATTACTTTCCAACAATTGTCTATAAGCATACAAAGAAAAGCCAATCCAAAAAGGAATTAATAGTTGTTACATTTTGTGTTAATGTCTGCAGTGTTCTGTATGAGGCGGTAACAAAATGGTAAAGTACCCCTGAGAAAAACCTTATTGCAGTTGTGTGGTGTTAGAAAATGGAACTGGAAGAGTACTGCTTTTTCTATGGGACTCTTGATGGTTTATAAATACTGTTTTATACTTTTGTTTTATCTTTTTAATAAAGGCACAAGTTTTTATTGGTTCTTAAGTACCATTTAAACAAATACAAAGTACTTAGGAGAAGATTGGTGTTGGATCATACATCTGTGTTAACACACTGAAAATTTGTATGCTGTAGTCTGCTACTTTCACATCCAGTTTAAGTGATGCTGAAATTGCTAAAGATCGAGTGTTTTGTGCAGTGATGTACCCGTTCACAAAAGGCAAAATTTGTTTCCTGTGTGAGGAATAAAGTCTATCCTAAGCTCAAGACCTACAGCAAACAACATGGGGTTTTTTTCCCCTCACTCCTTTATAGAGAAGACTGCTAACTCATCTTTTGGTGGTATTGGAATTTTGCGCCTGGAAAAAGTGACAAATACTATTTGCCTGTCTGTAACTTTTCCGATGTTCAGTTGATGCTGATTACAAATAGACATGAGACCTTTTGATACAGACTGCAGGTAGTAGTGGAGTTGATGATCTGGACCGAAAGAACTTGTTTGGTTTCTCTCCCAGACTGATTGCTACTTAAGTCAAATATGTTTATGATGGAGATACTAAGGTATCAAGTATGCTGTAAGGTTTAAAACAGGTATTTTTTGTCTGTGGAAAGAATAAATTTTTCTTAGAGATTAATCTTCTAGAACAAGAACACTCTGAGAACCTATGAACATGCTTTGGCCACTGTTGGATGTTCTTGAGACAGAAGTAATAGTCCAAACTTGCATGTTTTATAAAAGTTACAGAATGTTTCTTCAAACTTTGTACAAGAAATTTTGCATTTGCTAATTTCAAAACTTACAAAAACATTTGCTACACATTAATCTGAAAAGTTCAGCTGTTTCTTCTCAAATGTCAAGTGAGAAGTGCTCATCTGAATATAAGCTCTTGGCAGTACTGCACCAGCAAGATTTCTTGGGGAAGACCAGAGAGACAGAAGACTGCAAGTTCAAATGCCTCGTTCTGAATACCAAAATTTGCGGCCCCAGACACTGGTGCAGCTGTAACAGAGGGCCTGGGATATCATCTGGCCTTACTGCATCAGTGTATTGCAGCTGATGTAACACATGCACAGTCATCATCTAGCAGAACTATAAACAAAATCTAGGTCTCTAATATGGTGAATATCACTGATTTAGCAATATGGTCTCTGCTCCCCCCCCCCCCCCCCAAAGTGCTCAATATACCCCCATATGAATGTATATATACTGTAGGCTAACATCAGTATAATTTGTTTGATAGTTAATTTGTCAGGATAGTTAATCTACAGGAAAAACTGCAAGTAAACAGACTGGGCTAAATCCATGCGTGCTCCATAGTAAGTGCTGGTCTTCTGAAACCAGTTTTTTGTACATCTGATGGACGTTTTTGTGGCTTTTCATGAAGAGCTAATGTTTCTGACATCTTTTCACAGACCACAGGTACATTATGTCCCAGATTTTTCTCATGTTTTATCTGAGAAAAGGGGAGTGGTGTGCTTAGGATACTCTTGAGGCCAGAGTTACTGTTGGTGTAAAAGCAGGCATTACTGAAAAGTCACTTTGACAAATACGAAACGTAGTAAAATGATTCAAATACGATTCTTCCACGTACCCCCAGGCCCCCCCCCCCTTTTTCCCCCCCCCCGGAGAACTGGTTACTAAGAGAAACCCCAGACTGATAGAAAGGAATTAAGTTATTTAAGGGGACTGTATTGATGAACTCTAAGGACCCACCAGCGAGTGGGATGGGGGTCAGATTTTCCTGGCAGGCCCTGGCTCCAGAGGAGGTATCGCATCTAAGGCGGCAGGATGATGTCTTCTGTCTTTCAGAGTTCTGTCCTGCCAGCTCCCTAGCCATAAGCAAGGGCACTCTGTGCTGTATCAAAAAGTAGGATACACAAAATGAGGGAGCAAGCCAGGAATTAAAAAGTTGGTGAGGACAAACAGCTGTTTGGTTGTCAAGTTGCAAGCAGACTTAGGTATCACTCCCAGCAGAGGCAGGGGGCTGTAGGGGTGCTCCAGAAAAACAGGTCCTTTTGGCACATGCACTGAAGAGCCAAAAAATTCCAGTGAATGCAGTGGGAAGAGCAGTGCTACCTGTTTAGGAGGCCCAAAGGGAGATTGATCCTGAGAAAACAAGTGGTTAGGGTGCTGGGTCATGTTGTACATGCTGGTTTTGTGCTTTAACCTGCTCTGTATCGCCAAGTCGTGAAAATACCTAGATCGTCACTAAAAATAACAGCCCTTAAGCTTTTAGAGCCATCAAAATAATTACTATTGCAAGCCGTAAATAGTATTGTAGTTACTGGAGGATAGTTGACATTGGCTGCAATTACAAACTATGCTTTAGTATTTCTTTTTTCTTTTTAAAAAAAAAATCCACATACAAGTCATGCACACAAAATGACATTAAACTCCCAGTGTGAGGACAGAAGCCTGATGTAGGGCAAGATTTCAATGTGATTTCTCCTCCAGATTTCTGAAATGTCTTAAGAGGATAAACCTGTCCCGGTGAAGATGAGGCAAGGAGATCCATAAATAGAAAAGAATACTTAAAACTACACGGCTAATACTGTGGTTTTTTCTTATGATGATTTATTCACAGACTGTACAACATACACATAATTGCTGCTCCTAGCAAAGGCATGTTACGGGAGGAGGGCAGGAAGAGGTATGTAGGTTTCTGTCATAACTCATTTCCTACAGTATTATCCCAAGATTGCAGTGTCACAAGTTAGATGCGTCATCTTCATCAATCAAGCCTTTGATTGAAAACTCCCACTTTAAATATTCAGAGGGTTATTGTAGAGGGACTTCAGGCACTTTAATTTTTAGTGATTTGAATAGAAATTATGGTAACATTTTTGTTAAAGCTGCCCCTTGAGTGTGGAATTTGCAGGTACCAAGCTGCTTTTGGTATGCTGTTCTTAGAAACTGGTCCTGTTCTCCAGAGTGCTTACATGCCTACAGTTTTCAGGTACTGTTTCTTCTCTCATTGGATCTTGTGTGGCTCTTCTGTATTGTAAATACTCTTTAGGGTTTGGAAAGTTTGGTTAAGTTCAATACCATTCAGTATGCACTCAAAGAACTTCTTGATGTAGCTGAAGTGTGGTCTGGTTATAGCTCATCAGTGTCCCAAAAGGAGGCAAAAAGCAGCCTTTGCAGCAGCGCTAGTGTCTGGCACATTTACCAAGAGATGCATTGACCCTGACAGATTAACCAGATCTGCCTGGATCTGGAGCACTGACTGACTGTATTTATTAAAAAAAAAATTAAAAAACAAACTTTGAGCTTCATAGTATATGTTCTTTGAGGACGCCATCTAAAGTTGTACATAACTGGGGGATTCAGGTATGCATTTATGGAGGCTCCGAACAGCAGCTACTTTAACTCAGTGCAGATCAAGAACACATCTTTCACAATACCTAAAAAATAGCTAGGTATGCAACATCAGAGGCTCTTCTATCCCTAAATGGCACCAAAGAGAGCAGATGCATGTAAAGTGATGTGTTATAATACTGAACACATTTACTACACTCATTTCTATCAATTTATTTTGTATATATAGACAGCTTTTTATATGCATTTTTCTTAACTACATAACTCATGAAATGTAATGAAGCTGCAAGTTGTAGTTAGTTTTAATGCTGATTAAAACTGGTGTTTGGCTGTTTGTTTTCTGCAGCAATTACTTGAATCTTGTTTCTGTTAGGTAGTGAAGTCCGATAATGTTTACAGGATTGCTTGCTTTGTTTTTGGGGGGTTTCCCCATCTTTCTTCCCATTCCCTGCTCCAAGACACAGAGCACATGCTCAGTGGTCAAGCAGATGTGTTGGGATGAAGCATTGGGATCACCTTTACTGACACCAAAGCATTAATGGTGATGGGCAGATTCCCTTCCGTTTACATCACCTGGCTGATAACTTACATGCTTAGCATGTTTCTCTCTGATTTCTCCTGTCCCTTAACCTGTTGCAATGAGCTTTATTGTGCAAAACTTAAGTCTTTCAGAACGGCAATTTACAATCAAAAACAGCACAGAAAGAGGCAGCAATCCTGCTGTTGAAAATCCGCCCTCTCTCCCTGTCCTCTTTTTAACTTGGATGAATTAAACATCCCTGGGTTATACCTGCCATTGTTTTTGTATTTGCCAGCAAGGGTCATCAACATTTGCACTAATCACAATGTCCCAGCTGTTCTACTTCCACAGTTATTTTTAATTGTGCTGCCTAAACTTGTAATGAGCTGTATTTAAGTTTGAGGTGAAATGTAAAAGGTATATGTAATAATGACACGTTTATTGTAATTTTTTGTATGTTACAGATAGGACTAGTCCTATGCACAGAGAAAATATGTTGCCATTTATAGTTTAATACTTGAAGTAACTTTTTAAAATGGGCTTTTATAAATGAATTAAATACAAAATCACATTGCTTTGCCTGGAAGTTCGTTCATGTTTTAATTGTATTGTGCAATTTCCCTGTACGTATACTTCTCCATAAATGTTATCTTAAGCCATTTATAACCATTAAAAGTGCATTCAGGATTTTGTACATCAGTGTTCAGACCTGTTCGTACTTCTCTGAAGTATAATTCATGTTTAAATAAAGTTGTACCACTTTAGGCCTCTTTTCCAAAGTGATAAAATATGAATGGACTTGACACTTGAATTCATCAGTGAATGCAACACCAACTTAATAAAAGTATGTGAAAGAATCTGAAAATTGCTTAGCTGTAGCATGTGTGTATTAGATCAGTGAGAAAAACTGGCTACCTGGGAAACATTTTGTAATTGTGCCACAGGTTTTACACTTCAGCTGCAACAAACCTAAGCTCACACTCATTCCTGACACATCTTCCAGGTCACTTGGTCTTGAGAGGGGAAATAAAAAAAACTCTTTAACTTGTGGTTGACTATATTCCTTCCAGACACTAAACATGACTTAGAAATCAGATGATTGCCACTCAGCTGTGTTCCTTTTAGATCAAAAATAATCTAAGAGAGGGTAGTGACACCTAAGTTGACACTGACATGACAATGATGCTGGCATTTAAATTCAGCAGTTCTTTCCAAAAAGTTTAAAACTGGAACATTTTACAATCTTCCATGAGTTCCAGCCTCATACACCTAACTGTAATTCTAGTTCATCTTGGTCTTTGCATGCCTGAGGAAGTGAGCACTGTGTAAGTATCATCAGTTGTGTCTTGAGTATTAACGTGTACAGAAAGGAGAGGGAGCGGCAAGAGCCATCTGGTCAGTACCAGCACATAATCCCTTTCAACAGAGCAGCTGTGTTCTCCTAGCTTTCAAAGGGAAATTGGTGAAGCTATACATCTAGTTCAAATCATCATCATTGCACTTGGTAACGCATGCTGAGTTGCGGAAAACCCCTAAAGAACAGAAGGCAGGCAGATGGTAGAGGGCCACAGAAAGAACCGCCTTTTTCTAAAGAGACAATAATAAGAAAACATACACTGTTCTGTAGGAGTACTTTTAATGTAAGATTCTGTGTACTGTAACAAAGTCTCATTTGTCATCTACCCTTATTATATTGAATTACAACAACTACCATAATAGGTACAACAAGCACATCCCATGGTAGTGCATAATACATTCCAAATATAAATACGCGATATTCAAGATGTCCACTTTCTTGTCACATTTAAGTGGTCTAAATGATCGCTCATGTATCTGTGCTCAGGGAACTTGGCTTTCACCAGCCTTTTGAAAGCTTCCCATTTTGCACGTCTCTCTTCTGTGTTATGTTTGTACTCCTGTTCCCGTGTCAGGTAAGGTCGACTCAGCCAATATTCATTCTCTGCTTCAATTTCCAACCTTCGGATCATTGCTTGTTTCATTGAAAGAGTAACCACTCTTGGTCGCCTGTATTTTCCAATCCATTGTTTTCCAGGAATTCTCTTTCGGAGTAATACTGTTGTTAAAAACATTATCCCTTGAAATATAGACAAAAATATAAAATGCTCGTTACATTAGGGACATCAGTTAAAAATTTTAACAAGAAAAAAGAAAAATCTGCACATGCTCCACTGCCTTTTAGCTGGCTGGTTTGAAGTTCAGAACCTGATACAACCAACCATTACGTACAGTAGACAGTACAATGACAGCCATACTGGAAACTTAAGACCAGAAAAGGGAAATGGAAATCTTTATTCAGCCAGTGTTTACTCAGTTATCCTTATGTTGAGATTAAAGCATCTCCTCCATAAATTATTTATGAAAAATCCAGTCCCAGACACTATTAAACAAAGGATTCACTTCATTCATTCCTTCTTCAAATAGCTAGCTGCATTGTCAAAACAGGGAATATTTCCAGGTCCATCTGCTAGATCCAGATCTGGCCTTTCCTCAGTATTAAGTTTTGAACTACGGTGTCTCCAAAAACTTAGTAGAATAAAATCATCTAGCCTTGGTTTTGAACCAGGGGAAATCAGGTTTGTAAAGAAAAACAATATCCTATATTAGACCAACCAGCATTAAGTAGAAAGCACAAATACAGTGTCCAACATAATACACAGGTGTGACAAAGAGGCAAGAAAGGCCAAGCTACATTTAGATTTGACAGGTGCTCTTCATTACCCTGTTTACTAGTCCTAAACATTCCTAACTCCTAAGTCTCTCATTACACTGTATCTCCATCAACAACTCAGCCAAGCACTTGAACCCGGCATAAACCAGCACTACTGCCGAGAAAAGCCACCCCGCCGTACCCCATTGCCGTGGTGCAGCCGCATGCTGCTGTTCCACTCTCTGATCCAGCTTGGAAGTGAAGCTGTGGGGCTCGGCGGGGGCACTTCTGCCTCAGCCTCTGAGGCGGGGGTGGGGGGGGAGGGCAGAGCTGCCCGTCTCCACGGCACCGCCGGCCGCTCGCTCTCAGGCCTGCGCCCGCTCCAGCCTCAACAGGGATCGAGCCCGACGGGCGACGCGACACAACTGCTCACCGGGGCTCTCCCGTGCCACAGCAGCCACGCGGGACGCTGGGCACCTGACAGCTCCAGGCGGGGTTCGGCCCGCGCGGCGAAGCGCTGCTGCCCAGGGAGAAAGATCCCCTGCCTGTTCCCCGGCGGGGTTATCTCCCGGTTCAGGGCCAGGCCAGCCCGCCCCACGTTCGGGGCGAAAAAGTACTGTGAGATGCCACAGCAGCGGTCCGAGCCCTGTCATTAACGGGCCGCTCCCCTCCGCCCTCACTCACCGGCTCTGGTGACGGCTCCGGCCCTCACGGCGGGGAAGCAAGATGGCGGTGGGCGGTAGCGGGCGGCACGTCTCGCGAGAGCTGGCGGCGGCGGGCGGCACGTCTCGCGAGAGCTGGCGGCGGCGGGCGGCACGTCTCGCGAGAGCTGGCGGCGGCGGGCGGCACGTCTCGCGAGAGCTGGCGGCGGGCGGGCGGAGCCTGGCGGCGCCAATGGGGCGCGCGCTGTCCGCGGTTCGAAGCCGGCGGCGGGCAGTAACCGTCCCCCTCAGGTAGCGCGCGGCCCGGCTCGCTTCTCCTCTCCTCAGGGCCGCTCCCAGCCTCAGGGCAGCCGTTAACGGCCGTTCGCGCGGTCTGGGGCTAGTCGGGGGGAGGGGGAGCTCGGGTGGCCCTCTGGCGCTCCCCTTCCCCACGGGCGATGGACCTGTCGAGGGACTTCTTCGGCAAGCTGCGCGCCCTAGCCCTCACGCTGGAGAAGGAGGCGAGGCAGCTGGAGCGGGCCCTACGCAGAGAGGACACGGGTAAGCGCAGGCCTCGCCTCGTCTCCTACCTAGGGTGGCTGGGACCGCCGAGGCCTCTCCGGCTTCTAGGGCCGCAGCCCTGCTCCGGGGCTTCTGCTGGCGTCTCCGTCCCAATCCCAAGCAGCAAGACCCCGAGTTCGGAAGGTGATCTGGAGAGTTGCTCCCGATCACTCGTGGTGATGGGTGTCACACCAGAACTCTGGGGCTCATGGCTCTGCTGGGATAGCCCGGGGTTGGTTGTTCCTGGGGAGCCCTTGATTTGCGTTCCCGCCTGCCATTGTGCCCCTGTGCTCCTCTGGGTATGTGGAGATGGGTCTTTGGTGGGCTGGTGGCTCTGGGGTTGTGCCTGGGAACTAGCTCGGCAGGGTGGTATTTGGGCTCCTCCTCATATCATTGTCCTTCTGAGCTCCTTTGTGGGTGCGTAAGTGAGCTTTTGTCCCAGGCAAAAACGGAATGTACGGGAAACCACGTTCTTGGTGTCTCTTCTTGCTTTTTTTCGATTTTTATTATTATTTCAAGTTCAAGCTCTTTAAGGATAAGAATTTAGCATAAATAATCTTTGACAGCCCAAGGTCCTATCTGTTGTACCGACATCTGCTATACATTAATTTTTACAGTATCCACTGCAACAGTAAAATGGAAGCCTGTGCGGATTCTCTGTATAGTTTAACATACTGTACAAATTGCAGGCTCATGCTCTGCAAGGTACCTGATATGAACTAGTTTCTCTTTGGTTTTCTCTGTCTTGACTCTTTCTCCAACATATGATTCCAGCATCTGTAATATAGGAGATGTAGAATGTACTTGCATGCTAAAATACTAATACCCCTTTTTTCTTTCCAAACTCTCTTATGTGAACATGCATATTGAAGACTATGAAGATGAATCTCCAATAAGAGTCTTACATGACCTCCATTGTGAAATCAGAACTCTGAAGGTAATGTCTTAACTCTCTCTCTTCTTGAAAAATTGGGGGGGGGGGAGATGTTCCATAAACTTACAGTTCTATTTTGATCATTAGGCCACAATACAACTATGTTAGTCAGCAGTTCTGACCCGTAATTTTATTCATGTATCTCTAAGTCCTCGTGATGGCTATGGATGTCAGGGTAGTGCCCAAAAATTTTTGGGTGACTTAAAGCAGATTTAGCACTGTTTATTAGTTTGCAATCGCTGTTGTCGCTCGGATCAGCAGTAGACAAAGGTAATGGGGAAGCTGTAGCTGTGCCAAGGCGTAGGTGCAGGGGAGAAGGATTCAGGAGCAGCAGCTCCCTAGAGAAGAGGTATGCTTGCTTGTGTTCAATCACTAGAACTTAGAATAAAGAAAATCTTCACAGAAGTTTCAGTACTTTCAGCCATTAAACTTGTGAAGAATGTTCTTTATAGAACTTTATAGAAGTAGGAAAAATGGGCTATAGAAATGAGCAAGGGTAGAAATAATTGAGAGGTAAGCTAGGATATAAACTTGAGGTTTACCACCTGCTCTGCACGAGTTCATTGTACGTAGGGGAGTAAGAGTCCAAACTAATTTGTGTTATCTCATTTTTATGGAGTAAAAGCATGTATTTCTGTTTGAGAGGTTATCAGTAAGTAGTTACCATACTGTGAACCGTCATCTTAGTTTAACTTTTGTAAGTTTTTGTACACTTATGACCTATACATTCCTGATATTTTTCAACCTAGTTTTCAGGTATAGATAAGACCTAAATTTGCTGCTTATCCTCATCTGAATTGAAATTCAATACTTATTGCCAAAACATTTCATGTGTAAACAACTACCATGTGGTGATTTGAAAACCAGTATTTCTACATTTCCCTCCTCGCCTGTGCCCCCAAAGGAAGATGTTAATGCCAGTCTTGGTAAGCGTTGCTCTGAAAAACAAGCAATTCATGACTTTATGAAGGCAAGTGAAATATTGATGCAAAGAAATGCAGCAGATCTTGGAAAAATAAGAGAGTTGTTCCAGAAATATGGCTACAAACCACATGTCAAAGACTCTACAGGTAATGTTTCTTGGCAATATAGTATGTGAAAGCAAATGTAATTTTCTAAAATGTTTCTCTTTAGCTATGCGTATATTTCTATTAATTAAGAGATCAAGTACATTTATGTTGTTTGCTTTATAATAATATCCAGAGGGTAAAAGAGTCTGTTGTCATTGGTGCCATAAGAATAAACCAAAATACAAAAACTTTAACTACAGCTAGATCTCCTGGCTTGCTTTTAAGTTAGTGTATGGGGTTTTTTTCTCCAGTAATAGTTATACTCAGAAAATGTGTTAGCAAACGTGTTTTGATAACCCAGAGAATTATGCTGCTTCAGCTTTTCATTCATGGGAAACAACTGTAGATGCATCTAAATTGGTTCATATTCATATGTGATGATTCCATTAACTTAAATCACCATAGAGAAAATCTTAACATAATGTGCTCTGCAGCACAAATGGGACAAGAGAAGCACGTACAGGGATTAGGTGACACGTGGCAATCTATGAAGCAGCAGTAGTTGATCAATTGAGGGGGGGAGATCCTTAATCCAGTCAGAAAGTGCACAGGCACCTGTGTGGAAAAATCGAGAAATGCTACATGAGTTTAAAATATTATAGCTGTCAGTACTATACATACTCCTTTCGGTATCAAGGGCCCAATCAATCTTCAAGAAGCCTTTGGCAGGGCACACCTTATCCTTCCCCTGAGCATTATGCAGTCGTTACACAATACAAAATTGTGAATTGTGTTTGTGGACCATATTCACCTCCGAATTAAGTTACTACAACTGTTTTACAAAGATACGGCAGAAGGCTCTAATTTTATACTACCTTCATTTCTGTCCTCTCTCTGCCTTTAAAGAAGACTCCAAACAGAGCTACAAGGTTAATTTATTTTAAGATATATTTTTAAGTGTATCTGGATACATAATACCAATACACACAAAAAGGTAATGCCTCTGCCATATTATTTTAAATAGCTTTTTTTTTTTCCCTCTGCTTCTTACATCATGCAGAAATTCACAAATGTTTTGGGGTGTTTTCAGTTTAACTACAGAAATGTACAAATTACACGTTTGCTTATTTCTGCAGTGGATTTTTGTGTTATCTAAAAAGCAACTCTCTCATGAGTTTTTAGTTGCCGCTTCATAACCTTTCTTCAATACTGTTTTTCTGAAGAATGAGCATTCTAGTACTGCATGCAGCCTTTGCTATTTCCCAAAAAACATTTTCAGTTCTACACAAACTTTGTTTTCGTTGTCATTTATATTGTATATTTTTAATGAATTTCCACTCTTGCATGGAAATAAAAACAAATAAATGTATTTAAGATTAGCACTTCCTGCCTGCTCCATGCAGGGAGATGAATTCTATTAAAAATACACTTGTGTAAAAGTCTTTCAATTTCATTTTTCCTAGAAATAATATTTACCAAGACAGTAAAATTCAGTAAACATGTGACCTATACTATAAATATAGCTTAGCCTGATAGAAGCTTTTTATATCTGTTGTAGCTTCAGGTTCAACGCTTTAAAATGAAAGAAGGAATCTATTTTTTACAATAACAAATTAAAACGGGGGGGGAGAAGTCCCAATTTATTTTATAAATTCTTAAAATAGAAACTTCTGACATAACTCTTCTTTTAATTACATTTCTCAAACAGAAGAGGAAGAAGTTAACAGTGATTCAACGGTGTCTGTCCAGAATAAATCTGATGAAGAAAAAGCAGATGATGTACCTCATCTTCCTGCTTGTGCTGAGAAGCCACTGGTGCCCAAAGACCCCCTGCGTAACCCCCAGCTTTCTGATTTTGGTCTGTCACAATATGCTTTCTCCAGACCTTGGAGTGCAGTGAAAGGACAACACGCAACTAATGCACATCAAGAAAACTCAAATAACAGAACTCCTCTAAAAACACAGAGCCCATGTATTTTGCCCAAAACACCAAAACGTATGCTAAAGATGGACGATTATGAGTGTGTAACACCGAAACTTGAACACTTTGGCATTAGTGAACATACCATGTGCATGAATGAAGATTTTACGGTGTCACTTATTCGTAAAGCTGCTCAGACAAGCAAGAAGTGAGTAAATCACTTCAGATTGTTTCTCTACTGAATTTTCCGTAGTTCCTTCTTGCTGTACTAATTTCTTGCTGCTATTGCCCTTCTCTTTTTCTTCAAGCAGGTGATACGTTATTATCTGCAAGCTGGTTAGTCCTCTGTCTTTTTTCAACTCTCTATGTGTCTCTTCATGTACCCTTTGCAGTGCCAAATGCTGCTAAGAAACACATCTCTGATATACTCCTCCTCTTAACTGCACCATGATAAGAATCTTCCATACACAGTCTATTTACAAAGGGAAAATGCACAGTGTATCTGTGATCTTTTGCTTTTCTTAACCTTGAACTTGGATTTGAGGATGTGTTGTTTGCAGCAGATCTTAACCTTGCACAGCCGATCTTAAAGGTTGCAAAAGCTATAGGAATATAGACCCAGAAAAAAAACTTACAAATCATTCAGTAAAATGCTTAATTGTAGAAACAGTATATTATCTCTTAAACTATCCAGCCCCACCTTACAAGCAGTTAGCTCTTCTTCTCCAGTCTTCTATTGAAAAAACATCTCCAGATTTTCACTGTTCTAATTAAAATTAAAGAAAAGAATTTGCAGCAGTGAGGTGTAGAACACCTTAGCAGTAGAGGTATTTTTATATGCTTCTAAGGTAAGGTAGTTAGATCATGTTAGTATTAGCAACATGTTCAATTTTAAAAGCTAACAGTGTTTTAAAGAAACTCACTGTTCAGCAGCTAAGTATTTGGTATTTAGAGAAATTGGTTTTTTTTAAAAACAAACAAACAAAACCACATATTCAAAATAAGTAGTGGAAATAATCATTCAGCTTTTTTTTTTTTTTTTTTAAATCCCTGGTATTTGCAATATAGGGACAAGTGTGAAGTTCTTCAGAACCACGCCAACTTAAGTCACTTTGTCCCCAAAAGATCCAGTTTACTGCAATGGTTAAATTTTGAGTGTATTTTTAATTTTAAGATTACTGGGGAGAAAAGTGAAAAGATCCATTTTCTTTTAAAATAGTTTTGGGATCTCTCCTTTTTGAATAGTTATGTAAATACTATAAGGTCTATAAAGCTTTGTAGTAATTGAATTGTAATAACAGGAAAACTGTTACTGAATCCTGAAAGATATTAATCCAAAAATTGTTCCCTCAATAATAATTTGCAAATAATTTCAGCTTATTGCACAATTTAAGTTTTTCTGCTATCTGTAACTTTTTGTGGTTTTGTACTACTGTTCCTATTTAATAAGATCTTTCAGCTTTAATTATGGCTGTAATTTATAAATGGATACATCCACAAATGTAGGTTCTATTTCTGTGGCTTCTAGTGAAACAATTAGACAGTCTACTAGCAATATTTATATATAATACAAAAAAAAAAAATCACACTAGCAGTCTTCCATACCCTAATGATAATACTAAAATTCTGTATAGAATTAGTTATAGCATGATTGCTCTTTAACACATCATCATTATTAATGACCAAAACAGATGGACACACAGTAATTGTGACTGAAGTTAAAGCTCTGTATGGATTCAGAATTAGTTGCATATATGAGAGGTCATTACATTGTCATTAGAGTTAAAATGTTGTTTAACTGTCTTTTAGCTTATTTGTTTATTTTGCATCATTAAGTTAGAGTTAGCTTGTAGTTTGATCAGAAAGGTTGAAACAATTAAACAGCTTGTTACCTCCAAAAGCACTCATCTCACCTCTTAGTGAGAAAGCTCAGCATGTTAAATGAGCAGAACACTAAGCCAGTAAATTAAAACAAATTAATAAAAGAAAGATATTTTTTGCACTATATAATAGGCAGAATCTCTTCCTTGAGGATCAGATAAGCAAAAAAACCTAGTACAAATGAGGTAACCTTATACCTGTAGTTTCCAGGTACAAAGACAGGTAATAATTCTGAGTTTCTTGAAGACAGCCCTGCCCTGTCTTGCTTGTGCCAGCCAGGTCTTGCACCTAGCTGAAATCTGTATAGCAGCTGTGCGTTGTGTGAAAACCACTTTAAAAGTTCTTAAAAATATTTAGTAGACCTCAACTCCAACTTTGTTTTTCAGTTTTGAAGCAGGTGAAAAGAACAGTATAGTTCAGTGCACCTACTACAAAACTGAAACCAAAAGTAATTAGGAAAGAAAAGAAAAGGGGGAAGGGGCAGGAAAGTGTCTGAACAAAACTGTTTATTGTTATACTTGTTCTTCTCCATTGTAAAAACTAAAAATCATATGGTTTCAGGTACCTATAATACTTTCAAGGCAAAACTGACTTGAAAAAAAATTGTGTTTACTCAAAATTTCATCTGTATTCATCTAAGTAAAATATACTGCCTCAAATGGATTATTTTTTTTTTTTTTAAGCTTAGGCTTTTTGTAGAGAAGCTCTATATCTGGCTCTCAAGATAACTTTTTAAACATTTAAAATAACTTTTTTATAGACACATTTTTGTGTAGAGTTTAGGTAAGCTTCCTCTTTTTGTCTGGTATTGTCTCTTAACTGCCTACACCCTTCTTCCACTAGAGTATCTTGAACATGAAAAAAAGAATTTTAAAAATTTCAGTTTCTAGTTTTGTGGAACTGATATTAAATGGCTTTTTACTCTGAAGTCAGCTAGTGATGAACATAAGTAATCTTATTCAAACTTTAAAGTTGAATTAAAAATCTTTTAGTGTTGACAATAATGTTAGTAGGTTAAGAGCTAAAAAGATTTCCTCTTGTTTAGAATTTTGTAGGCAACAGGCAATAAAATAGACTGTACACCTAGCTCAGAATTGATCATCTGGGACAAAGAAAATTAATCCTACCCTGGACACTCCTTGTTTATTTGTTTCATTTGGGTCTTTTATGCCTTGGATTGAAATCTCAGTGTGTTTGATAATTTGTGGATGGACCGAACATTTGCATGCTACAAATTGCTGCAGTAGAATCATAGATGAAAATTTCCTCGAAGATGATTTTTTCATAGATTTAATTTTGGACTTGCATGTTGATGAACAAATACTAGAAAAGTGATCCGGTTGACAGTATTCCTTTAATTGTGATTTCTTCATATTACTTGAAAGCTAACTGAAGGGTTTGGTTTTCAGGTTTGTTAAAAAAGATGATCATGAAGTGAATGTAACAGAAATGACATCCAGGAAAATCATGGTTACTCCTGGGCCAAAACCAAAAGTGACAGCTGAGAACAGTAAGTTAAAAATATGTGAAATAAATTTACATATGCATTTTTTTTTACATAATGCATCTGTAAATGCATTATAAACACATGGTAAACTTTTAAACTGTGTTTCTTGTTAAATATAGTTAATTCAGGCCCAGTCATTATATGAGTACTAATGTCTAGAAAATGAAATGTTGGTGGCTTCTATGGGAAAGTTTCTCACTTCAGTATAAATCTTTGCTCGTTCTTCTACTCGTATCCATCTAGAATTACGCAGAGTGTTCCATCATTTAGTAACTGCAACTTATCCTTATTTGAAATGGATGTCATCTGTAAGCATGTGGGGGAAAAGAAGGTTATTGGGAGCGGTCAACATGGATTCACCAAGGGGAAATCATGCTTGACCAATCTGATAGCCTTCTATGATGGCATGACTGCCTGGGTAGATGAGGGGAAAGCAGTGGATGTTGTCTGCCTCGACTTTATCAAGGCTTTTGACAGTGTCTCCCATAACATCCTCATAGGTAAGCTTAGGAAGCGTGAGTTAGATGAGTGGACAGTGAGGTGGATTGAGAACTGGCTGAATGGCAGAGCTCAGAGGGTTGTGATCAGTGGTGCAGGGTCCAACTAGAGGCCTGTAGCTAGCGGTGTTCCCCAGGGGTCAGTACTGGGTCCAGTCTTGTTCAACATAAGCATCAGCCACCTGGATGAGGGGACAGAGTGTACCCTCAGCAAGTTTGCTGGTGACACAAAACTAAGGGGAGTAGCTGACACACCAGAAGGCTGTGCTGCCATTCAGCGAGACCTGGGCAGTCTAGAGAGTTGGGCAGAGAGAAACCTAATGGAGTTCAACGAGGGCAAGTGTAGGGTCCTGCACCTGGGGAAGAATAACCCCATGCACCAGTACAGGTTAGGAGTTGATATGCTGGAAAGCAGCTCCGCAGAGAAGGCCCTGGGAGTCCTGGTGGACAGCAAGTTGACCATGAGGCAGCAATGTGCCCTTGTGGCCAAGGAGGCCAATGGTCTCCTGGGGTGCATTAAAAAGAGCACGCGGCCAGCAGGTCGAGGGAGGTCATCCTCCCCTTCTACTCTGCCCTGATGAGGCCACGTCTGGAGTCCTGTGTCCAGTTCTGGGTTCCCCAGGTCAAGAAAGACAGGGAACTACTGGAGAGAGTCCAGTGGAGGGCTACAAAGATGATCAAGGGACTGGAGCACCTCTTTTATGAGGAAAGGCTGAGAGACCTGGCCCTGTTTAGCCTGGAGAAGAGAAGACTGAGAGGGGATCTCATCAATGCTTATAAATATCTAAAGGGTGGGTACCAAGAGGATGGGGCCAGACTCTTTTCAGTGGTGCCCAGTGACAGGACAAGGGGTCACGGGCACAAACTGGCACACAGGAAGTTCCATCTGAACATGAGGAAAAACTTCTTTCCTTTGAGGGTGACAGAGCACTGGAACAAGCTGCACAGGAACACAGAGAGGTTGTGGAGTCTCTTTCTCTGGAGATACTCAAAACCTACCTGGACGCGTTCCTGTGCAAGCTGCTCTCAGTAAACCTGCTTTAGCAGGGGTGTTGGACTAGATGATCTCCGAAGGTCCCTCCCAACCCCTACCATTCTGTGAAATAAAAATGCTGTTTTGCCGACTTAGCCTTTTTGTTCTGAGAATACCAGTTAACTCTGTCTAAAGATAGGAAAGAAACTGCTTTGAAAGAGACTAACAAGACAGTTAACTTAGATCTTTCAAGAGTAGTGCTAAAACTTCTTTGAGAGGAGGTTTAATATGTTCTCTTGAAAACGTGTGAAGATCTTGGGACAAATAGTGACAATTGAGTGTATGAGAAGCTAAAGCAATGTTGATTTAAGTTGGGCTTTTTCAGTTATATTCAGTAGTGGGACTAGATTTATTCTTTTTGCATTTGCTGCTTTTATGGAATTCTGCAATTTGGATGGTTCTTCATATTAAAAATACCAGCTAATATGATTTTTAGAATATGCAAATCTATGAAAAGCTAATAGACTTGGAAAACTAAACCGTGGCACTGGAGCTGATAACATTTTTATATATATGTGTGTATGTATATGTTTTTACTTTTATTCCTCCCCCTCTAATTTCAGCAGCTGACTGGTTGGCTTCTCCTATGATACTTGTGTTCTGTACTCCTGATGTGAAAACCCCTTCCAGAACAAATAGCACGTTATCAAGGTCACCAGAGACAAATGAACTGCCTCTTAACAGTCACACACGAACACCACAGTTGCCAGATTTTGAAACAAGATGGCTAAAACCAGAAGCTAAGGTAGTAAATAGCAATTATGTACATCTTCACACACATTTTACCATAAGCAGTTTTTCAAATGTCAGTTTGGGATTCTTTTCAAATACTATGTTTTCTTATGTTGTTGTAGAAGATTTTTCTAATGGTAATTTTGAAAGAACATTTATTAAATACTTTACCTATGTTAAGTAAATTAACTGAAGGCATTTAATACCTCTTTTCCAGGAAGTAAAGCAGGGGGAAAAGACTGAGTCAGTGACAAAGAATGATGCAACAGATAAACAATACATAGAAGATAGCATTCCCTTTGCTGTGAGCTCTGATGAATATCTTAAACATTTTAAAGACCCTTCTCCTCCCAAAATAAAACACTACGACCAGTTACTTAATACTCCTCCACCTCCAGAAATAACAAGGATACCAGATGATGTTCTACAGGTTAGCTAATATACTTCCCCCCCCCAAATAGTTTTAATATCCAAATAGTAAAATTAA